>JACEFZ010010372.1:0-317500 GCA_014155875.1 Cepaea nemoralis | reverse complement strand
ACACCAGCATGCCCTGGAGAAAATATCCAAACGATGCTTGCCACCCATGACTTCCAAAGCGAAGCAAGCCACTCGGCACGAAGCTTGCCAGTCCTCACCCTACTCAGCATACTTTCTGAGTCAGTTACAATCACGATGTGTGTGTGTATCATATTCTCCATCCAGCGGAAAGCTGCACTGACCGCCTCCACCTCCATTCTTAAGCTAGATGTTGTGGTATCATATGCCAGGCTCTCCTGCACCAAACGTTGACCATTAGCCTTTGCCAAGAAACCCCAGGCACTTCTACTACCTCTCAACACCAAACCATTTGTGCAGATAATCACATCACCCGGGCGAGCATTATCCTGAATTAGTTGCTGGATTTCCACTTCCGTGGCCCCTGCTGGCCACTCCCTGCACTCCTGGCTCAATGTGATTATAACTTTGCACAAGTCTGACTGCTCCGCTGGCACCCTGACCCACTCCTCTCCTCGCCTAATGTTCTCCAAGGGGCACACCTGTCTGATCGTATCCTCTGCCTGAGCCATCCATGATTTCCCTCTTATCAGTCGCTGGCACTTAACTGCATCCAGCGCCTCATGCAACGGGTGATCTGTGTCAGCAGCTACTCTGAGGTATGCCTTCGCCTGCATCACCTTGAGCCTACCAGCAACAGTCGGCAAACCAAGGATGTACCGCATACACACCACTCTGGTGCATCCCAGAATGACTCGCATAGCTTCGTTCTGTATGCGCTCTAATTTCACCAGCTGACCCTTTGATTCAGTGAGCAGTCCTAGTCCATAATCAGTCGCTGAGAGGATCAAGTGCTGGTATAGTCTGAAAAGCATTCTCTGCTCTATGTCTATTGCAGCCATAGTTTTAAGTGCGTTGAGTCCCTTTTGTTTGTATATTGAGATACTTCTGCACATCCTATACTTGAGATTTGGCTCAGTCACTTTTTTTTCTTTTTCCAGATCTTTTTTTTTTTGTTTAAAAAAAAAAGCTCAGAGCTAAATCATTTTTACAGTGATGAAGTCACACTGGTATATAACTGGTTTTGTAAACAAATAAATAGGTTGGTCCTTCCCAAGGTCTTTTCAAGATCAAGCAGAGATGGCGAAAGAGTGTCATCAGTTCAAGCAGTGAATGTATTAAATATAGAAACAATATAGAAAATGTCAGTTTTCTATATTTCCATCATAGTCAGGACAGAGACATGACCAGCCCCTTTATATAAAGAGAAATAGATATAATTGTACAAATAATGTGTCTTATATTACTTAAATAAGGTACAGTTACATGCCATTTTTCTTATTTTAAAAAAATAGTTGAAATTATGTTTAATCATTTATATTGTGTTGTAACATTCAGTCATGAGCCATCATCTATACTTTTCTTGCTACCTGTTTACTACATAAAATGTTTTGATATTTTCACCCATTTGATGAACAGAAATTGTTGCTACCAAAGTCCATTCATATAAACTATAATTCATTTTAGCAAGAATGAAATATTTTTGCAGAGGGTTCTGAAAGTTGGAATGCCCCAGCCAGTCTGTGTTCCAAGTAACAGCACTTCTGTGGTAAATGTGATTTTGATATGTACAGTTACAGTTTTAATTTGTGTTAGATGTGCTTGTTAAGTGACTAGAAATTAAATTAGTTGTCTTTTCACCTATAAATACATAAATAATAGATCATGCAGTTAATTGCCATTTGACACATAGACAGCAATATTATATAATATAATATAAAATATTATTGAGTGCCTGAGTTACCAGGGTAGCTTCAAACTATCATGTCTTTCTGCTGACACAGAGGTGGTTGCCAGCAGTGGACACCTGCAGCTTCTTCAAGCTGGAGTAGGCATACAATGTTAATTGTATAATGCACACAATATTCAGTTGTTTTGTCGACCATGTCATGGGGATTCTGAACTGTCAGCTGCACAGATCCTCAACCAGAAATGTTGTCTACTGCCACCAGCTACTACCTAGTTGTCTTTCCATTCTTCTGCTTAAGCAGGTGACCAAGTACCTGCACTGGAGTTTAGTTAATACAGCCTGATTTGGTGTAAGTGACTGATTTTTTCACTGAAGGAGTTGCAATTTGCCTCTAAATCTAATGATTGAGAAAGCATCATCATCGTCATCATCATCATCATCCACTTCTGCAGTCAAGCGTCGTGGTGAGGAATAATTCGGTGGGCGGCACTGGATAGTGTCATTCCGTGTGATTGTATAATGTCTTTGATGTCGTCAATCCATTTCTTCTTGGATGTCCTTTTGGTCTCGTCGCAGATGATCTTTCATGTAAGGCCAGTGATGGTAGTTGATGGTATTGCATTCTAACATCATGGTCCAACCACCTTATCTTCTGTCTTTCAATAAATGTGGCACAAGGTGTTGATCCCACTGTCTGTCTGATAACAGCATTTGTTACTCGGTCTCGGATTGTTAAATTGGCAGCTCTCCTCAGGCATCTCATCTCGCAGGTATTGATTTTGCGAAAGTGTGATTTGGATCATGTCCAAGTTTGAGATTGGTAGCATACTGTTGATGTGAAAATGCTATTTGTTATCTGTCGTTTTGCAGACATAGGTTTATTTGGGTGTTTCAGTAAGGGTGATAGTTGATATGTAAGTACACTAGCTTTTTGACATCTGATTTTGATTTCTCTGTCCAATCTGCCATCTTCTGTGATCATACTTCCAAGATATTTGAATTCTTTAACTTGTTTCAGAGTTGTGCTATTTATCTGTATACTTAATGGGCCCGGCGATCTGCCAACTTGCATTACTTCGGTTTTGGCTGTATTTATACTCATGTTGTATCTGCTGCATGTTGAACTCAGATTCTCATCTCATCATGTTCCTCTTGTACCTTGCGGTGTCGAGGTGATGTATAAACTTCGTGAGAGTGCCCGGTTATGGGCTTCGTATATCGACATTCCCATGGATTCTGTTATTCCCTCAGTCCAACGTTTACGTGGTCGGCCTCTTCCTCTGTTTCCATCTGGTCTGTACATCATTGCTTGTTGTGGCATGCTGTTGACTGGTAGCCTACTTGCATGGCCAAACCATTTGACTTGCTGCTTTCTAATAAAATCTAGAGCAGCTTTAACCCCTACTTTAGTCCTGATTTCTTCATTTCTGATCTTATCTCTTCTTGATACGTTGAGTATTCTTCTCAGAAACCTCATTTCTGTTGTTGTGATTTAACTTTTCTCTTTTTCTGTCATTGTCCAGGTTTGGCATTGGTAGCACAGAGTTGGTAGGAAGATTGTGTTGTAAAGTGCTTTCTTAGTAGTTATTGATACATGTTTGTTCTTTAGTATTGGTGCCATTTGTCCAATGAGTTGATTTGCCTTATTGCACCTATTTTCGATCTCGTCTTCTGATCTGCCATTTGATGATATTATACTTCCTAGGTACTTGAAGCTCTTTACTTGTTTCAAGGGATGTTCGTTTAGGTGAATTGTTGCTGTTTGTTCTTCTTTAGTTATAGTCATTACCTCTGTTTTGCTTGCGCTAATTTTCATGTTATGTTCCCTACACATTTCGTTTAGACTATTCATGTGGTCTTGTAATTCAGCTTCTGATTTTGATATTAGTGCTTGGTCGTCCGCAAACAGGAGTTCTCTAATGGTTAGATTTGCAGATGGTTCTTCTTCTGTGTTCTCGTCATGCGGTATTCTTGCTGTCTCTGCTTGGCTGGTTTCTTTACATATGTTGTCTATATATGTTATGAACAAGAGAGGGGACAGGACACAACCTTGTCGTACTCCAGATCTTATGATGAAGGGTTCTGAGTGTTCTCCAGTTGCTCTCACTATGCATTCACTGTTGTTGTATAAACTTCTGCATAGGTTTGTTAGATGTTAGATGTGAACTCAGATTAGTAATATGATTTTGTAGTCTGCCCTCATCACTATAAAACAGGCACTGATCGTCTGCAAATAGAGGTTCATTTATTTCCTGTGATCAGTTGTTTCATCTGGAGTAAAGAGTTCTAAATTTTCTGAATCTGTTCTGTTAAAACTTGCTTCTTTCGGTCCATTAAATAGCAGATTAGAGAGCACACATCCCTGTCTCACTCCTGTATTGACTGTGAACATATCTGATATACCTTCTTGTGTTATTACTGCACTTGCATAGAATGTTTTATTGAGTTTTTATGTTGCATTTACTAATTTTGTGGCAGCATTCTTACAAAATGTCCGAACTACTTTATTTGTTGTTCCAATGTTATCAACTAACTAAATATTTAAAATATAACCTCATTTTAAATTTCATTTAACTTATTACCAAAGAATTAAGCTGCTAGTTTACATTTAACATTGTTTTCCTACTTTAACAGGCAGATTACTATGTGAATGTGACGCTGATATCTGCAGGACATTGTCCTGGATCAGTTATGTGAGTTATTTATGCACTATTTCACCTATAGTTTATTATTTATGTGTTCTGACTTCTTTTTTAAAACAAAAGAGCGGCATACGGTCACAAGGAATCACCCAAGATCCAGCCATTGGCATCAGTCTGATTTCATCATCACACGGAGACAACATTTGAATCAAACATCATTAACTGGATACTGATGATTCTTTAGTTGTTAAAAGGGTTAGACTGAGACCAAAGAGAATATACACGACTAAACACAAATCTAGCCCCAGGATGAATGTTATTAACACCCAAGATCCTAATATTTGCTTTGAGTTCCAACAGCAACTTAAGATGCTTTCACTGATACATCGGAAAATTGTACAGCACGTGAAAAGTGGGATAAACTCAAGGAAACTTTTAATAAAATAGCAGTAGGGGTTTATGGCACTGTGGATCATAAGAGGCAAGACTGGCTTGCAGCAATCAACCAGACACTACAGCCCTTGATTGATAGGAAGAAGATAGCTCTCTTAAGAAACAGGACAGAACAATGCAAAACACTCTCAGCGTGTTGAAGCAAGCTAGGAAGGATGTGCAAAAAGCTGCCAGGCAGTGTGCAAATGACTATTGGATCAAGTTATGCAAGTACATTCAAAATGCAAGTGATAAGGGAAACACCAGAAGCATGTATGAAGGGATAAAGGAGGCTTGTGGTCCAATGATCAAAAGAAGTCCACCACTGACAACCTTGACTGGAGAAATCTACACTGATAAGAAACAGCAGATGGATAGATGGGTAGAGCACTATTTGGAGCTTTACTCAAGCGAGACCAAACTAGCGGATGATGCCCTCAATGCCATAGAGGCCTTGCCAACTCTTGACCACCTGGACACACTTCCCACTGTAACAGAAGTTAAGTGTGCTATAAATGAACTTGCATCTGGCAAGACTCCAGGTAAGGATGGTATTCCAAAAGAAGATATCAAGAGTGGGCAAGACACGCTCACTCTACAGATCCACTAGCTAATAGAGCTATGCTGGCAAGAAGGACAAGTCACACAGGATTTCAAAGATTCAGGCATCATAACACTTTACAGGAATAAGGAGAATCAGAGCGACTGTAACAACTATAGGGGGTATCTCACTTCTGTGTATTGTTGGGAAAGTATTTGCCAGAATTGTTCAGTGCAGACTTCAAGTCCTGGGAGATCATGTCTACCCTGAATCAGTGTGGCTTTCGACAGAACCAGTCTACCATTGATGTGATATTCTCATTGCGACAAATGCAAGAAAAATGCTGTGAACAGAATCAACCACTGTTTATTTGCCTTCATCGACCTCTCAAAGGCATTTGATTTGGTCAGTCGTGAGGGTCTGTTCAAGGCTCTAAAGAAGATTGGCTGCTCACCAACTCTTCTGTCCATTGTGGAATCGTTCCACACAGGCATGAAGGGTATAATCAAGTTTGATGGTGCAACTTCAGAAGAGTTTAAAATCAAGGAGTTGAGCAAGATTGTATACTAGCCTTTCGTGATCAGGATGGTGGCATATACATTCACTCAGGCTCAGATTGAATACGAAGACCAAAATTAGGAGGGTACTGATCAGAGAGTTGCTGTTTGCAGATGATGCCGCAAATATGACCCACTCTGAGGAAGAATTACATTGTCTACTATCTGCAAGAAGACACAGATTATGTCACAAGGTGCACATGGGGTACCATCAATCTTTATTGATGACGTCCAGGTGGAGATAGACCATTTTAGATATTTAGGATCAGAGGTAAATAGCAAATTATTCCTAGATCAGGAAATCAACATCAGGATTGGTAAGGCAGCAACAATGAACAGGTTAACAAAAAAGAATCTGGGAGAACAGGAAGCTTACTACCAAAACAAAAGTCTTTGCCTATCAAGCCTGTGTCCTTAGTACTCTTCTTTATGGCAGTGAAGTCTTGTCAACTTACTCACACAAAGAGTAACATTTAAACAGCTTTCATATGCAGTGTCTACGATGAATACTTGGTATTAAGTGGCAAGACAAAAATCACAAATACTGAAGTATTGGAAAGATCAGGTTGTGTGACGGTTTGTTCCATGCTGAGTCTTCGTAGACTTAGATGGATAGGACACGTTGGGAGGATGGATTATGGTAGAATACCGAAGGACATCTTTTTTTGGTGAATTACAGATGGGTAAGTGTGGTATGATAAAATAGAAATGGGAGATAGGTATCCCCAATTCGTAATTGCCAACTATTATAGGAAAACCAGACCACCATCCATATCTGTCAACATAACACATACAACACCAATGTACAAAATAATTGGAAAAAGTGCACATACATAATTGGGAGCGAAGGAAAAGATGCCGGGACTACTTCACAGGAGTAGGCCTTCACAGGAATAGGTCAGCCAGACCCTTCTCTGCCATGTGTTGGCACTCTCTTGATCTGACGGGACCACTGTCCCACACATATAACCACATGACATAGGCATCCCTCTATCATGTCTGCAAGACATGTCTCATCCCTTTCGTGCACCAAGCACCACTTCTTCTGTTCATGAACCCATTCGTCTATTGTATCGTTATAGCTCCAGCTATGAGTGACATTGTCACAAACTCCTGAGAACTATTTCTTCTTCTTTGGGTTATAGTGCCGCATAAAGTTATGACATGGTCATTATACACACATTAATATATTTTTTCCCACACACATAAATATCTATATCATATAATAGGCAAGCACATAGATATATGAAAAACAAATATATCTGTAGAAAAGATGTTAAGGTAATATCAAAGAAAGATTATCTTTGTAATTCTTTTCCTCAATCTTAGGATTTGGATAAGCAAAGGAATACAATTCAGTGATATTTTATTACCCAAGGGAACTACTCATTATCCCTCCAGAATAGGTTACATCAGGTGACGGAACTCACTAATATACTTAATGAGGCATAAGAATACTCTATTCCCCATATATAAATAATTACCAACTGCAAGTGTTTTAATCCTTATTTCACAACAGACAAACTGATTATAGGCCTTCACTCTTACCTGTGTCAACACGTCTCTCTCTAGGGTACATCCATAAAAGCGGAAGCCAAATTCAAACATCATACTTGTTCTTAGAAATCCATTTTCGAGACTGCTTAAAACATAATTCAGCAACTCGCTTATACCAATCACTCCATCTCTCCCATGTTGAAAACAAGATGGCGTCTTGTCTGCATTCCACTCCAGTGCAATATCCGCCTTAAAATATTATATTGCCTGACTAAAGCAAATACGCTTGTGGGAATACATTATTTCTCTTGATAAAAACAACATAGGTGTTTCTCATTGACTGTTGATGTGCCAAAGAATGTGCGTTTAGCTTTCCAAATGTAATTTTGTAAATGCACTATTTGATGATGCAAAATTGAAAATTTTACAGTAAGAGATCTCGGGGTCGGCCTCTACTATGATACAAAGATGTGTATAAGAAGGACATGATTGATACAGGCATTGATAATGCACAATGGGAGCAAGTCGCTGTGTAATGTGTCGCACAGATTGCAAATATCAGAAATGGAATAAAGACAAAGGAGAAAATGGTTGCAAATAGGTCACACATTGAGCGCATGAGACATAAGATGGTGCGTGATGGTGAAAATGACCATGTGTTCACATGCATCCATTGTGGATGAACATTTACAGCACAAATTGGTCTGATCAATCACATTCACTAATGCTATGGGTTTTAGTTATTATGCCTTTTTGAAGCACAATGTAACAAACTATCGTCTGTCAAGACTGCAGGGTGCCAATGAATGAATGAATGAATGATATTTCTATTGTAAAATAAGCAAACAGTACCTTTACTACGCATTGAGGTGTATCAAGTATGTAGTGCCAGCCCCATATTTTGATAGATCATCGACATTTGATTGGTGATGTGGTCAATATATCATTGCTTGCCAGAACATTTCTTGGTAACCACTTTAGGCTGGGTCGAGCTGGGAGCCCAGGTCAGTTGTAAAAATCCCTGTCTTGATGCAGATTTTAATTTCTGTTGTAGTCACCTTTGAAAACTAAACTTGCTAATGCTGTATAGGACAGATGTTTGCCTGACATTAATACTAAAGTAAATCAAGATTCCACAGAAAAATATGCATGGTATTCACCATAGCAAAAGGTGTTTTGATATAGACTAAATACAGTGTTATTATATTCTTAGGTTTCTATTTGAGGGGCATGAAGGCAGATGTTTGTATACAGGAGATTTTCGTTGGGAGGTTAACCATGCTGCAGGAATAGCTGTATTCAAAGAAGAAAATAGGTATAATTAACCAATGCTAACTACAGCAATAAGTGTTAATTGTTCTGTTCAAAACAATGTTTTCCTGTAGTGAATTTGAAAACGAAGACACAAACAATAGATTGCACAATTTATTGCCTGACATATTTCGCTGCATCTCGTCAGGTACATACTGCAGAATTCACAAAACATAAAGTAAAATAACTAGATAAATCCTACAAGCTGAAATATACACATGTTCGCACAGTAATGTCAATTGTCTACTACGGTAATTTTAAACTGACTAACATGTCTTTCTGTTTGCACAAAGCTGGCTTGTGTAGATTAATCATCATGGCTTCAGCAAACTTTAAGGTGATGCTAACCCTAAAAATTTAATTCCATAATACTTAATTTCTATGTTCTGTTATGGTATAGGGTTTGATATTGAAGACTGCTGATCGACAAAATATTGTCAAATTGACTTTGCACTTAACGGTTCCTGTGGACACCAAGATAAACAGCGGCCATATTGAATTTCTTAATGTACCTTTAAAACATTTATTTTTTAATGTTCAGGCTAAATTCTTTGTTTTATGTGTAAATAAATAGATCCTTTACAAGTTAAGTAGAAAATGTTAATATCTCTTTGCAGTTTTTTTTCTTCATAATTTGAAAATTTTAATAACATTTTTCATGACATTTTTTTGTTTTTTTTACTGCAGCACAAAAACTAAAACTTAATTTTCAAGATTGCTCTATTCACAATGTAAGTGATATAATAAAGAATATCTCTGCAACGTTTGATTAAAATCTATGAATAGTTTAAAAAAAAAATTGTACCTATGTATAAAAAACTGGCGAAATGAGAAAACGGGGAAAAACAAATTATTTTTTTTTTGTTCTTTATTACTAATACACTCTTTTACACAGAAAAACAATTTACAACTGTACCTGACTGTTAAAATAGTCCTGCTGAATATGCAGGACCTCCCTCTAGGGCATGCAGCTCACCTTGTCTCTTCAGTTTGGCCGCTCGTACAGTGTCGCGTCTTTTAGTTTGTTTGTCCTTCTTGTACTTCAGACTATTTCTTACTTGCTTCTGCATCCTAAATGTTCCTAGTCTCTGCATATGCAGGCCTGTAGAAAATCCATAAAACTGAGCATTGTCTTGGGCAGCAGCAGCTCCAAAGTTGAACTCTCTTGCTGCAGTTACAACTGCAAACTGAACGTGCTTGCGTGAGGCAAAGTTGTCTTTAGTGCATCGACTCCATATCAAGCTGTGTAAACACTCATTTGAATTCTGAGTTTGTCCTGACACACATCTACTAAGTAGATTAGTGTCAGACAGCCTTTCATAAATTGGCAACAGATATTTCTCAAGCTATGTGTGTAACATCTTGTCATGAGGACCTGGGACCTGATGCTTAGCCAGGGCAGATTGAAAAAAACACCAAGATTGCTCTCCACTTGGGCACATTTCATGACGTGGACTTTTGTCTGTTGAAAAACAGTGATGCAGTGAAGCCATAACACTTTTCCTCATGGACTCTACACTTGTGTTGTTTCGTATGGCTCTATTGTAATAAATTGTCAGCCTACAGATGGCATTTTGTGTAAGCTGACCTTTACCGCGTCCTCCAAGGGTCACACCTTGCTTTCGGCAGTCAGCAACAACATTGCGGAGTGCTGTTCCAAGGCGTTTACTGACATGGTTGATACACTCCTCTTTGTCTATCTGAATCTCATCCCCATATGGTTTGATCTTGGTAAGTTCCGCAAATGTTTTGGTGTCACCATCAGAAAGTATTGACATGTAGCGAAGTTTATGATGGGCCACAGACCGTCGCCACAGCACCCTTGCAGCCTCCACCTCCATCATTCCAGCAGATCCTGTGAAATTATCACAGTTTAGAAGATGTTCTGCCTTCCATGCTGCAAATTCATCTGGTTTGTCCCTGGAAAGTGTCTTACCAGTGGTTTCACACACCTGGCAATATGTGGACATAACATGGGCATCTATGCAAAGTCCTGTAAGAACATCCACTGCACAGCCAACTCCAATGTGGGATGTGTGGCCTCTAGTCAGCCAAGTGCCATCAAAGCTGACACTAATATCTAGCACATCATTGTCATGTAGAGTTATGCCTGACTGTTGTGCATTAGTCTGTCGAACATATTTTACGGTTTGAGAGAAAACAGTGTCCTCCAGATCCTCTATCTTTGAATATAGTTTATTCGCTTTGCTGTGAAATTTTTTGTGATGAAGACCTTGCAGGTTCATGTTTTCACAAAAATTATTGAATGTTGTTGCACCCATCCCACAAACTAATGCTGAATATACTGACTGGCTGTTGACAGCAAAAGATCTATCCCCATCATTACTTCTTGCAGATAGGTATCTTCCACAAACTACTTCTTCACAAAACGAGCAGTAAACCTCTGCATACACAGCTAATCCCTTGGCTTTCTTGCTGTAAGTTTTCAAAATAAGACTAGCATTTTTACAAACTGGACAACATAACATTTTGATTATTGCCTCAATTTCTGAATAATCAACTATTGCTCTTTGTTCCCGTTTTTGATATCCATTGTTGTCACCAGAAGCATACTTGCTGCTAGTGGATGTCGTGTATTTATACGTATCTCTTTTAAATTGGCTTCGGGTAATAAAAGAATCACTTCCACAACTTTGAGAAGAACACGATAGCACTGATTCATTCGGATTCACTGTCAAAACACTTGGATTTGGAAGAAGTGGCATGTGCACTTTAGCTGGGTTGCTTTCAGTAGTTTCAGAATTGTCTGTACCGTTTACGAGGTTCTGATAGGCTTTTCGCTGCTTACGAGCATTTGCGAGGTGTAGTCTGAGAGATTTCTTTCGTTGAGTAGATGACTGGATGTTAAATTTCTTAGAATGAGGCATATTTCAATGCGTGTCAATCTGTCGTCAACAATGAACGTTCAGCACGTCGTGAGGGGTAAACAACGCAAAGCCGCCATTTTGGAAACCCACGTGATCAATTTCAGCCATCGGCGAAAGCGGATTGCTTATGGTGTTCCATATATGGAAGTTTCCGGATGATGATAGATACGGAAAAAACCATCGTACACAGAAAAGTTTCCAATTAGACGAACTCAAGAGTTTCACAAACAGTTACGGAAGATCGTGACCTTTCCAATGATATCTGACACGTGCGTGTAGCGTGTTCCCGAGATATCGTTGCTAAGGTGGGAAAAATTGCAACAATTTTTAATAAGTAGACAATTTGACACCTAGGGTATGTTCAGTAAAATATGAATATTGCATTAAAATAACAGTTTTTAAACAAAAACAAGTACCGAATCTGATAGAAGACATGATAAGGTGTCTAAAAAAATGAACTATTCCAAAAATATCAAAATTGACCAAAAATCGATGTTTTTACTGCCGCACATCGCCTTAACACAAAAAGCACTGTCTCTATCAATCACATGACCGCTTTCGAGCATATGCCTAGCACTTGATGAAGCAAGAAGCTTCCAGTGTGTCGGCCTCACTAGGCTCCCTTCGCCTGTGTGTAGTATCTTGTCAACCCATTGAGGTATGTGTTCCGCGACTGCCAACAGCCCAAACCAAAACCAGACAAAACTACAGTCTCTAAACTCAAGGTATTCATCCAGTTAACCTTTCGAGGGGGTGACATAGTGCAACGTCTATAAGACTGGCTCAGTACAGCAGTAGGCCGTACATTCTGTGCTGCAACTCCAGTCATTATGTACAGAACCACACGATTCCGACCCCAGCAGTAAAAGAGCTTGTCCCTCTGTACGCCAAAAACAATTGTATTTACCAATTCACATGTAGGTGCCAGTCTACCTACATCGGCAGAACAGAGTGGCAGCTGAACAAAAGAGTTGCGGAACACATACTTCAAAGGGTTGACAAGATACCACATGCAGGTGAGGGGAACCTTGTTGGGCAGACACACCGGAAACTTCCCGCTTCATAATTTGCTAGGCATATGCTTGAAAGCGGCCATGTGATTGATAGAGACAGTGCCTTTCGCATGTTGTTTAACACACAAAATACTTGCTTGTTAAAGTTTGCCATAATGATTAATTTACACAAGCCAGCTTTGTGCAAACAGAAAGACATGTTAGTCAGTTTAAAATTACCGTGGTAGACAATTGACATTACTGTGCGAACATGTGTATATTTCAGCTTGAAGGATTTATCTAGTTATTTTACTTTATGTTGTGTGAATTCTGCAGTATGTACTTGACGAGATGCAGCGAAATATGCCAGGCAATAAATCGTGCAATCTATTGTTTGTGTCTTTGTTATTCAAATTGTTCTGTTATTTAAAAAAAAAAACCACAGTGTGAGTGCACTCATACTCACACACATATATGCACAAGGTGCACACAATCTTCTTAAGCCTTTTACTCCGGCTCGGCTGAAAAATCGGCCATCTCGTGACGTCACATGACTATTGAAGACAACGGACGGCCGATCTGATCGGCCGCGCTTGTAAGAACGGCTTTGATTGGTTTGCTTTTAATAGTACAGACCCATCAAATGCTTCCTTGCAATCCTCAGCCATTTTACTTGCAAATGACCGTTTGGTGTGTGTGATTCAAACAAGTGGATATTATTTTGCGATTTTTTTGCTCGGTAACCCAGTTTTTTGTTGATTTTTGATGTTTTAAATGGCCAGCTTTGAACACAAAGACGTGCTAGCATTGATTAGCTCTGATAGTAGCGATTTTGACAGTTCAGGACTGTAGTGATACAGAAAGTGTCCATGCAGATTTTAACCTCGTGTCCCTGTGGTTTTAAAGTGTATTGGGAATAAAGAGGATCGTGTTTATATCCATTCATGAATGTCCGGACCAAAACACATGCCACCAGATGATAGCCCACCTATTACAAATGTCAAAAAGGACTTCATGGTTGTTGTTTTGTTTTAACCATAAGTGTTTAAAATTATTCTAAAGTGGTGTAGGTATTCAATGAGGAAATTTTAGGTGAGTACCATTTTTGTTTAATATTTAGTACCAATTCATACTTAAAGGTATGAAATATTTTATTTTTCACAAAATGCAAATGCAAAATGCAAATGAGGTCACCAAATTTGCATAAACATGAACAAAACAACTTCAATTATACACAGAAATAAACTTTATTATATCCTCTTTAAGAATATATATACTTTTATATACATATATGGGGTTCTAATATTTTTTTTGAATTTTCAAAATTGTCACTTCAGTCATTTCTGTACTCAAAAAAAAAATGACTCCGTCTTCTTCAGAGGGAAAGCTAAATTTGGCCCAATGTTGTTCCGTCCTAAAAGGGTTAAAGATAGCTGATTCCTTTTTGTAAAATGGAATGCATGGTCAATGCATGGTGGTGAAATATCCATTTATATACATGCCTATCTCCCCTGATCATTACCTGTATCTCATTTTAATTGTTAAACCTGTTTTACCGGGAAGGTTAACCCGGTCAACAAATGCCCGCAGAAGTCGGATGTGTCGGCCTAACGGCGCAAGAACGCAGCTCTGCTGTAAACAGGCACAACGCAATCACATCCAAAAAAAAAACTCCGGATGAATGCAGAAGAAGAAGAAAAAGAAACTTGTTTTTTACCCCGAGTTTTGTTTTTCTACCATGTCTGGCTTTTTTTTCCTGTGAGTTATAGCTGTTTTTTTTTTTCTGTATGTATTTTTTAGTTTGACATGTATATGGTTAACTCAGGGGGCTGCTGATCTCAAGGTATGGTGTCCGCCTCGAGTGCTGGAGGTCCCGGGTTCAAGCCCCGGCGATGACCGGGATTTTTTCACGTGGACTTCTAGTAATAAAATTTCCCCTAGTCTCTGGGTAGTGAGATCAGACGCCCGTGTGTATTGTTGTGCACGTAAAAAAATCCCTTGGCAGTTGGAAATAAAAGAAGAGTAGCCTAAAGGCACTGCCCGGGCAAAATTTCGAGTTAAAAATCCACCCAAAGTATTTTCAGGATCCTCGCCGGTGCTATGAAGTTCGTGCACTGAGCTGAGATTCTCCAGACTCAGATATGAGTTAGGAAGAAAACAGAGCACTTATGGGTTGCACCCATGTGCCGTGATATTGATCCATCGACTAAACTAAACTAAACTATGGTTAACTCCACAATAGTTTATTTCATGTCTCTCTCCAATCTCAGTTTCTTCTCCTATTTTATCTGCCTATTTTGTTCTCACACATTTAGTTTTGTTTACATGTGATATTTGTCCTTTGTTCTTAGATCATCCTCACTTTACTTTGAAAAATTCAGACCATAATTTCTTGGAGCCCTCCTTAGAATCTCCATGAGCGTGTAATAGTTGACCACACCAATTCTGTGTTGGTTTACTATTCTTCTTTGGCCCTCTGCATACCTCTCTTAACTTGCTTTGCTCTTTTGACTTGACGTTCTTGCAACCTGGTCATGGTTGCAGATTCACATTCGTCGCTTAATTTAATTGCCCTGACTATTAGGGAATTCAGTATTTCAGTCCTGCCCATTGCTCATCCGCTTTCTATAGTAGCCTTGCCCACACACGTATCAGCTTGTTCGGTTCCTCTTACACTTGCCTGATCTAGCAAAAATGTGTTCTTTTCATTTGTTCTAACAAAAATGAAGCTGATTTTTGTCAGCCCTGACTGCCTCGAAGACTCTACCCACTGTCTTCAAGCCCATCTCAATCATTCTGAGCTTACTCATTGAGTCACCGAAAAAGCATGTCTGGGTGAAAGTCCTGTCTCCAGCCATGAATTGCTTTACTTACTTTACTATGACCTGCATAATCAGACTACTTGTTGTCAAGACAAAGGCACTGCAATTTTCCTTCAGTTCTCCCTCTGTCCTGTGCTATAACAGCCTGTGTGCCTTGAACTCTAACTTTTCAAATAACATCTTCCTGTAATCCTCCGCCAACTTCTCCACATTCTTCTCATTGATCTATAGTTGATTGAAATTGTCCAAATGTACATATTTCTTGCACAACAGTTCTTCCTTCAGTTTAACATCTTCGAATTCCCTTTTAGCCATAGTGTCAGACTCAGGCCTTTGGGAGTTTCTAACTATAATATGCAGAAAATCCTTACCCAAGAGTTAGCCGACAGTCTCTGTGAATTTTGGCTCGTTAAAGAAGGTCTAAAGTGAGGGTCTCGATAGAAGAGACTGAGATTTTCTCTGGAGACAAAAGACAGAAGGTGAAGCACACTAATTGTGTAGGAAGACTTAACATGAGTGACTCGGTTATCTGAGCTATTGTAGGAAATATAACCCCTGGCTTGTTACTGTTTGTGCATGTATTTACTTACTGCTTAAATACTAACACTAACTCACTCACATGTCTTGCATTCAAAACAAGAGTGGAGTAAGTTGATAGAGTAACCAACAACAGATGTATAATCTTTAACAAATGTTACCAGATTTATTTTGTTCATACAGGGAAAGTAGCCTGCAAAATTCTAGAAAAAAGTCTACGACCTATAATAGAACCCCAACTAGCGAAACACAGCTTGAATTTAGGAAAAACCAAAGGATGCACAGATGCCATCTTTGCTCTTAGACAACTTATAGAAAAATCAATCAGATTTAATGACATACTCTACTTAGACTGTGTCGACCAAGAAAAGGCATTTGATAGAGTAGATAGAAACAAGCTGTGGGAAATCCTTAACAGATATGGACTGAGTACATGTATAACAAACTTATGTAGACATTTATACACCAACAGTGAATGCACAGTAAGAACAAATGGAAGATATCCAGAACCCTTCGCCATAAGATCCGGAGTACAAGTTGTGTCCTGTCCCCTCTCTTGTTCGTAACCTATATAAACAGCATATATAAAGAAAGCAACCAAAGAGAGACCGTAACAACACTGCATGAAGAACACAACACAGAAGAAGAACCAATGGCAAATCACACCATTAAAGAACTCTTATTTGCTGACGATCAAGCATTAATAGCAAAATCAGGATCAAAATTACAAGACCACATGAAGAGTTTGAACGAAGTGTGTATGGAACATCTAGAACAGGGGTCACCAAACTATGGCCCGTCATTTCATCCGGCCCGCCGACGGCACTCGAACTTGCTTGATATAACGTATGGAACATGAGACGTTGTGATACAATTTAAATGTAAATATTATGTTTAGAATAATGGGAGATCTTCACACGTGCGGAGACCTCCTGGCTTCTATGTGTCTAAAGTTTACTATTTTCAATTATAAATTATTGTATCTAGATTTTCTTGTTTATTGTAGTGTTTGCTTATCTGGCGCCATCCCAAGTCCTTCCCCGGCTCATGGTAGACAGCCAACTATGCACTGACATTACAATGGTTTCCATGGCAAAAAAAACCCCCAAAAAACCCCCCAAAAAAAACACACACGCAAGCACGCACACACACACCTTTCCCTCCCCCAGATGCGCCCGCCTGTCAACACAGATCCGCTGCTCAAGAAATATTTACTTCTTTTTTGCCTGTCATCCATTTTATACGTATGTCACAAGGATTTCTTTGACAGTGATATGTAAGTGAACTACAAGTGTGAATAGAGGCAATAAAGTAACAAACATAGCATTAAAATGCCATAGAAGCCTCGTGTTATTACGAAAATATTAGTTAGTTAGTTTAGTTTAGTCGACTGATCAACATCACGGCACACGGGTGTGACCCATAAGTGCTCCGTTCTACTCCTAACTCAAGTCTGAGTCCGGAGAATCTCAGCTCAGTGCACGAACTCCGTAGCACCGGCGAGGATCCTGAAATACTTTGGGTAGAATTGTAACTCGAAATTTTGCCCGGGCAGCGCCGTTAGGCTACTCTTTTCCGATTTCCAACTGCCAAGGGATTTTTTACGTGCGCAACAATACACACGGGTGTCCGATCTCACTACCCAGAGACCAGGGGAAATTGTGTTACTAGAAGTCCACGTGAAAAAATCCCGGCCCTCACCAGGGCTTGAACCCTGGACCTCCAGCACTCGAAGCGGACACCATACCTTGAGACCACTCAGGCAGACAGACAGACAGACAGATAAAACATTTGAAAGCAATTCTCTTGATTGGATGCAGCAATTCCAAACCAAACATTGATGATATTTTGAAATCCAAATATCAGTTTCACACATCTCACTAACCTTATTTGCTGCTTTGTTTGTGAGATTCGGATATGTGCACACTAGGTCTGATGTAACTATCTTTTTGCTAACGTCGCATTCATTGATAACTTTTTTTTTCAGTTAATAAATATGTTGGTTATATTTGTTTTTTGTGCATTGCACGCTGCTTACCCATGATTAACTTAGTTTTTCATCTTTTTCCCCAGAGATTTCATTCTGGCTTGCAAGTATTGTTAAAGTTAGTTGCATATCCTATACAGTACGTTTGCAGTCAACACCAGCATTTTTTTGCTGATGTTGATGTCTTGGCAAGTTTACGTTCAGTAGTTTGTCATTGCTTTCTGAACGACCGGCACCCATACCATAGCGAAAAAAACCAGCGCAATGCGGTCTGCTGCCAAATCGTGTGCACTGTGTTTCAAATGCGGGTATACAGGATTACGAAGCGTGTCAGTAAGACCTTCGCTATGGAGACCGGTCCAAGTATTGTACAGAATGAGTATCCGGCCCGCACACGTCATTTTTGTCAGTTATCCGGCCCGCCGTGAAAAAAGTTTGGTGACCCCTGATCTAGAAGAACACTCACTGAATCAAGCAAAGAGCTTCAAGTACCTAGGAAGTGTATCATTATCAAATGGCGAATCAGTAGACAAAATAAAAAATAGACGCAACAAGGCAAACCAACTCACTGGACAAATGGCACCAATACTAAAGAACAAACATGTATCAGTAGCCACTAAGAAAGCACTATACAACACAATTTTTCTACCAACTCTATGCTACCAATGCCAAACCTAGACAATGACAGAAAAAGAGAAAAGAAAAATTACAACAACAAAAATGAGATTCTTGAGAAGAATACTCAGTGTATCAAGAATAGAGAAAATCTGAAATGAAGAAATCAGGACTAAAGTTGAGGTTATAGCAGTGCTAGATTTTATCAGAAAACAGCAGGATAAATGGTTTGGAACATATAACTAGATTACCAACTAACAGTATACCTCAACAAGCAATGATGTAAGACCAGACGGAAGCAGAGGAAGAGGCTGGCCATGTAAACAATGGATAGAGGGAATTACAGAGACCTTGGAAACCTCAATATATGAAGCCCATACATGGGCACTCTCCCACTGTTTATACTTCACCTCGACACCGCAAGGTACAAGAGGAACCTGATGAGATGAGATAAGACTGAATTTGTACATGAATATTAAACTGAAAAGAATTTGAAGTTGTAATTTAATTTAATGAAATTATATAAAATAAATGGTGCCCTGTAAGACACCTAGCGGAAGCCTTAGCGAAGTTGATAGTCAACTCCACTGGTTATGTCATGAGCACAGTCAGACGGGGATTCAACACCTGGGCCAAAATGAGGGAAAGATTAGCCACCTATTCCTTCTTGTGATGGTGCTATCACATAACAGACCCATAACAGGAAACCGCTTTGGGACAGTTAAGTAAGACATTTGGACAGTGACAAGCTCTACTGTACACTGTTCACCTGCGCGAAATATGATAATTTATGGCTAAGTCTTATACCCATCATTGTCAGGGTATTTTTTATACCCATCATTGTTAGGGTATTTTTTTTTAATATCCTAGAATAATTTTCATCACTGGGACAGAAAATGTTGAGCAGTTAAGCAATTACTGGGCTTTCCGGTTGACAGTGATTACCCACCTTAAATTGTGTGAATCGTCTGGCTAAAGCTGTAGGTAAATCAGTTGAGGCAGCTTTGAATTACTGCTGGATCTCAGTATCTGAACTGGTGACTGGCTTAATTCATCAGGATAGGAGCTCACTCTCTGCACAAATCGTCGGTGTTCACCAACACACACAAGGCTCCTTGATTGAACAAACAATCGCACAACCACGAGTATCTGATTCAGTAACCCATCACTGAGTTGGGTGTATGCACCAATCCTCCTCATTACAACATCAAAAGAAACTTGACCACATGGCTTGGTCGAAATGAGAGCACATAGTTGATCCACGACTCTGGTGATCGTGTAAGATGGCGAAACATGACCGACCATGCTCATCAGCATGGCACATGATGATAAGAAATAGAACTTGGTGAAAACTGGCAAGATTGAAAAGTAAAGAACAAGGGAAAGGCAGAAAAGTAAATACCTGGATGGCTTGACCATGTAGTATGGTCGAGATAAAAACACAGAGCTGATTCACAACTGAGATGGCGAAACATGACTGCCCTCACTTACTGGCATGGCACATAATGAATGAATACCTTCCTTTAGGAGACCCTGCTTTGACTTCATATTCAATTCCTTTTCAATAATGTGGTTGCAAAATAACATGTATTTTAATAATTATTTTGTTTCAGTCTTGCTTCTCTTATGATGTTTTTCTGACTTTTGTTCTTCGCATATTGAAAATATTTTCTTATTCATTAATAATAACCCATTTCTCATAATCAGGTTGAAGCATATAAAGAGCATTTATGTTGACACCACATTTTGCATACCGGAGGCATTTCATATTCCCAGTCGTATTGAGTGCATTGATGCAGCTGTAACTTTGGTCGCTGACTGGCTGCAGCGTTCTGCTTTGAATGTTGTCTTTATGTCCTGCCCTGCTCGATATGGCTATGAACATTTGTTGATGGAATTGTCTGCAAAACTAAATATAAAGGTACTAAGTTTGTAACTATGCAGTTTGTATGTCAGTCATAACAGTCTTTACCAAGATTTCTGTTGAAATAATGTTTACTTTTTCCAGACATGATAGTTGTATTTATTTATTTATTTATTTGCTGCTAGTTTAACCAAGTTGTAATTTAATTCTTTGAAATAATTTTATGGGACACCTACCTTTGTATTTCAGCATTATTATTTTTATCTAGTTGCTCCAGTCCATGAAAAGTTTTGAGTAGTCTTTCTTCAAATTGAAGTTAGAATTAGTAGTAACACACTTAATAATTATGTGTCCCAGTTTTACTAAATATAATTAGAGTATATAATTATCAAATACCCAACACCATCTAGCCAGGCATTACATGATCAGTGAGTGGAATAAAAAGAGCTTGGGTTTGAATCATTTGGCCATAGGCTGAGAAAATTGCACCACCAGACGTCCACTAGGTCTAATTCCCTCTGGTAGTTGACATAAAGACCTGCTAGGGAGCTTATATCTGAGATGAACAACAGGATTTGAACTGTTCTATCCTAATAGGGGCAGGCTTATGCATAATTCTGTTGTACTGTGCTACTTTTTTTACCATCAGCTATTTGAATTTTTTTCAGTGGCAGTTTTTCTTCAGCAAGCTTTGTGAAAAGTGAAAAAATGGTTGAATAACAGCAACAACAGAAATAATGGGGATATCAGAGGAACAGATCATGCCTAAATGTACAATTAAAGTAAATGATATTATTTTGAGGCAAGTGCAGAAATTCAAATATCTAGGCTCATGGATAACATCAGATGGAAGGTGCATCACAGAGATAAGAACAGAAAAGCACAAGAAAAAACAAAAGTGCATTTTATCAAATGAAGAATTTCATATGCAATAAGTCCTTGTCATTGAAGTTAGAAAAAAGAATTGCAGAATAAAGAATACACATAGAAAACTTATCACAAAAATCAGAAATAGACAGTCATAATCTGTTGGCCACTTTGAGAAGATATCAACTAGAACATACTGTGACAAAAGATACAAACTAGAACATCCTGTGACAAACAGAAAGATTTGTGGAAAGAAAGATAGAGGAAGATAGCAAGAAACAATTCTGGACAGTCTTGTGTCATAGCATGGAAGGGAGTCAGCACACAAATTGTTACATGCCGTGGGAGGTTGCAAGATGTGGAGAAGCATGATCCCCATGCCAGTCGGCAAAGCACTTGATGATCTTTTGAAATTCATAAATGTAAACCCATGCTTCATGTCTTTCAGGTTCATGTGCCGGAATGGAAAACTAAAATCTATGACCAGATACCCGACTTGCAAAATATTTTTACCTCTGACCCAACTCAAACACGCATTCATGCATGTTCAGCCAAGGTAGGCAAGTGTTTAGTTTTTTTGTTTTTTTTGTAAATTTATTTGTCATAAATGGAGCCATAAACAAGCCAGTAGAATGTGCGGCAGGTGAGCCTTATTTTAAAGGCTTCAATTTGATTCTGTTATGCTTTGATACTTGAACACATAAATATTTACCTAGAAACACAGGGCTGGTATATTTGTTTTTCATGGATGTCATCCATTTGCTCTATTTTAAATACTGCTCGTGTCATAACAATTTACTTATCTTTATTTCTATGATATTCTTTGGCCTATTCTCATATTTCTGTGCTTGTGGCAACATTTGGCACCAAATGTATAGAAACAAATAGATGTGTGTTATGACAGTATCTTCTGCAGGTCTGCTGCTGACTCATGTCACACTTACCTGCTGGGCAGCATTTTGATTATGTGTAGGGGAGTCTGATTCACTATCTATGCCAATAGCTGTATAACTTCCACCATGTGTTTGTCAAAGAATATTACAACCAAATCTAGTTTACTAAACTGTGTCATCACCTTCAGTTGAAGAAATTTTACAACTAATGGAAACAAGAAGACAGAAAAAAAATAATCCTGCCAAATATGAAAAAATTCACAGAAAAGTCAGAACCTTATGTAAGGAGGCAAAAGAAACATGGCTTGAGAAAAATTGCAGAGAAATTGAAAAACAACACAACAGTAAAATTTCAAAATTAATGCACAAAAGAATTCAGGAGTTTACTAATCAAAGAACACGTATATCAGCAGGCTGCCTAAAGACAAAAGATGGAAGAGTCATAATAGAAAAAGATCAGATCTTACATGTATGGTCAGATTACGTGAAAAACCTTTATGACGATAATAGAGACGAATAGTATGATGTTCAAAATAATAATGAAGGACCAGCAATTTTTAAGATGGAGGTTCAGAATGCTCTTAACCTTATGAAATCTGGCAAGACCCCTGGTTCAGACAGCGTCACAAGAGAAATGATTAATGCTTTAGAAGAATATGGAATAGATAAAGTTACCAGTCTGCTTAATACAATATATGATACTGGAAATATACCTCAGGAGTTATGTAATTCTGTATTTATTGCAATCCCAAAGAAATCAGGAGCCTTGGAATGTGATCAACATCGAACAATTAGTATAATGAGTCACATCACAAAGATTTTGCTAAGAATTATCATGCAAAGAGTTAGGAGAAGAAAAATGTGGGTTTGTAGAAGGCAAGAGTACAGTAAATGCTGTGTATATACTGAGAACCGTAATCGAAAGTTCTATAGAAGTAAACAAAGATCTACACCTTTGCTTTATTGACTACACAAAAGCTTTCGATAAAGTGAGACATGTCGACATGATAAGGATGCTTGAAGATCTACAAATTGATGGAAAAGACCTTAGACTTGTAAAAAACATATATTGGAAACAACAAGCTGCCATAAGAGTTGATAATGAAGTAAGCCAATATCAGCCTATTAAGAGAGGTGTGAGACAGGGATGTGTAATGTCTCCAGATCTGTTTTCCCTGTACCAGTGAAAGCATTTTAAGAAATATTGAAGATATGGAAGGAATCAACATTGGGGGACGATGCATCAATAACATTAGATATGCAGATGATACAGTCTTGATTGCAGACAATGAACAGGACCTGCAAAATTTAGTAGATGCGGTTGTTACACACAGTGAACAACTAGGGTTAGAGTTAAATTGTAAAAAGACACAGATTATGGTTGTCACTAGGAAGAATGAAATACCACAATGTAATATACAAGTAAATGGGAATATTCTTCAACAAGTGAACAGGTACAATTATCTCGGAACAGTAATAACATCTGATGGGAGATGCCTTGAATAGATTAGAACAAGAATCACCATGGAAGGAATCAACATTGGGCGACGATGCATCAATAACATTAAATATGCAGATGATACAGTCTTGATTGCAGACAATGTCGAGTTGTTAAATACAGAACAACTAGGGTTAGAGTTAAATTGTAAAAAGACACAGATTATGGTTGTCACTAGGAAGAATGAAATACCACAATGTAATATACAAGTAAATGGGAATATTCTTCAACAAGTGAACAGGTACAATTATCTCGGAACAGTAATAACATCTGATGGGAGATGCCTTGAATAGATTAGAACAAGAATCGCCATGGCAAAAGTAGCCTTTAGCAAGATAAAAAACATACTGACCAATAAAAAGATGTCAATTGAAACGAGAAAAAGAGTGTTGAGATGCTACATAGAACCTATACTTTTATATGGACAATGAACTATACTTGGACAATGAGCAGTCAGGCTGAAAAACATCTGATGGCTGTAGAAATGTGGTTTCTGAGGAAAATGCAAAGAATACCATGGACAGCCAGAAAGACCAATGAACAAGTCCTTCAAGAAACAAATGAAGATCGTAACCTGATTAGAGACATTTAGACTGTAGACAGTCACAATTTTTTGGGCATGTTATGAGAAGAAATGATTTGGAGAACTTGGTGACAACTGGTAAGATCAAGGGGAACACACCAAGGGGAAGACCTAGAAGCAAGTACCTGGATGGCTTGGCCACATGGCATGGTCATGACGGGAACACTGAGCTGATCCACGACTCTGGTGATCAAGTGAAATGGCGAGTCATGACCGCCCACACTTTCTGGCATGGCACATGATTGATTGATGAGTAGCAAGATTTCCCTTCATAGTAATGAATTCTTATTTAGCATATCACACATTCAGTGGACATGTAGCAGTGGCTTGTTGTTTGTGGGAGAGAGCTTATCAATTGATAGCAAAACAGGCCAGTTTTGTTCATGTCTTGGGCATATAACAATAGACAATGGCAGAAGTGAAGCAGACATTAGACTAATGTTGGCAAAAATACATGAAAAAGATGAGTTAAGCTGAGTCGAGAACTGACATCACAGCACTCTGGATATTTCCATATGAATCAAGTAATAAGAAGAAATAAATTGGAGAACTTGGTGACAACTGGCAAGATCGAGGTGAAGAGAACAAGGGGAAGACAGAGAAGTAAATACCTGGATGGCTTGACCATGTGCATGATTTAGACAAGAACACTGAGCTGATCCACGACTCTGGTGATCGAGTGTAATGGTGAATCATTACTGCCCATGCTTTCCAGCAGGGCACATAATGAATGGATGGATAGCCGTTCATCTGTCATGTATGATGAGGATGTATGGCATATATCTTGCATGAGGTTCTTTAAACCCAGCAGTGGTAGCTGGCACCAGCAACAAGAGAACAGGGATCCCGTTTGCACTGAACACAGTTATACTCAACTTTTTCCTGCCTATTAAAGAAACCATTTCATCAAAGAAGATGAGTTATATAAATAATTTTTATCCCTATTTTAAGATAAAAGTAGACTTACATAATGCTCATTTATAATCAAACATGTATCATATAATTGTACATTCAAAATACTTTCTGAAAAATATACTTATATGGCTGTTTGATTTCATTCTCTGCGTTTTTAGATTTGTATTTGGCCTAGTCAGTATGCTCAAAATAGCTATGATACCACAAAGCAAATGCAATCGACATTTGTACAGTTGATGGTTTTTTTAAATGATCACCATCAATGACTTATAATTGTGCAGTAATTATACGCAGGTGAGTTGCAAATCAAGTCTGCCGTGTTACAGAAGTTCAGAAAGCAAACATGTCAGTGTGTTGAACTTACGACCTTCAGCCATGTGGTTTACTTCTGAAAAATCTACAGCAAAGAGAGAGGATCTAGTGCCACCTGAATCATCAAAAGGCCTATACCGCATTTGCTACTCATTGCACTCTTCTTACAGGTAATTAATTAAATGAAGTTGTGATCCATCTCAATAGAACTAATTTTGTTTGGTTCAAAATCAGTTATGGCTGAAGTTTATGTGGCCTGTCTAGCAAAGCAAGCAAATACTCCTGATTACCAACTGGAATATTCTACTCAAAGTACTCTGCTGAAGTACAGGTCCTGCAAAAATTATAAATAACAAAACAAGCCATTGCTAGCAGGTTGTATTTCTTACTGAGGCAGTGTCACTTGTGTAAGCTATTAACAATGACAAACCTAAAGTGGTGTCAAAAAAAAATAAAAATAAAAGATAGTACTACAGTGGATACCATCTCATTGTGGAACCTTCCGTGAAGATTTTATCATGTCTATTAAAAATTTCAAGCAATAAAGAAACAACTATCAGGACACAACAAACTACTCAGTTACTTACACAGACTGAAATGTGTCCAGTCACCTCTGTACATATGTGGACATGAAGAACAAACAATCAAAGGCTTTGTCAATGTGGACTACACAATGGCCCACATAGGTAAACATCCACACAAAGCAGTTTGGGAGTCTTAACGAATGATCAATTCCAGCAGCAGTACCTCACACACAAAATACAAAACCCCATACTTCTTGTTTAAGATTACTAGAACAACAGTGATTGAGAATAATAATAATTACAGAACCATTTATTATTGCACTTATATTTCCCCTAATTTCTCAGCAAAATCTCCATCAACATTGATAACTTATCTCATCAAGCTGTATAAGTTCTTTGAAACTCCCAGCTTAAAAGTTCATGCTCTGCTGTCCCCGCTACATTTGTACCTCATGTACAATGGCTGCCAAGGTTAACTTTTAGACCCCAAACTAGTGAAAACCACTCAGGGCCGCTGTGCAGGAGGTCAGCTTGCTAGTCACTGTGATACCGCAGCTCTGACACACAATAGTA
Organism: Cepaea nemoralis; assembly: GCA_014155875.1. Lineage (NCBI taxonomy): Eukaryota > Metazoa > Mollusca > Gastropoda > Stylommatophora > Helicidae > Cepaea > Cepaea nemoralis. The sequence goes on along the minus strand of JACEFZ010010372.1, from coordinate 290,942 downwards.
CCAAAGACTCATTAATTTGTGAGATGAGAGGCACGCTGATTAATAAAAGTGTAACAGTCTAAGAATACCATGGACAGACAGAAAAACCAATGAACAAGTCCTTCAAGAAACAAATGAAGATTGTAAACTGATTAAAGCCGTTAGACGTAGACAATCAAAATATTTTGAGCATGTTGTGAGAAAATTACTTGGAGAACTTGGTGACGACTGACAAGATCGAAGAGAAGAGACCAAGGGGAAGACCGAGAAGTAAATACCTGGATGGCTTGGCCACATGGCATGGTCAGGCAGGAACACAGAGCTGATCCACGACTCTGGTGATCGAGTGAGATGGCAGAACATGACTGCCCACGTTTATCGGCATGGCACATGATGGATGGAACAGTCAAAGAATAATTGCACGCTAATTGATACAAGTGTAACAGTCTAAGAACAATGGCACACTAATTGATACAAGTTTAACAGTCTAAGAACAATGGCACACTAATTGATACAAGTTTAACAGAATAAGAACAATGGCACACTAACTGATACAAGTGTAACAGTCTAAGAACTATGGCACACTAATTGATACAAGTGTAACAGTCTAAGAACAATGGCACTCTAATTGATAAAAGTGTAACAGTCTAAGAACAATGGCACTCTAATTGATACAAGTGTAACAGTCTAAGAACAATGGCACACTAATTGATACAAGTGTAACAGTCTAAGAACAATGGCACACTAATTGATACAAGTGTAACAGTCTAAGAACAATGGCACACTAATTGATACAAGTGTAACAGTCTAAGAACAATGAGAAATAATGAATAGAGAAGTAGGAGGATCTGCAGAAATTTCAGAAGAAAGTCATCTACTTGAACTTTCAGTGCAAATCTACAAATGATATAACCAGCGAGTGAGTTCTCACTGACTGGTGTGCCTAACAAGATTTAACCTAAAGAAAAACAAGTTAATCTGATGACTGAACACAGAGAGAATTTGCTTATACGGACAGCTCATACTTTAGGTTGATATTATCATGGCATGTGCCATGCTGACAAGCATTGGTGGTTATGTTTCGTAGGTCAGCTCTGTGTTCTTTTCCCGAACATGCCATGCGGCCAAGCCATCCAGATATTTACTTCTCTGTTTTCCCCTTGTACTTTTCCCCTCAATCTTGCCAGTTGTCACAAAGTTCTCTTAATTTATTTCTTCTTATAACGCGTCTAAAAATGTTGACTGTCTATGTTTAATTTCTCTAATCCGTTTACAGTTCTCATTTGCTTCTTGTAGTACTAGCTAATTGGTTTTTCTGTGTCCATTCTTTGCATTTCCCCCAGAAACCACTTGCATTTCTTGAAGGCATTCTCCAAATCATTATACAATTAATTAATGCTGTTATCATAGGTTGATCAGTAAATATAATTGTTTACACTGGACTTGAGTAGCAACTATCGTTCTGGTTACATATAGTGATAGCAGTTGTTGTATGGTATTTTGAATAGGGGACTTCAATGCAAAAGTAGGAAATCAAGGTGATAGATACACAGTAGGAAACTATGGTTTAGGAGAGAGAAATGAAAGAGGATACAGACTCGTAGAGTGGGCAAAAGAACAGGAAATGATTGTAGGAAACACCTGGTTTAAGCAACACCCTAGAAGATTATGGACATGGAGGAGTCCTGATAACAGGATTAGAAACCAGATTGACTATATTCTGATTAGCAGAAGATTTAGAAACGTGTTAACTATAGCAAAAACAGTTCCCAGTGCTCATTGTTATAGTGACCACAGATTACTTATAGGAACATTGAGGATAAAGTTGAAGAAAGTCAAGTATATAACAGGAAACACTAAATATGATTTGTGTACATTGAGTAATGACAAGGAAATACAAAACAAATTCAACATAGAAGTACAGAACAGATTTGATATATTGTCTGATCTAGAGATCCTATTCCAGGATTGATTGATTGATTGATTGATTTAGGAATTGACATCACAGCATTCGGGGCATTCCCATAAGTGCTCCGTCCCCATCCTCAGCAGTCAGCGAAGAGTTCCAACACTAATAGTACCAGTAGCAATCTGATTATAAGTCCGTCTCGCCTTTCCTTTGAGCATTGAGCGTCGGCCAGATCCCTTCGTCACTCCTCGTTGTCTCATTCTTGCCAGACCATGGTAATCCATTTGCTCCTCCGAGGTGTGCACGTGCTCCCACAAGGCTGCAACCACGTCTGCCTTGTCATGTATCAATACTCCACCAAGTTCTGCAGAGCCAGCCAATCTGTCTGCCTGTTCATTTCCCAGCACACCGGCATGCCCCGGAGAAAAGATCCAGGCGATGCTTGTCACTCGTGACCTCCGTACCGAAGCAAACCACTCCACACGAAGTCTGCCCGTCCTCACCCTCGTCAGCATGCTTTCTGAGTCAGTTACAATCACGATGTGTATGTGTGTCGTATTCTCCATCCAGCGGAGAGCCGCAGTGACTGTCTCCACTTCCATTCTTAAGCTGGATGTTGTGGTATCATATGCCAGGCTCTCCTGCCCCAAACATCAACCATTAGCTTTGGCTATGAAACCTCAGCCACTTCTCTCACCTCTTGACACCGAACCATCTGTGTAGATAATCACATCACTCAAGTGAGCATTATCCTGAATTAGTTGCTGGATTTCCACTTCCGTGGCCGCTGCTGGCCACTCCCTGCACTCCCGGCTTAATGTGATTATAACTCTGCACAAGTCTGATTGCTCCGCTGGCACTCTGACCCACTCCTCTCAATGGGAAATGTTGAAGAATTCAATCAGTTTGGCTGCAGAAACAACTATTCCAAAATTAAAGAAGGTAGGTCGTAAGAAATGGATGACTGAAGGAATTTTACACCTAATGGAAATAAGAAGACTCAACAAAAATAATTCTGCCAAATATGAAGAAATTCACAGACAAGTCAGAATATTATGTAAGGAGGCAAAAGAAGCATGGCTTGAGGAAAAGTGCTTAGAAATTGAAAAACAACACAACAGTCAAAATACCAAATTAGTGCACAAAAGAATTCAGGAACTTACTAATAAAAGAATAAGTACATCAACAGGCTGTCTAAAAACTAAAGATAGCAAAATCATAATAGAAAAAGATCAGATTATACATGTATGGACAGATTATGTGAAAAACCTTTATGAGGATAACAGAGAGGAACAGTATGATATTAGATTTAATAATGAAGGACCACCAATTTTGAAGATGGAGGTTCAAAATGTTCTTAAGCATATGAAGGCTGGCAAGGCCCCCGGTGCAGATAACATCACAACAGAAATTATTAAAGCTTTAGAAGAATATGGACTAGATCAAGTCGCCAGACTGCTGAACACATTATATGATACTGCAGATATACCTTCTGAATTATGTAACTCTGTATTTATTGCAATCCCAAAGAAATCAGGAGCCTTGGAATGTGATCAACATAGAACAATTAGTATAATGAGTCACATCACAAAGAATTTGCTAAGAATTATCATGCAAAGAGTGAGGAAGAAATTACAACCTGAAATAGGGGAAGAACAATGTGGGTTTGTGGAAGGAAAAGTAAATGCTGTTTATATGCTGTGACCAATTATTGAACATGCTATAGAAGTAAACAAGGATATACACCTTTGCTTTATTGACTACACAAAGGCTTTTGATAGAGTTAGACATGTCAACATGGTGGATATGCTTGCAGATCTACAAATTGATGGGAAAGACATTAGACTTATAAAAAACATATATTGGAAACAACAAGCTGCCATAAGGATTGATAATGAAGTGGGACAATATCAACCTATTAAGAGAGGTGTTAGGCAGGGATGTGTAATGTCTGCAGATCTTTTTTCCCTATACATTTTCAGAAATGTAGAAGATATAAATGGAGTCAGCATTGGAGGACGAAACATCAATAACATTAGATATGCAGATGATACAGTATTGATTGCAGACAATGCGCAGGATCTGCAACAATTAGTAGACATGGTTGTTGTACACAGTGAGCAACTGGGGTTAGAATTAAATTGTAAAAAGACACAGGTTATGGTCGTCACTAGGAAGAACGAAGTACCACAATGTAATATACAAGTAAATGGGAATATTCTTCAACAAGTGAATCGGTACAATTATCTCGGAACAGTCATAACATCTGATGGGAGATGCCTTGAAGAGATTAGAACAAGAATCGCCATGGAGAAAGTAGCCTTTAGCAAGATGAAAAACATTCTGACCAATAAAAAGATGTCAATTGAAACAAGAAAAAGAGTGTTGAGGGGATACATAGAGCCTGTTCTTTTGTATGGATGTGAAACTTGGACAATGTGCAGTCAAGCTGAAAAACATCTGATGGCTGCAGAAATGTGGTTTCTGAGGAAAATGCAAAGAATACCATGGACAGATAGAAAAACCAATGACCAAGTACTACATGAGACAAATGAAAATCGTAAATTGATTAGAGAAATTAGACGTAGACAGTCAAAATTTTTGGACATGTTATGAGAAGAAATGGATTAGAGAACTTAGTGACTACTGGCAAGATCGAAGGGAACAGACCAAGAGGAAGACCGAGAGGAAAATACCTGGATGGCTTGGCCACATTGCGTGGACAAGACAGGAACACTGAGCTGATTCACGACACTGGTGACTGAGTTAAATGGCGAGTCATGACCGCCCATGCTTTCCGGCATGGCACATGAATGATTGATTGATTGAATATTTTTGTGTGCTCTTTGTATACTAATATTGCATCTTTCATTGACTGCTTGTATGCTCCCCAGTGAGATCCGGGACCTTGTGAGTTATTTACAACCAGAGAATGCATTCCCAAACGTGCAGCCTGTGTCAGATGTCAGCATTGAAGTTGTGAGTAACAATACCTGCTAACAAAACCTTCATGACTTGATTAAATTGCAGTCCTGTTTTAAGCTTGAAATATTTTTTGTTTGGGTACTCGCTCGCTTTAAACTCAAGCGTAGTCCATACACATTACTTCTAGTAGTGCTGGACTGAATTTTGCTTGTGGATTAGCTTTCCCTATTAACAGTATCCCTCGCCATCAGGCGAACCCACTCCGACTTCAGAGGTACTTGTAATTTACGTCCCAAAGTAAAGGACGAGGTAATGAATTTAAAGGATGGGCATTTTGAAAATGAAAGACGATCAGATGTTTACACCTAAAAAGTTAGTTTGCATGCATGTTGTCATGATGGCAACATTTTAAATTTAGTGTTAGCTAAACATTTTTTCAGCCAAAAATGGGTTTCAAGAAATGATATTGATCACATCAACCCTTGTGTGCCGATCAGCTATAAAATTATGGGGAATCATGATTGGAGGAAGAAACATCAATAACATTAGATATGCGGACAGTATTGAATGCAGACAATGAGCAGGATTTGCAACATTTGATAGATGCGGATGTTGCACACAGTGAACAACTAGGGTTAGAGTTAAATTGTAAGAAGACACACATTATGGTCTTCACTAGGAAGAACAAAATACCACAATGTAATATATAAGTAAATGGGAATATTCTTAAGCAAGTGAATTGGTACAATTATCTCGGAACACTCATAACATCTGATGGAAAAATGTCTTGAAGAGATTAGAACAAGAATCACCATGGCGAAGGTAGCCTTTTTGCAAGATGGAAAACATACTGACCAATATAAAGATTTTATTTACAATGAGAAAAAGAATGTTGAGGTGCTACATTGAACCTGTGCTTTTGTACGGATGTGAAGTGTGGACAATGAGCAAACAGGTTGAAAAACATCTGATGGCCGTGGAAATGTGGTTTCTGAGGAAAATGCAAAGAATACCATGGACAGACAGAAAAACCAATGACCAAGTCCTACAAGAAACAAATGAGAATCGTAAACTGATTAGAAAAATTAGATGTAGACAGTCAACATTTTTTGGTCATGTTATGAGAAGAAATAAATTGGAGAACTTGGTGACAACTGGCAAGATTAAGGGGAGAAGAGCAAGAGGAAGGCAGAGAAGTAAATACCTGGATGGCTTGACCATGTGGCATGGTCGAGGCAGTAACACTGAGCTGATCCACGACTATTGATCGAGTGAGATAGCGAGACATGACCGCCAATGCTTGCCGGCGTGGCTCATGATGATGATGATGAACATCATATGCCAAGTACCCTCAAGCCATGTAAAAGGGTCCTTTATCCTTTTACTACATGGTCAGTAAGTCTCAAGGCTAGTAAAAAGAGTCCTTTACTGACCTGACTTGAAACTGGTTTAATACAAAGAAACTGCTTAGACCTATTCACCGTGCACTCAGGCCCACAAAGTGTGATGGTCTTAATACTTCACACACCTACAGCAGATTCTTGCTATGGGTCTTGTTTGTTTATATGATAAATAGTGACAGGATGCATTTGGTGATGAATGATACAGAAAGTATAGTGCAGGGGTCACCAAACTACAGCCCACGGGCCGGATCCGGCCCACGACGTTATTTCATCCGGCCCGCCGGCGATACTTAAACTTGCTTGATATAACGTATGAAACACGAGACGTTGCTCCAGAAGTATTTACTTCTTTTTGCCAGTCATCAATTTTATAGGTATGTAACAAGGCTTTCTTTGCTTGACAGTGATAGGTTAGTGAACTAAAAGTGTGAATAGAGGCAATAAAGAAGCAAACATAGAATACAAATGCCATAGAAGCCTCATGTTATTACTTTCCTCAGTTCAGAAGAATTCCCCGGTCAAGGTGTTAATTGAGCTGGTCTCTAAGTCAATGTTATTCAACCTTTCTGCTGGAGCAGATCCTTACGCAAATGCTAACGTTGCTCAAGGAACTCTATGCGATGATCCAAGTGTCTGTCGTCATCATCATTTGCCATGCTGATAAGCAAGGGCGGTCATGTCTCGCAATCTCAATCGATCAACAGAGTCGTGGATCAGCTCAGTGTTCCTGTCTCAACCATGCCACATGGTCAAGCCATCCAGGTATTTACTTCTCTGCCTTCCTCTTGCTCTTTTCTCCAATTTATTTCTTCTCATAACGTGACCCAAAAATTTTGACTGTCTACGTCTAATTTCTCTAATCAGTTTACGATTTTCATTTGTTTCTTGTAGGACTTGGTCATTGGTTTTTGTTTGTCCATGGTATTCTTTGCATTTTCCTCAGAAACCACATTTCCACAGCCATCAGATGTCTTTCAGCCTGTTTGCTCATTTTCCACGCATCACATCCATACAAAAGCATAGGTTTTATGTAGCACTTCAACACTTTTTCTCATTGTAAGTGACATCTTTTTATTGGTCAGTATGTTTTCCATCTTGCAAAAGGCTAACTTCGCCATGGTGAATCTTGTTCTAATCTCTTCAAGACATTTTTCCATCAGATGTTATGAGTGTTCCGAGATAATTGTACTGATTCACTTGCTTAAGAGTATTCCCATTTTCTTGTATATTACATTGTGGTATTTCGTTCTTCCTAGTGAAGATCATAATCTGTGTCTTCTTACAATTTAATTCTAACCCTAGTTGTTCACTGTGTGCAACAACCGCATCTTACCAACTGTTGCAGATCCTGCTCATTGTGTGCAGTCAATACTGTATCATCTGCATATCTAATGTTATTGATGTGTCTTCCTCCAATGATGATTACATTCATTTCTTCTACATTTCTGCAAATATTTTCACTGTACAGGGAAAAAAGATCTGGAGACATTACACATCCCTGTCTCAAACATGTCTTAATAGGCTGATATTGGCCTACTTCATTATCAATTCTTATGGCAGCTTGTTGTTTCCAATATATATTTTTTACAAGTCTAAGGTCTTTCTCATCAATTTGTAGATCTGCAAGCATCTCTGTCATGTTGACATGTCTTACTTTATCGGAAGCCTTTGTGTAGTCAATAAAGCAAAGGTGTAGATCTTTGTTTACTTCTACAGAACGTAAAGTTAATGTTCTCAGTCTGTCCTACTTTATCTAATAAACCAGATGGGCAGAAATGTTGCATTTAGGCGATTTAGGTCTGTTTCGGCAGAACCTCTGGATGCCACTCGCCGAACCCCGGCTGAAAAACTCTGCCCTAGGCTGTTTATTTAGGCTGGACCTATTTATATATTTGGCAAACCTTATTATGTGATATATTGTATTACCAAAGGTAATAGAATATATCACATTGGTCATATAAACTTTATATGTACCTTTGGTGAGCCGTTGCTTCACCAGTGACCCATAGTCCTCTGCTTTATCTTGTGTTTCAGTAGGATTTTAATTATGTTTCTAATTCAGTGTCTTTTTAATTTTCCGATCGTGTGTACTTCACCCTTCATTATGGCTATTAAGAAAAGAAAAGTGGATGCTGAGTGTCTCGTTTTCAGTGAAGAATGGGGAGTAAAGTACTTCTTTGTGGAAATAAAGGACCAGAAAACCAGTTGCCTAATATGCAGCGAAAGTGTTACGATTTTGATAGAGTACAATCTTCGGCGTCACTATGAAACAAAACATCTATCAACATATTCACAGTTTTCTGGAAAGTTACACACTGAGAAATATGAGTCCATGAAACGTGGTTTAGAAACACAAAGAAATCTCTTCACGAGAAAGTGTGCTGAAAATGAATCTGTCACTCGTACAAGTTACAAAATAGTGCATAAGATGGCAGAACGAGGAAAACCGTTTACAAATGGTGACTTCATCAAGTAGTGTATGACGGAAGCAGCAAATGACTTGTGTCCTGAGAAAGCCAATTTGTTTGGAACTATCAACCTTTCGGCTAGTTCAGTTGTGCGAAGAACAGAAGAATTTGGAGAGAACATAGTGCTACAGATACGCAAGAAAATTTGGAATTTGTGGTATTCTCTGGCGCTGGTTGAGTCGATCTCTCGAGTATATCACAACCTTTAGTATTCATTCGTGGTGTCAATTTGGACTTTCAGATAATGGAAGAGTTGGCATCCGTTTGCAGCATGCATGGAACAACAACTGGAAAAGACATTTTTATGGAAGTGCAAAAAGTTTTGCAAGACTATAACCTTCAGTGGAATCAGCTTCAAGGTGTTACAGTTGATGGAGGACAAAACATGGCTGGAGTGAGGAAGGGTATGATGGGGCAGATCAGGACTCATTTGGAAGATTTGCAAATTCTGGGTGCTCTGCTCATAAACTGCATTATACATCAGCAAGCACTCTGTGGGAAAGACTTAGATACTTTTTGTGTACTGAAACTAGTTGTTTATGCTGTGAACTTCATTCGTAGACATGCACTCAATCACTGTCAGTACCAGGCTTTTCTTGAAGAAATTGATTTTGAATTCTGTGACTTGCCTTATCACACATCAGTGAGGTGGCCCAGCAACAGTAAAGTCCTGTTTCTTTTTTCAAGCTCTGAAATGAAATTGATGTTTTCCTCACTGAAAAATATAGAGCTGATCCACAGCTGTCAGATCTTACCTGGCTGCCAAAGTAGTCATTTTTGGTCGACATCACATCCCACATGAATGAACTGAATTTGAAACTTCAGAGAAAACCTCGTCTGTGATCTCTACAGAATCATCAAAGGATTTTGGAGAAAGCTGTCATTGTTTGAAGCACAACTGGAAGGAGAAAGTTTTCCCATTTTCACTGTTTCAAAGAGTTTTGCGCTACAATCGCCGAAGATGTCAACCTCGATTTTCCTAAAAAAAATTATTTGTGACTTGAAAAAGCATTTTTGTGTTGAGATTTTTAGATCTTGACAGAATTGAGAGTGACATTCTTCTGTTTCAGAATCCGTTTAATTGTAATCTTGATGATGTGCCAGTTGAACTGCAGTTGGAGCTCATTGATTTGCAAGTAAATAAATGACTTGCTGAAAGAGAAGCACAGAGAAGGAAAACTTGTTGAATTTTACCGCTGCTTACCTGATGTTGAGTTTCCGAAACTGAAGAAATTTGCTGCTGTTATGGCATCAGTGTTTAGAACAACTTATGCCTGTGAGCAAACATTTTCAAAAATGAAGTATGTGAAGTCAACACATAGAACAAGATTGACTGATGAACATTTGAAAGCAATTCTCTTGATTGGATGCAGCAATTCCAAATCAAACATTGATGATATCTTGCAAGCCAAATATCAGTTTCACACATCTCACTAACCTTTTTTGTTGCTTAGTTTGTGAGATTCGGATATGTGCACACTAGGTCTGATATAACTATCTGTAGGCTAACGTCGCCTTCTTTGATAACTGTTTTTTTAGCAAATAAATATGATGGTTGTCTTTGTTTTTTGTGCATTGCATGCCACTCACCCATGATTAACTTAGTTTTTCGTCTTTTTTCTCAGAGCTTTTGTTCTGGCCTGCAAGTATTGTTAAAGTTAGTTGCATAGCCTTTGCAGGATGTTTGCACTCAACACCAGCATTTTTTGCTGTTGTTGATGTCTTGGCAAGTTTACATTCAGTAGTTTGCTATTGCTTTCTGAACAATCAGCACCCATACCATAGCGTAAAAAAAACACCAGTGCAATGCGGTCTGCTGTCAAATCACACACAGCTGTGTTTCAAACGCGGGTACACGGGATTATGAACCGCGTCCATAAGACCACCGCCACGGAGACAAGTGCAAGTATTGTACAGAATGAGTATGCGGCCCTCACTCGTCATTTTGTCAGTTATCCAGCCCGCTGTGAAAAAAGTTTGGTGATCCCTGGTATAGTGCAATGGCAACTTTATATGTAGGTGTAGAATTTGCTAACAGTATAGCATCATAGCATTAATGTTATACTTCCACTAGCAAAATGTTAGATTTTTCTTTCAGTACTTTCCCTGAAGCTGGGGTAGTGCATCAAATGCTGGCAGACCTACAATTGGATTGAATAGATCTTAGAGTTATAAAGAATAAGGGGAACTGCAGTAAAGCTTTAAAAGGCAATAAATGAATCACCCAAAAACAAGAAGTAGATTGTGAGCTTTACTAGAACACGATTACAAGTAACAAATTGGACGTGGCGGCCAAAGCCATCGTCAGCACAGAATAAACAAACATAAACCAACACACTACACGGAAAACACTACATGGAAAACACTACATGGAAATATTAAAGTTACTTATCTGTATCCTTGTTTGGCTGAATACGTCCTTGAGCAACTATCAGTGGATGGAATTAACCGGATGTGTGGTGGTTCAGGCAGTCACTGGACTTAAGGTCAAATAATGCCAGAAGCTCAGTGATTGGCTTAGCCTTCCGGTGGTGGTGGTGGTGGGTGGGGGGGGGGGGGGGGGCGCACTTGGGGGGGGGATGCCCAGGTAAGCGAAAGGTAAAAATAGGGATTATTAGAGCACTATAGCTGGCTGTGTGGCGAAGTTGTCATGGATGCAGTTTCCAATTACACATCCAGTGCTCAAAACAGCTGCAAGCGATTTGGATGCAGACGGTCTTGCGTTTTTGTGAAAGAAAAAAAATGTGGTTTTTGAGAAAAATGCAAAGAATACCATGGACGGACCAAAAATCAAATGAGACAGTCCTTCAGGAGACAAATGAAAAACAGAGATTGATTGGAGAAATTAGAGCAGGCAATCAAGATTGCCGGTCTCCCTGGCCAAGGAGTTAACGACATTGTACATAATCCCGTATATCCACCAGGGGAAAACAGCAGCTGCAAAAATCAGCAGCTGTCTGCGCCGCGCTGGTAACTTGCAGGTGTATGTGAGCTGGTCGTTCAGAAAGCAATGGCAAACTACTGAACATGAAACTTGCCTAGAACATCATCCATCCATCCATCCATCATGTGCCATGCCGGTAAGCGTGGGTGGTCATGTTTTGCCATCTCACTCGATCACCAGAGTCGTGGATCAGCTCAGTGTTCCTGTCTCGACCATGCCATGAGGCCAAGCCATCCAGGTATTTGCTTCTAGGTCTTCCTCTTGGTCTGTTCCCTTCGATCTTACCAGTTGTCACCAAGTCCTCCAATCCATCTCTTCTCATAACATGCCCAAAAAATTTTGACTGTCTGCGTCTAATGTCTCTAATCAGTTTACGATCTTCGTTTGTTTCTTGAAGGACCTGTTCATTGGTCTTTCTGGCTGTCCATGGTATTCTTTGCATTTTCCTCAGAAACCACATTTCTACAGCCATCAGATGTTTTTCAGCTTGACTGCTCATTGTCCAAGCTTCACATCCATATAAAAGTACAGGTTCTATGTAGCACCTCAACATTCTTTTTCTCGTTTCAGTTGACATCTTTTTATTGGTCAGTATGTTTTTCATCTTGCTAAAGGCTACCTTAGACATGGCGATTCTTGTTCTAATCTCTTCAAGGCATCTCCCGTCAGATGTTATTACTGTTCCGAGATAATTGTACCTATTCACTTGTTGAAGAATATTCCCATTTACTTGTATATTACATTGTGGTATTTCGTTCTTCCTAGTGACGACCATAACCTGTGTCTTTGTACAATTTAATTCTAATCCTCGTTGTTCACTGTGTGTAACAACTGCATCTACTAAAATGTTGCAGATCCTGTTCATTGTCTGCAATCAAGACTGTATCATCTGCATATCTAATCTTATTGATGCATCGTCACCCAATGTTGATTCCTTCCATATCTTCAATATTTCTGAAAATACTTTCACTGTACAAGAAAACCAGATCTGGAGACATTACATATCCCTGTCTCACACCTCTCTTAATAGGCTGATATTGGCCTACTTCATTATCAACTCTTATGGCAGCTTGTTGTTTCCAATATATGTTTTTTACAAGTCTAAGGTCTTTCCCATCAATTTGTAGATCTTCAAGCATCCTTATCATGTCGACATGTCTCACTTTATCAAAAGCCTTTGTGTAGTCAATAAAGCAAAGGTGTAGATCTTTGTTTACTTCTATAGATTGTTCAATTACGGTTCTCAGTAAATACATAGCATTTACTGCACCCTTTCCTTCTACAAACCCACATTGTTCTCCTATTTCAGGTTGTATTTTCCTCCTAATTCTTTGCATGATAATTCTTAGCAAAATCTTCGTGATGTGACTCATTATACTAATTACATCAATTATTACTAATTTACTAATAAGTAAACTTACTAATAAGTACATCAACAGCAGCTGAAAAGTGCCGATGTTGACTGCAACCTCCTGAAAGGGATATGCAACATTTAAAAAAAAAAAAATATCAAAGATTGGAGAAATTTGATGTAGGCAATCAAGAATTTTTGGATATGTTATGAGGAGAAATGGACTTAAACATTTAGTGACAGCTGGCAAGCTTGATGGGAAGAAAGCAAGAGGAATACAAAGGGATAAATACTTTGATGGTTTGGCAGCATGGCATGGTCAGGACAAGAACACAGACCTGATTCGAGACTATAGTGACCGTGTCAGATGGCATGGCACTTGATGATGATAGCATCATTAGTGATTTAATAAATAATTATGGCACATTGTAATCAAACTAAGAGTGGTAAATTAGTAATGTATGACATGTTGTTTGTTTCCTCGACGAAGTATAAAAAAGAAGCACTAGATTGTGTAGACTTGTGATTTGGGATACCTCTATTGTTTGTATGAATGTGCACCACATTTAAACAATTAGAACAGTTACAGTCATCATCATCATCTTCCACTGTTGCCATCAAGTCTGGGGAGGATTAGGTGATGTTCCAGTGCCATGCAGTTGTTCAGGATGTTATATAAAAGCCACTCCATGTTTAGCCTTTGCTCGTTGATCGATACCACTCCATATCAGAATGTAATGTTCATGTATTCAAATCGTTTCCTTGTATCTATATATGTTTTGCATATCCTTTACAGGACATCACTGTCAACATCAGCATCTTTCAGCTGATTGTTGATTTCATGGCAAGATTACGTTCAGTTTGCCATTGCTTTCTGAGCGACTGGCTCCATACTCTCATAAGTCACTGGCATGACTCGAACCGCTTCCAATTTTCCTTGTATCTGCAAGTTATAATATTTGGATTTTTAAAAATTTTTAATGAATTCTATATCTCCTAGTTCACCAATATTCCAAGTTCCAAATATTGCTTGCATTTTTTGTACTTTAGCTGTTGTTGTTCCCTTGTTTGGTGTGTTTCTGATGTGAGCGCTAATAGTCTCGCTTTTCTTTCAAGCTACAGTAATCCGTTAATATGGAGTGTGTGAACAACTTGCATTGCAAACAGCGAATTGTAATGGGATTTCTGGCTGTGGAAAAAGAAACCGTGATGAACTTCACCAATGTTTCTGTGCTGTGTATGAAAGTTGTGCAGTTGATAGGAACACTGTCAGTCACTGGGCTCAGAAAGTGAAGAGACTGAGCTGCATTATCTTCAGCCCTATGATTGTTCTGTCATGGCTACCAGCCCAGACATGTTGAACTGTGCTGATGCCTTTGTCCGTGACGACAGGCGCACTACAAGTCAACAGTTGGCCTTGTACCTGTCAGTCAGCAAGAGAAGTGCGATTGAAATTTTTAAAACTCTTGCCTATTCAAAGGTTTGTGGAAGATTGGTTCGGTGACAAATTAACAGTTTTCCAAGGAAAACAATTTATTCTGGAATGTTGGAATGTTTTGTCAAGGAACGTTAACTGTAATGAAACCTGGGCATATCATTTTGAACCTGAGTCAAAACTGTTGTCAGTGGAGTGTCATCATCCTCAATCACCAAACAGAAAGAAATTCAAGACAACACTATCAGCAGGAAAGGTTATGATGGCTGCCTGTTGGCACACTGCTGGTGCGATTCTTGTGGAAGCAATGCCAAGAGGTGAGATAGTCAGTTCTGAAGTTCACATCAAAACACTAACCAAGATGCTACAACTGACTCGAAACAGTTATACATCTGCTGGAAGTGCCTTGAAGAGATTAATACAAGAATTGTTATGGCAAAGGTTGCCTTTTGCAAGATGGAAAACATAATGACCAATAAAACGATGTCATTTGCAATGAGAACAAAAAGTGTTGAAGTGTTACATAGAACCTGCACTTCTGTATGGATGTGAAACTTGGACAATGAACAGACAATGGCAGTGGAAATGTAGTTTCTGAGGAAAATTCAAAGAATACCATGGATAGACATAAAAACTAATGAGCATGTCCTACAAGAAAAAAAAATTGAAAACTGTAAACTGATTGGAGAAATCAGACGTAGAAAGTCCAGATGTTTTTAGGGCATGTTATGAGAAGAAATAAACTGGAGAACTTGGTGACAACTGGCAATATTGAGGGGAAAAGAACAAGGGGAAGACAGAGGTAATCATCTTTGTTGGCTTGGCCACATGGCATAATTGGTGGTCTGGTGATTGTGTGAGATGGCAAAACATGGCTACCTGCATTTATTGGCAGGGCACATGATGATGATGGTACATACACAGTATCCTTAGGGGGTAGACATTGTTTCATGTCACCATCATTTGTTGCTATCAGACATGTTTTGTTTCAGGTACAGACAAGACTTCATAGTTTTCAGAAGCATGTCAATAGTGCAAGAGTCCAAATGTCTGTAGGGGAGATACCTTTCCAACCTCTTGGAACTCTCAGAAAGATTGTCTCTGCATATACTACCATGCAGAAGCAACAGAATAAACAAGGTAGATAGTGTATGTTTGTAAGGATTGTCTTATGTGTCAACTGTAGCTAGTTTATGTATTGGGTTGGAGTGGCTGAGAGGTACCATATTTGCAGTGACTCAAGATCTTACCAAAATAAGTGTATATATGATACAAGGGGCTTTCAATAAGTAATGCCTCGTAATTTTTAACTTCATTCAATAGGCAAAAAAACAAACAAACAATAGATAACATTCACATTGAAATAAAGCACTAAGTCTGTACTTCAAATATTTCTTTCTCACTTTGGTCTCCGTTATTGGTTACAGTGTTTGTCCTCTCAAAGGCATGTATCCCCACATGGTAAAAATGTGTGTCCTTTTTCCTAAATCACTGGCGTACGGCGTGTTTAAGGGTCACGATGTCCTCATAGTGATGTCCGTGAAGATCTTCTTTCAGTGGTCCAAACAGATGGAAGTCTGAAGGTGCTAAATCGGGACTGTAAGGGAGATGTGGTAATAATATCCAGCCAAATTCTGCAATCATATATATCAATAGTGCGTTTAGCGGTGTGTGGCAGGCATGGCATTATCGTGCAATAGTAGTGCAGTTCTCAGATCTTTGAATGGGTAAAGTCGACGAAGACGTCCTCTAAAGCTTTTTAAAGTTTTAGTTAACGGTAAGCATTCACCGTGTTTCCCTGTTCCAAGAAGTCGAGAAGAATCGCACCTTTCTCATCCCAAAACATGGAGGTCATAACTTTCCCTAGAGATGGTGACATTTTTAACTCCTTTCCTGTCGGTGATGTTGTGTGATGCCATTCTATTGACTGCCTCTTGGATTCTGGTTCAAAGAAATGAACCCAGGTCTAATCACCTGTCGCAATATTCTATAAAAACCCTTCTCCTTCAGTTTCATAACGGTGCAGGAGGTTGAGGCTATGGTTTTCCTTGCTTCTTTATGTCTGTCTGTCAACATTCTGGGAACCCACCATGCTCAAGCCTTTGAATAACCAGGACTTTACTAATGGTCTGGGCACTGCCTTTACTAATAGACGACATGGAACACAGTTCATCCAGTATAACCCGACGGTCACCATGAATGATGTCATCAACTCGATGAATGTTGAGTGGAGTCAGTGCGGTTGAAGAACGGCCAGTTCACTTTGCCAGTGAGGATTGATCTACTTCAGCTTCATCACAATGACGTACCCAACGTGAGACAGTGCTAACATCCACTATTGAATCTCCATAAACAACACTCAAACATTCATAGATGCGAATCGGGGTCTTGCCTTCAGCATTGAGGGATTCTATGACATTACGTTGCTTTAACCGAACTTCTTTGGTGGCCATTTTAAAACTATTACTGTTGCGCAGCTTGTAACTGAAACAGGTTGGCAGTGATACATAGTGCAGAAGAGTGTTTGAGGAATCCTGCTAAATTAATAAATTGCACACCGATAAAGCATTTACATAGATAAACAAATAGAAGGTGTTACTTATTGACCGTCCCTCGTAGACTGTATTTAAAAAAAAGAAAACTTAAGTTGCATGTCCTTCACAGGACGTAGCAGTCAACCCCAGCATTTTCGCTGTTCATGATTCCTGGGCAAATTTCACGTTCAGTAGTTTGCCATTGCTTTCTGAATGACTGGCTCCTATACCTTTTTCGAAAAAACCAGCACTGCTGTGTTTCGAACCCGGTATACAGGCTCACAAACCGCGTTCACAAGCCCTTAGCCACAGAGACCGATGTAGATTGTATACTTCCACTAAAAAATGTTAAATTTTTCTGTCAGTACTTTCCCTGAACCTGAGGTAGTGCATCAAACTTCCAGTCTGTTCAGATAAGGGCAACAACAGAAAGGACCCATGTGCATGTTGCGCATGTTAAAAATCTCTTGGCATTTGGAAATAAAAATTAGTAGGCCAAATATTCTGCTGTCCAGGCAAAAATATTAAAAAATGTAAAAATATCTACCCATTATCTCAGTATGTTGCAATACATAGATCTCAATAAGTTGCAATACCTAGATCTCAATATGTTGCAGAAGTTGGTTTTTAGTCATTTGACAAGAAGTGTTCAGAGTTTTCCCGCAATAATTTGTGTGTGTGGCATTGACAAGCTTCATGAAATAGCATGAAAAGAATTGGACTGTAGTAAAACTGTTAAACTACAATCAATGAATCAGCATCAGGAGCTGGAAGGATACTAACATTTGCAGATGCTGTTCTCGTATACAGGCAAGGGGAGGGACAGAAATCAAACAGCTCAGGAGCTGCAGGTGACAATGGACAAAGTGATGGATTAGTACATGGAGATGCATGCTGTATTTAACCCAGAAAGGTGACTATCTTGTGATGCTCTCTGGACAATAACTGAACTCAACTTAGTGAATCAGCAAACACAGAAAGTGGAATTGGTCAGCTTTACCAGAAAATAATCACAAGTGACAAAATGGACGTTGGGGATAGGAAGCCTTCATCAGCACACAAACATCATTAAAACTACAAAACCACACTGATATAACCACATTTTACAAATATTTAAAAAGTCACTTATTAGTTTTTTTTCTAAATTCTTTTGATTTTAAAGACTATTATTTTTACCTGTTACTAGATAAGCGTAGTGGCTGTGGGCACAAAGATGGGTCCCAGTTATGCCTATCTTTTCGTAGGCTATCTGGAGTATCAAGTTTGGGATCAATAACCCTGGTGGGCTCCCTCAGCTCTACACAAGATATATGGATAACTGTATTGGTGTTTCCAACATGCCCGTGTCAGTTTAGACTTTCATATCCTTTTTCTCCAACTTCCATTTCAGCATCAAACTTATCTCAACTATTTCCTCGTCATTGATCTCAACTATTTCCTCGTCATTGATCAATTTCTTTTACCTTACAGTCTCCGTAGGTTCCAGAAGCCTCTATAACTCGACAGACTCACACACACTTTTTTTCTCTACAGTTTATTCCAGTCTACCTCCTGCAGTGACTCTATTCCCATCTCCCAACTGCTGCATCTCTGGCGATTATGTGAGGACAATCATTTCCATCATAAAGCTCGTAAAACATTAGATTTCTTCCATCGTCATGGCTATCCCGATGACATTTTATCACCACTCTCAGTTTGTTAGTCATGCCGAGGCTCTCTCTCCCAAACCTCAATAGTAGAACAACAGACCTATCCTTTCTCTTAACTATTCTCCTCCTCCAGGTCATGGATTGTGTACATCTCATATTAAGAGACCGTCACCCATACTTGCCTACCATTTTTCCCTCTTCTATCTGTAAACTCTACCCTTTTTGTTTTGTGCCCATCCCACTCATGTCTTGTTAGGAATAAGATTAAGAGGTTAGGAATAAGGGATAATGGCTGACCTTCCATTCTCCTCCCACCCCTATTTTCCCTAGGCTTACACTTTTACCCATTACATCACTTCCAATCAATTGACCTATAAAGTTCACGTTAATAAGTCTGACTTTAAGTGACTTTTAAAATATTTTTAACATATAGTTATATCAGTCTTGTTTTGTAGTTTTCATGTTAATACTAAGAACAGTATTTTCTGGATGATACTTGCAAAGTATATTCCAAATATTCCTAATCTTCTCAGACAATAGTGTCAAACTGGTTGCTGGTCTCTGGCTAGAGGATCTTATTCCTGACCTTGACAAGTGTTATAGTGTTGCTGGTAGGCACAAGGTGATGCAGGCGAAGGCATACCTCAGAGTAGCTGCAGACACAGATCACCCGTTGTATGAGGCGCTGGACGTAGTTAAAGGTCAGAGACTGATAAGAGGGAAATCTAGGATGGCTCAGGCGGAGGATACGATCAGACAGGTGTGCCCCTTGGAGAACATCAGGCGAGGAGAGGAGTGGGTCAGAGTGCCAGCCGAGCAGTCAGACTTGTGCAGAGTTATAATCACATTGAGCCGGGAGTGCAGGGAGTGGCCAGCATGGGCCATGGAAGTGGAAATTCAGCAACTAATACAGGATAATGCTCGCCCGGGTTATGTGATTATCTACACAGATGGGTCGGTGTTGAGAGGTAGGAGAAGTGCCTGGGGATTCTTAGCAAAAGCTAATGGTCGGCGTTTGGTGCAGTAGAGCCTGGCGTATGATGACACAACATCTAGCTTAAGAATGGAGGTGGAGGCGGTCAGTGCAGCTTTCCGCTATTGTGATTGTAACTGACTCAGAAAGCATGCTAAGGAGGGTGAGAACAGGCAATCTTCATGCAGAGTGGCTTGCTTCACTTCGGAGGTCACGGGTAGCAGGCATCACCTGGATCTTTAATCCGGGGCATGCCGGTGTGCTAGGGAATGAACAGGCGGACAGATTGGCTGGCTCGGCAAAACTTGGTGGAGTATTGATGCATGACAAGACAGACGTGGTTGCGGCCTTGTGGGAGCACGTGTACACCTCGGAGGAGCAAACGGATCACCATAATCTGGTAAGAATGAGACAGCGAGGTGTGACGAGGGGATCTGACCGACAATCGACGCTCAGAGGAAAGGCGAGACGGACATATAAACAGATTGCTACTGGAACTATTAGTGTTGGAACTCTGCGCTGGCTGCTGAGGATGGGGACAGAGCGCTTTTGGGAATGTCCCGAATGCTGTGATGTCGGTTCCTAAATCAATCAATCAATCAATACTGGTGTCTGGCTGGAGGATCTTATTCCTGACCTTCTCGGACAATAGTGTCATATTGGCTGCTGATGTCTGGCTAGTAAATCTTATTCCTGACCTTGGACAATAGTGTCGTACTGATGTCTGGCTACAAGATTTTATTCCTGACCTTGGACAATAGTGTCGTATTGATGTCTGGCTACAAGATTTTATTCCTGACCTTGGACAATAGTGTCGTACTGATGTCTGGCTACAAGATTTTATTCCTGACCTTGGACAATAGTGTCGTACTGATGGCTGGCTACAAGATTTTATTCCTGACCTTGGACAATAGTGTCGTACTGATGTCTGGCTACAAGATTTTATTCCTGACCTTGGACAATAGTGTCGTACTGATGTCTGGCTACAAGATTTTATTCCTGACCTTGGACAATAGTGTCGTACTGGTGTCTGGCTACAAGATTTTATTCCTGACCTTGGACAATAGTGTCGTACTGGTGTCTGGCTACAAGATTTTATTCCTGACCTTGGACAACAGTGTCATATTGACTGCTGATATCTGGCTCATTTCATTCATTCATTCAGTAGCATGTCCTTTGCAGAACCTCACTCCCATAACAATCTTCCATAAAACTTCTTGGTTATAAATGAGATGACCCGCACACGATACACCCATCTGGAGATCATCTACCACATCCTGCACACATCTTCTCTTTGGCCTTCCTCTTCCTCTCTTCCTGGGCATATACCCCTCCATTATTGTTCTCCCCAAACTTTCATGACATTTCAAGTGACCAAACATACTTCAATTTTCTTTGTTTTATTGTCTTTAGTAGCGAACCTCCTTCAGTATTCAGCTCTTGTCGTATGGATTCATTTGTTCTTTTCTTTATCAAAGATATTCTTAGAACCTGTCTATAATTATATTCAAAGGCATTTATGCGCTGTCCAGCTTGTTTAGTAAGTGTCCAGGTCTCACAGGCTTATGTTGCAGTGGGAAAGATGCATGCTCTTAAAGTTCTGATTTTTGTAGTTCTTTCTTTCCCTGTCCACAATTTATTCAGTTGTTTTAGTGTTTGAAGAGCAATAGATATTTGTCTTTTAATTTCTTTCATTGTGCCACCATTATTGGTAATTAATGACCCAAGATATTCATACTGACTCCTGATGTCTGGCTAGTGAAACTTATTCCTAACCTACTGAGACAGTAGTGACAAGAAATAGAAGATGCTGTGTCAATACTGCATATATTTAAAATCCCTCAACAGTTGCAAATAGATAACATTAGAAAGTTTACCCACAACAGAGTATTTATAGTAAATGTGGATTCTGGTATGCATAGATTGGGATCCTGACCCATGATGAGTTGGTTATAGGTCTAAGCTCCATTGCAAGATGAAAATCAGAAGCAGAAGAATTTACCGATCTCATCTCATCTTGTTCCTCTTGTACTTTGTGGTGTCGAGGTGAAGCATAAACATCGTGAGAGTGCCCTTTTATGGACTTTATCGAGGTTTCCATGGACTCTGTAATTCCCTCTATCCATCGTTTACATGGCCGGCCTCTTCCTCTGTTTCCATCTGATCTGTACATCATTGCTTGTTGATGTATTCTGTTAGTTGGTAATCTGGTCAAATGGCCAAACAATTAAAAATCTACAGCTGTTATAACCCCAACTTTAGCCCTGATTTCTTCATTTATGATTTTCTCTCTTCTTGATTCATTGAGTATTCTTCTCAGGAATCTAATTTGTGTTGTTGTGATTTTTCTGTTCTCATTGTCGAGGTTTGGCATTGGTAGCATAGAGTTGATAGGAATATTGTGTTGTACAGTGCTTTCTTAGTGGCTATTGATACATGTTTGTTCTTTAGTATTGGTGTCATTTGTCCAATGAGTAGGTTTGCCTTATTGTATCTATTTTCAGTCTCGTCTACTGATTTGCCATTTGATGATATTATACTTCCTAAGTACTTGAAGCTCTTTACTTGATTCAGGGGTTGTTCTTCTAGATGAATGTTTATTGTCTCATCTCATCTCATCTCATCATGTTCCTCTTGTACCTTGCGGTGTCGAGGTGAAGTATAAACTTCGTGAGAGTGCCCGGTTATGGGCTTCGTATATCGACATTCCCATGGATTCTGTTATTCCCTCCGTCCAGCGTTTACGTGGTCGGCCTCTTCCTCTGTTTCCATCTGGTCTGTACGTCATTGCTTGTTGTGGCATGCTGTTGACTGGTAGCCTACTTGCATGGCCAAACCATTTGACTTGCTGCTTTCTAATAAAATCTAGAGCAGCTTTAACCCCCACTTTAGTCCTGATTTCTTCATTTCTGATCTTATCTCTTCTTGATACGTTGAGTATTCTTCTCAGGAACCTCATTTCTGTTGTTGTGATTTTTCTTTTCTCTTTTTCTGTCATTGTCCAGGTTTGGCATTGGTAGCACAGAGTTGGTAGGAAGATTGTGTTGTAAAGTGCTTTCTTAGTAGTTATTGATACATGTTTGTTCTTTAGTATTGGTGCCATTTGTCCAATGAGTTGATTTGCCTTATTGCACCTATTTTCGATCTCGTCTTCTGATCTGCCATTTGATGATATTATACTTCCTAGGTACTTGAAGCTCTTTACTTGTTTCAAGGGATGTTCGTTTAGGTGAATTGTTGCTGTTTGTTCTTCTTTAGTTATAGTCATTACCTCTGTTTTGCTTGTGCTAATTTTCATGTTATGTTCCCTACACATTTCGTTTAGACTATTCATGTGGTCTTGTAATTCAGCTTCTGATTTTGCTATTAGTGCTTGGTCGTCCGCAAACAGGAGTTCTCTAATGGTTAGATTTGCAGATGGTTCTTCTTCTGTGTTCTCGTCATGCGGTATTCTTGCTGTCTCTGCTTGGCTGGTTTCTTTACATATGTTGTCTATATATGTTATGAACAAGAGAGGGGACAGGACACAACCTTGTCGTACTCCAGATCTTATGGTGAAGGGTTCTGAGTGTCCTCCAGTTGCTCTCACTATGCATTCACTGTTGTCGTATAAACTTCTACATAGGTTTGTTAGATGTGTACTCACTCCATATTGTTTAAGGATTTCCCACAGCTTGTTTCTATCTACCCTATCAAATGCCTTTTCTTGGTCAACAAAGGCTAAGTAGAGTGTTTCATTGAATTCAATTGATTTTTCTATAAGTTGTCTAAGAGCAAAAATGGCGTCTGTGCATCCTTTGTTTTTCCTAAATCCAAGCTGCGTTTCGCTTAGCTGGGGTTCTAAAGTAGTTCGTAATCTTTTTTCAAGAATTTTGCAAAATATTTTCCCAGTATGACTCAACAGTGAAATGCCTCTGTATTGTGTGCAATCTCTTTTGCTGCCTTTGTTTTTCCAAATTGGGATAATTATGGCGTTTCCCCAGTCTCGTGGTGTCTGTTGTTCTACCCAAACATGGTTGAATAGTCTATGTAGCCAAGCTGTTCCTACTTCCCTTGCTGCTTTAATTAGTTCATTTGGTATTTCATCCTGTCCTGGTGATTTGTTCAATGGGGCTAATCTGATGGCTTCTATAATTTCTTCTTTTAGTATGTCTGGTTCTAGTTCCTCGGTGACATCTGTGTAGGTCTCTTGAATTCCTGTGACATCTGATGGGATGTTGAGAAGTTGTTCGAAATACTGCTTCCATCTTATTAGGATGTGTTTTTGTTCACTTATTGGTTCTCCATTTTCGCTGTTAATTATTTCAGTTGGGTCAAAGGGTACTCCTCTGGTTCGCATTGCACTTATCTTTTTGTAGAAGTTTCTGGTTGCCTCCTTGTAGTTTTTATTTAGGGTTTCTCCATACTCTTCCCAGTCTTTCTGTTTTTCCCTCTTTACTATTCTACTCACATGTCTTCTCGATATTCTGTATTCTCTGTAATCACATTCCTGTTTGCTCTTCAACCACTTTTTATATTTTTCCTTTTTTTCTTTTACCGCTTTCTTTACTTCTGCGTTCCACCAACTTGTTATTTTCTTTATCCGTGTTTTGCGTTTTTTCGTGGTTCCGCATGTTATTTTTGCAGTATTTAAAATGCTTGATTTGAACGTCTCCCATTCTTCTTCCACTGTTTTTCTTTCCGTAGGTAATTTTACAAAGAGTTCAGTTAGTTCTTTCTCATAATTTTCCCTTACTGCCTCGTCTTTAAGGTTTTTTAAGTTTACTGATTCGCATGGCATGTATTTTCCTGCTTTTTGTTTTCTTCTTCTAATGGTTCTTATTGTGGCAACGACTGCTTTATGATCTGTGTTTATACTGAAATTGGGCACTGCTCTTGCATCTAATATATTTCTCTTTCTGTTATTTCTTGTTAATATAAAATCAATTTGGCTTTTAGTATCTAGATTGTTCCATTTATACCAGGTGTATACTTGCGAATCTTTATGTTTATAGAATGTGTTTGTTATATAGAGATCGTGTTGGCTGCAAAGCTCTATCAGTCTACTTCCGTTATCATTCCTTTCATTTTGCTGATCTCCAAATGCTCCCAGGTGTTTTTCTATGCCCCCTCTGTTATGTCCTAGTCTTGCATTGAAGTCTCCCATAACTATGATGTTGTCCTGCTTATCTATTTTATTTAGCACATCATGTATGTCTTCGTAGAAGTCCTCACATTCTTGCTCATTATTTGCATTACATGGTGCGTATATCTGTACATATGTTGTGATTGTTTGTTCTTTTATTCTCACTGTTATGATTCTTTCTGATATATATTTTATTTCTAGTATTGCTCTTGCTAGCTGTGGTTCGATGACTATTCCCACACCGTGTCTTGCCCTTTCTTGCTGTTCTACTCCAGAGTAAACAAACGTGTAACTGCGGTGGAGCTCCTTGCATCCTTTCCCTTTTGTTCTGGTGTCCGCTATTCCCATCAGACCAATATTCCTCTTCTCCATTGTTTCTATAAGCTCTTCTTCTTTACTATTGAAACCACAGACGTTCATTGTGCCTATTTTTTGAATCGCTGATCTATCTCGTAGTCCGTTAACATTGCCGGGTCGAAAGCCGTTTGGGTCAGTCCGTTTATACTTCTTAGTTTTTCTACGAGCAGTATGAAGATCCCCTGCCGGCTTGCTAGGCCAGTCGCAGGTTTAGGACACTAATCTGACCACAGGGAGTCCATCCCCTATGGCGAGCCATAGCCCCGTTAGCCCATGACCTCGCGGTCTCACAATGTTTATTGTGCTTTCTTCTTTGGTTATAGTCATTACCTGTTTTACTTGTGCTAATTTTCATGTTATGTTCCATACACACTTCATTCAGACTATTTATGTGGTTTTGTAATTTTGATTTTGATATTAATGCTTGATCATCTGCAAATAAGAGTTCTTTAATGGTGTGATTTACCGCTGGTTCTTCTTCTGTGTTCTCTTCTTCATGCGGTATTGTTTCTGGCTCTCTGTGGCTGCTTTTCTTTACATATGTTGTCTATATACGTTACGAACAAAAGGGGGGACAGGACACAGCCTTGTCGTACTCCAGATCTTATGGTGAAGGGTTCTGAGTGTCCTCCATTTGTTCTTACTGTGCATTCACCAATAAATTTACCGATAAATAATGGAAATAGCAAAATGGAACTTACCTTCTACTTTATAATAACTTATCTTAAGATGAATCAATTGCTTTCCATTTTTCTTGTGATTAGAAAGCAAACAAGGCCTGCTATAATTAGGCCTTCCATGTTTGAATTCCCCATTTTAATTTAGATTGTCACTAGTGATGTGGTAAACAGGAAGTTAATCATGATGAAAATTGAAATACTTATTAGAGACACATGTGTTACATTGTGTATTGTCAAGATTTACTTTGTATAAATGTTGGACACTGTTATAAATTGTGTGCAGTAAACATTTACTTTACTAGTTATAAATTGTGTGCAGTAAACATTGACTTTACTAGTTATACATTGTGTGCAGTAAACATTGACTTTACTAGTTATACATTGTGTGCAGTAAACATTTACTTTACTAGTTATACATTGTGTGCAGTAAACATTTACTTTACTAGTTATAAATTGTGTGCATTAAACATTGACTTTACTAGTTATACATTGTGTGCAGTAAACATTGACTTTACTAGTTATACATTGTGTGCAGTAAACATTTACTTTACTAGTTATAAATTGTGTGCAGTAAACATTTACTTTACTAGTTATAAATTCTCGCCACATGTATTATATATAGTGTGTATTAATGATTTACTCTACAAATTTGATGTTAGACACATGTAATAAAAAGTGTGTAGTAAATAATGAGCGTGCGAACTATACACATGTATTACAATGAACGTGTCTCCGTTTCAGATGCAGAAAGCTCTAATGAGCTGGTGTTCAGCAGTCAAGAGGCAGACTCCAAGAAAGGATTATCAAGAAATATTACTGGCAGTATTCCGCACTTGTCTTCCCTGTCTAGAGCTGGGAAGTTGGAAGGGAATAACTTTCCTCCAGCAGAATGTGAAGGTTCTTCAGCAGATGGAGCATTGAGCAGTTCTATCTCTAATGCCCATTCCTCATACAAAGGCTCAGTTGTCAGTGACGAAGACATTTTTTCAGATAGTGGAGAAAAATGCGGACAAGCAATTCAACATGTGTCAAATGGTGATTGTGATGATGAGGATAGTGATATAGTTTTTAGCTCTCAGGTGTCCTCTAGAAGAGAATTAATTCAAAACCTTGTACTCACAACAATTTCTGATAACACGTCTGCAATATCTGACCAGGAGGAGGAGGAACATCATGAAGCTGCTGCAAAATACATTAGCAACAATTATACCTCACTTAAGGCTGTTGATCCACAGATTGCAGAAACAGTGACAATTTTATCTTCTTCAGAAGATTCACTGAATACACTTGAGCAAGAATCCCAGCCACTCTGGTCTGTCAGTTATTGTTTAGATCACTTTGCACATGGCAGTTATCATCAAGAAACTGATACAGAAATATCCTTTGGCAATTCAATTTTTCCCAAAAAGATAGGAAAAGAGAACGCATTGCTGAAGCAAAGGGAAGGAACTACTTTGCATACCACAGAACAGCAACAGTCTCCCTGTTTTAATCAAGGAAATGCACAGTTCACAGTGAACACAAATGCACAGCTTAAGTCACATCCAGCCTTAAAAAGAAAATATATATCAAACATCATAGACAATGAAAGGAGTTTGAAAGGTATTAAAAGATTCACCAATGATACAAAATGTGACTCAGTAGCAGAAATTACAAACCAGTGTAACTTGAGTGGTAAGAGAGCAGCAGACCTTAAGAACTCATGTTCTAGATTAAAGGAATCATCACTGGGCAAGTATAAAGTCACTGGTAGTGAGAGAATTATATGCGGAGTTGAGAATACCCACCCAGTATCGTCTGACTGCAGACACGGCCACATGCAGAACTCTGATCGTTGTCGCCGTCATTCTGCTGGAGATGTGTCTGCACAAAGTGTACAGATATTTGAGAAATCTGACTGGATAGACTTAACTATAGAATCACCAACAGAAGTTGTTGATTTAACTCTTGAAGATTCTCCATAGCATTGTATTTTTTAAATTTTTAATGTGTAACTTTTCTGTGCTATTTGCTTACCGGCCAGTCTCCCTGGCCTAGGTGTTAACGTCTTTCTCCATAATCCCGTATATCCACATGAGTAACGTAACCTGCATGAGAATTGGTAGCGGTTCTCGCCGCGTTAGTAACTTACTGGGTATGTGAGCCGGTCACTTAGAAAGCAGTGGCAAACTACTGAGCGTAATCTTGCCAAGAAATCAACAATCATCTGAAAGATGCTGATGTTGCCAGTGATATCCTGTAAAGGATATGCGAAAAAACAAAAAAATGTGCTGACTATAGCTGAAGTAAAAGAGCCATTTCTTGTGGAAGAGCAGTGTTTGTGCTACTTCTGTTTTGGAATAGTATCAGTATGAATTTATACACGCTGTATTCCCTAACACACAATCAGTGTGCAACTTCTGTTTTGGAATAGTATCAGTATGAATTTATACACGTTGTATTCCCTAACCACACAATCAGTGTGCAACTTCTGTTTTGGAATAGTATCAGTATGAATTTATACACGCTGTATTCCCTAACACACAATCAGTGTGCAACTTCTGTTTTGGTATAGTATCAGTATTAATTTATACATGCTGTATTCCCTAACCACACATTCGCATGATGAAAGATCAACTAAATGCAGTAATAGTGTTACAGGAGGAGAGGCTGTTGATCTATGGGTTGAAAACAAAAATTCACATAAAATGTTACTGGGAATTTCAACTAACAAAAGAGAAAAACTGAAATGTTTTTAACCAAAGTCTTTACCAACAAACAAATAAATAAAAAAAAAAAAAAAAAAGGAAAACACTGGTCATGGATTATGTGGATAATTAGTCATAAAAGATAATCACGTTTGCATATACAGTAATATTGTAGTTATATAGTTATGGTCACATAAATACTGCACACATTATTTGTGACTGAACTGCTCAACATATCACAGACTAGATTTGTAGCACTGATACTATGAGATATATAGACTATTGTGTTTCATTATACCTGGATGTCTATAACTGTTGCCTGTTCTATGCATACTGGATGTGTCTTTCATAGTACAGACAAAATTGTATTATAGCAGAAAATAATTGTAAAAATCCAAATAGCTGTCTATGTCATTATGATATAGTGAAATTGCATATTCTAACATTGTAAATATGGTTTTTCATACTCCTGTCATTATTAATGTTAGTTTTCTCGAGTTTTGTGAAATCTTTCTGTTGGCACGGTTCAGCAAACATTTATTTTTGTGTAACATGTTGTTCAGCTACCATGTTCATTGTTTTTGTGATTATTACAGTTTGTATTTCATAAAGTATAATTGTACTAAAGATTGCTACAGCTTGACTACCTAAATGATTGCAACAGTAGTGATAGAACTTTCAAACCAAGGCTCTACCCCTGAAGAGTAACAAGGCAGATGTCATAGTTTGCTGATGAATGTATTTTTGGCCATTTCTGTTCTCTTTGATTTCTTGTTCACTTACCGTCATCTGTTGTTGTATGTCCAAGATGTGAAATACCTATTCTAGTCTGTTTACCCCTATGTTCATTCTTGGCTTTTCCTTAATATTACTAATAGTCACATATTAATGAATTCATGTGGAGCGGCTGGCCAAGTGGCTAGAATGCCGGTCTCTCCTTCAGGAGACCCGGGTTCGAATCCTGGTAAGGTGTGGAATTTTTCTGTCGGGGGCAAAGTCTGCACAGTTCGCGGCCACTGTACTAGCCATGCGGCCTTAATTCCTCAGGCACAAGACACCTACACCGCAAGGTCCTATAAGCAGTAAATAACTGTTTTTTTTTAATGAATTCATATTCTGCAGTTCAACTGTTGACTTACTTTACAAGTTCCTGTAATTTTATAGACCAATCAGCAATCCATTGGTGTTGTCAATAAATATATTGGTTTCATATCGGGCATTTGATCCTAGTCAAACTTTCTCTTCCATCAAAGCCTATTTCTTAAGGGATTTTAATAGCTGATCATATTGTATTCTGTCACAAGCTTTTATGTATTCTATGAAACTTATAGAAATATTACTTTGGATTTCTATACTTATAAATTAACATTCTTACACTTATTATGGCACCTCTAATTTCATTGTCTTTAACGGAAACAAAATTATTCTTTGCTGTTTGCATGATTTCTTGTATGATTTTGAGGAATATCGTAGTTAATGACTCGTGAACCTAATAGTTCTGTAGAAATTACAATTCAATTTCTGTTTTGTAGGGTAATTTTATCAGGAACTGCAGCTTGTCCTTGTTTCGTCAATTTTTATAACATTCTTAACTTCAGTTTTTATTATTAGGATGCCCATACATGTTATACAGTTTTATCTGGTAATATTATAGTTATTTTGGTGTGTCTATTATGACCCTTTCTTAATTGTACCAGTTTTATCAAATTTTTCTTTTATTGTTCACTTTTGAACAGAATAAAAGATCCAGTTTATCAAACATTGTTACTGGAAGTCAGACTAACAATTCATAAGTGTTTATACAAAACTCATTTACTTATGATTGTAAAGGATAAATAATTAGTAAACAAATTATATAAACTCCTATAACTTGAGCTGTACTTCACATAAGGTTAACATTCCAACAACCGGTATGTTTCATGAAGCTCTAAAATAACCAGGAAAAGTATAGGTAGATGAATTCATCAACAGCAACAGTTACGAAGAGAGACATGATCATCCAAGAAAATTGACAAGATATTTGAAGAAGCATAGTTTGTAAATTATATAACATGTGTTAGTTGTTTAGAATGAGCATCTATATTTAACGATCTGGCAGCTGTTTAATAACATGCTGCTATTGCTAATATTTCACAGCATGAAGTGCATTCTCTGCAATTTGTCATTGTCAATCGAGGTGAGGAACAGAGTTCTTAAAAGCTATACTGAGCCAATCTTGATGTATGGAAGCGAATCATGGAAACATAGCAGACAAGTGAGGAATGATGTGGAAGCTACAGAGATGTGGTTTTATAGAATAATGATGAGATCACCATGGATGGATAGATAGAAAGAGCAATGAAGATATCTTGAAAGAAGTTAACTCACAAATATAACTGGTTTCTCTTATCAGAAGATGACAGCTACCTCTGAAGTCAGAGTGGGTTCACCTGATGGTGAGGGACACTGGTAACACATGCAGAAATCAGCCCAGTGCACTAGAAGTAGTGGCACGTGAATGGACTATGATTGAGTTCAAAGAGAGCGAACGCAGCAACAACAAAACACAGTCCACATTCTGTGGGCATGTCACAACTGGGAAGCTGGGAGAGAAGAGAGGCTGGACAGTTCCACATTCTGTGGGCATGTCACAACTGGGAGGCTGGGAGAGAAGAGAGGCTGGACAGTTCCACATTCTGTGGGCATGTCACAACTGGGAGGCTGGGAGAGAAGAGAGGCTGGACAGTTCCACATTCTGTGGGCATGTCACGGCTGGGAGAGAAGAGAGGCTGGACAGTTCCACATTCTGTGGGCATGTCACAACTGGAAGGCTGGGAGAGAAGAGAGGCTGGGCAGTTCCACATTCTGTGGGCATGTCACAACTGAAAGGCTGGGCAGTTCCACATTCTGTGGGCATGTCACAACTGGGAGAGAAGAGAGGCTGGACAGTTCCACATTCTGTGGGCATGTCACAACTGGAAGGCTGGGAGAGAAGAGAGGCTGGACAGTTCCACATTCTGTGGGCATGTCACAACTGGAAGGCTGGGAGAGAAGAGAGGCTGGGCAGTTCCACATTCTGTGGGCATGTCACAACTGGGAGGCTGGGAGAGAAGAGAGGCTGGACAGTTCCACATTCTGTGGGCATGTCACAACTGGAAGGCTGGGAGAGAAGAGAGGCTGGGAGAGAAGAGAGGCTGGACAGTTCCACATTCTGTGGGCATGTCACAATTGGAAGGCTGGGAGAGAAGAGAGGCTGGACAGTTCCACATTCTGTGGGCATGTCACAACTGGAAGGCTGGGAGAGAAGAGACACTGGACAGTTCCACATTCTGTGGGCATGTCACAACTGGAAGGCTGGGAGAGAAGAGAGGCTGGACAGTTCCACATTCTGTGGTCATGTCACAATTGGAAGGCTGGGAGAGAAGAGAGGCTGGACAGTTCCACATTCTGTGGGCATGTCACAACTGGGAGGCTGGGAGAGAAGAGAGGCTGGACAGTTTGACATCATAGCATGGAGGGATTTTGCTATCGGAAATGACTGGAAGCAGGAGAGACAAGCCTGTGGTCACCAACACCACACAACATGGACTATAATAAGTGCTAATATGTTAAAGCTCTGATGATAATTATTTTAGAAACATTGTTAAGGCTGTGTTATTATGTAATCATTATCCAGTGCCTTGCCAGCTTGTGTGGGCAATCATGCCTCTCCACAAATTGCAATCTCCGGCTGCATGGACCATTTCGTTTGTTGACTCCCTTCTATGCCATCACACAAGACTCGTCTCATGCTGTCTTTCTCTATCTCTCTTTCCACAAATCTTTCTGGTTCCGATTTTTGTCTTCTCATAATGCGGCCAATAACAATGACTGCCTCTTTCTGATATTTGTGATAAGTTGTCTTTGCCACTCAGCTTCCTTCAAAACATCCAGATTGCTCATTTTGGCTGTCCAATTATATATCTGTGATAAATGCTTATTTCTTTGATTTACAGAATAAATGCATATATTTGAATTGTTACTGTGCTGTTGTCAAACCAAACTATTTACTGTTGACCCATTCAGAATTTAACACCAGCATTCTATCCACTTACTCGTCTGAGATCGCATAGTTTCGTTTTCTGTTGAAAGCTAATTCATCATGATTTAATAAGACAGTTTTGTAGTACCACAAATGCTGAAGCTTGAATGAAGAACGGACGCATGCAGAAAAAGAAGAAAAAGTTTGAAGAACAAAGAAGGTACACATAAGGTGTCTTCAAAAAGTTAGTTGCGTATCCTTAATAGGACGTTGCAGTCAACCCCATGATTTTTTGGCTCTTAGTGATTTTTGGCATCTTGGCAACTTTACGTTCAGTAGTTTGCCATTGTTTTCTTAACAACAGGCACACATATATATATTATATGAAAACCAACGCAAGGCTGTCTGCTGCAAAATCACATGCAGCTGTGTTTCGAACACAGTATGCAAAATTACGAATTGCATGCATAACTCACAGATATCATCAACCAGCCCAATAGAGATGAAAACTCATCATGTGCTGATAAGCGTGGGAAGTCATGTTTCACCACCACACTAGATCACCCCTTGTTCTCTTTTCCCCACGATCTTGCCAGTTTTCACCAAGTTCTCCAATTTATTTCTTCTCATAACGTGACAAAAAATTGTGACGTTTACGTCTAATTTCTCTAATCAGTTTACGATTTTTTTCATTTGTTTCTTGTAGGACTTGATCATTGATTTTTCTGTATGTTCATGGTATTCTTTTGCATTTTCCTCAGAAACCACATTTCCATGGTCATTAGATGTTTTTCAGCCTGTTTACTCATTGTCCACGCTTCATATTCATGCAAAAGCATAGGATCTATGTAGCACTGACCACACTTTTTCTCGTTGCAAATGACATCTTTTTATTGATGAAAACAGGTTCATGCACAATGAAACTGACATAATTGTTGAAAGAAAAACATCTTTTATTACTGTTAATTGTAGGTTTCTGTTCCCAAAATACATTTCCTTTATTAATACATGGTAGTAATGAACAAGTCATTGCTAAATACAAACGTGTATACCAAAGCCATGAAGACTCAATTAAGGTACTTCTATTGGACCACATGTTTTTTTTGTCCCCTTCAAAACATCTTTCTCTGATAGTAGTCTTGAAAATAAGGGTCAAAACTATGTGATCCATACTTCATGTAACCACTGATTGTTTTTAATATGTGGCTTCAGGAAGATATAAACAGTGACTCTTCACAGAACTTGAGTTGCCAGATTTTTCCTGCATACTCATCAAACTTTTCCTTTCCTAGGAGGTCAACAAGTTTTGGCTGTGATGGAAAAATGCATAAGATGTATTAAGAACATGCCAAAATACAAAATGTTTTAAAAACTTGAATTTACTTCAGATCTTTAAAAATTAAAAAAAATGACCCCTTTTCATGCCATGAGCTGTATTTGGTATATGGTGCTGGTATATAGTACATGTTAGATGAATGGCTGGTGATGTGGCCAATATCAGACCAGCTGTCTTGACTTCTCTGACAATCTCCTGGTAGCCGTTTTGGGCCTGGTTGACTTGGGAGACCAGGCCAAACAAACAAAAATGGCTGCCTCGAGGGAGTTTCAACACATGACTATGTGCAATACCACAGCCTTCAAAGACTATACAGCAACAACAAATGACAGACATCTGCTAGATGTCTAGAGTTATTGACCATTTCATCAATTTGCAGATGACACATATAAGAACTGAAGTAAATAATTATGCCATATAACATGGTAAAACATATTAACAAGATAATATTACATTTTAAAAATATGAGAGAGTGTGTTCATGCCCACACACACTCAGAGATGTTTACATATCAAGATAATTTAGCTGAGAGTGCTTTATCCTGGAAATAATGAATGCCTTCCTGTCAGTCTTCTGTGTTTGAGGAATATGTTGAGTGCAGCAAGGATACAACAATATAAAATGAAACCAAAAAATAGTTCCAAGTTACTGAGTTGAGGTGAGCACTCAACTTGGCAAAATACCCCTATGGCTTGTGCATTCATTTTCCCTGACAGCAAGAGTGCAACTCCTGGTCTTCATGTGGCACAATCGTTTTAACTAACAGGAGAATTAACTAACAGGAGAAGGGGCGAGTGCATTTATCTGGCACTATGTAATTATATAATATCTATACTTGAGTGAGCCGGTCTCTCTGGCCAAGGGGTTACACAACTTTCTCCGTAATCCCATTTATCCACGCAGGGTCTCGCAGCGCATGAGAATTGGAAGCGGTTCTACCCGCGCTGGTGACTTGCGGGATAAATGAGCCGGCCGCTCAGAAAGCAATGGCAAACTACTGAGCATAATCTTGCCAAGAAATCAACAATCAGCTGAAAGATGGTGATATTGGCAGCGATGTCCTGTAAAGGATACGCAAAATTTTTTTTATACTTGAGTGAGGCCACAGTCTACCCCAGCAAGAGAAAGGTGCTGAAGACGGAGGCAATCAGCCAAGAGGCACACCACAGCAATCAGTAGGCCACGCTATGAATAAAACGTCTGTTACTGCAAAACATTATGGTGCTCGCCCTGTTATGGACCTCCAGGCAGGTGCAGTACCAGGCCCTATATCTCAAAAGGGTCCAACAATGACTGGAGTTCCTCAGACTTCCTGTGGAGCCAGGGGATATGAGAACAGAGCATCTGGCCATACCAAACAAAGACTGAAAACAATTCACTGGAAAACGGAGTCAGTAACAAGAAATAGAGCTAGAAAACACCCTGAATGAAAAACAAGCAAATGTATACTGATTGCAAGAAATTAACCTCAATGAAAACATAGCCTTCAAAATCAGAGGCTACCAATGCTAATGATCTTACCAAAAAGACATACGAAAGGGTGGAATACTGATCCTTGTAAAGAATAACATCACTGCTTACCAGATAGAAGTATATATGGAAGGGGCGGAGTATCACACTCTTAAACTCAAGACAGACAATACAGATACAGGAAAGCAAACAGCTGACCATTTTTCCGACTCATGTGCTCAAGATAGCAACATTGAAATTAGCCTACAGAAATAAGAAGAGATTCGAGAGAAATATCAACGTACAGGACAGAATGAAATAGTACATGAGGCACTGGAGGCACCGAAGAAAATGAAGAAGACACCAGGAGCTTACGGTATATCCAATGAAATGATGAAGAACCTAGAAACAATAACCAAAACAAAGCTGGTGTAGATCTTCAACAACTGCTGGACCTTAGGCAGAGTTCCAGAGCCCGCTACAGACCAATTAGCTTTACCAGCTGTCCCTGCAAGTGCATCATCAATCTCAGACTACAGTGGTACATTGAAAGTGAAAAAATTCTTATGCCACAGCAGGCAGGCTTTAGGCAGTGTTACTCTACTAAAAAATCGAGGATGCATTCCAAGATAAGAAACTGGTGCTTGTGGCATGGATAGATCTTTTGACAAAGTCTGGAAAAAAGGTATGATGGAGAAACTATAAAGTGAATGGAATAATGTACAAGTGCACAACAGAAGACTTAGGAGCAAGAAATTACTATTGCGTCCCAGTGTTCCCCAGGGTGGAGTCCTGTCTGCCCACACTTTTCCTACTTTACATCAATGATTTTGTTCCAAACTACCATCTGGAATCGTAGTGGCAATGTACATTGATGACCTGGTCCTATGGAGCACAAATGAACATGCATCATTGGCCACTAGATCAATACAAAGAGCTGTAGATGCATTAGTTTCATGGGCAAATAGATGGTGTGTCAACATAAACTGTACCAATCATGGTACACAGCCTGTGGTGCTAATGATGATGCAAAATCAGTACTTGGGTCGCTCCTGTCTGGGAAATTGCCAGTACTACAGACACTACTATCTGAACTACGCAGCCTGCGCAAGGTCAACATACAGTGGATACCATCTCACTGTGGATTGCCTGGAAACAAGAGAACTGATCGACTAGCTAAAGAAGGAGCAACAGAAGAAAAGCTGATGTACCTGTTACCATCAGCAGAAAAGTGTGGTCAAATCAGTCAGAAAGCCTGAAAGTCACCAGCTCAAGACGATTACCACTTTATGGACAGACTAGAACAGGACACAACTACATGTATACACAATTCAAGATTGGCAAATTGGTCATGATGAGCTCATGCTAATTGGTGTCACAGACAGCAAATCACCATTATCATGAGAAGTTCATGCAGATTGGTGTCACAGACAGCCGATCACTATTATCATAAGCTCATGCGGATTGGTGTCACAGACAGCCGATCACTATTATCATGATGAGCTCATGCGGATTGGCGTCACAGACAGCAGATCACCATCATCATGATGAGCTCATGCGGATTGGCGTCACAGACAGCAGATCACCATCATCATGATGAGCTCATGCGGATTGGCGTCACAGACAGCAGATCACCATCATCATGATGAGCTCATGCGGATTGGCATCACAGACAGCAGATCACCATCATCATGATGAGCTCATGCGGATTGGTGTCACAGACAGCAGAACACTATTATCATGATGAGCTCATATGGATTGGCGTCACAGACAGCAGATCACTATTATCATGATGAGCTCATGCGGATTGGTGTCACAGACAGCAGATCACCATCATCATGATGAGCTCATGCGGATTGGCGTCACAGACAGCAGATCACCATTATCATGATGAGCTCATGCGGATTGGCGCCACAGACAGCAGATCACTATTATCATGAGCTCATGCGGATTGGCGTCACAGACAGCAGATCACTATTATCATGATGAGCTCATGCGGATTGGCGTCACAGACAGCAGATCACCATCATCATGATGAGCTCATGCGGATTGGCGTCACAGACAGCAGATCACCATCATCATGATGAGCTCATGCAGATTGGTGTCACAGACAGCAGATCACCATCTCACATGATCACCAGAGTCATGGATCAGCTCTGTGTTTTTGTTACAATTATGCCATGTGACCAAGTTATCCAGATGTTTACTTCTCTGCCTTCCCCTTCATATACTCCAAGATACCCAAAATATGACATATCTAGGCAAACTTCCTGGCCTAGAGTAACAACAATAGAAGATAAACTCTATGGACCACTGAGTGAACTAAAAAAGACAGTGAGATTATAAAAGCGACAGCATTGCAGATATAGACAAATTTCAAGCGAATGAAAGAAGAAGAAGAAATAAAACATGCATGTTGAATCCTCTGGAAAAAAAAATATATATAAACCCATATACGATACCTTATAAAGACCCCTGGCCAGGCCAAGGCACATGCAATGACAAATAGCAAGGGTAAAAATAAATCAGAAAATTGTGTATAAAAAATGCAAGACTCCACTTTTAGTGAACACGCATGGTAATACAGAAGTTTGGGTGAAAATAAATATGTTAATGCCATACTTGGAAAGATAGAACTAAATATAAATACAAGAGAAAGGAGGGGACATAAATTGTCATGCTCATTCGCATTTGCGGAGCGCTATCGAGAACAAGTCACTCAAACTGTCCAAAAAACCTGATCCCAGGGAGAAAATGGCACATGGCAATACTAACACCAGAAGACACCTGACATATAAGATGAGCAGCGTGGAAGCCGCCAAGACCTTAAAGAAGATGAGAGTAGAGAACCTGCCTGCGAGCTGCAGCAAAGAACCAGAACCTACAGTAACCTCAACTGAAGCCACCACGAAGAAGACCGACAACAACCCACCAGAGACAAGAGCTAAGACTATTGAGAAACAGAGAGAGGAGAAAGACACAAGAGTCGGAAACACCGACTTACAGACGATCAGATGGGTTATCAAGAGTACCCAACTGGAGCAGAAGATTCAGATGCAGCTACAACAGGAAAATCTCCACATCCGAATCTTGAAGGCGGAGTGGATCATGACCTACTCTAAAATTCCTACAACTCTAGCGACGGTGACAACAAAGGTCAGCGAGATGCCCAGCCAAGTTTGGATGAACAAGAAAGCTCAACAGCCTTCATGTTTCATGCCGAGAATAATACAATGCTCAAGGTGCCAGAGGGCAGGCCACAGCAGAACAACATGGCACAGCAAGACAGAGATCTGCCGATACTGCGCTAAACAACACGCCTTCAAAGAATGTCCACTGGCTAAACTGGACAAGGACTTCCAAGTGCCCAATGACAAGAGAAAGTGCGCCAACTGCCTTGGCAAACATGGAGCAAGATACCTGGGCTGCACATACTTCCAAAGACACAGAGACGTCTTAAAGACCACCATTACCACAAAGACATCATACAAGGAAGCACTGCAGAGATGAGAGACAGCCACAGGCATCTCACAAGCTGAAAAAGCTCAGCTTCAAGGGCAAATTGACGAGCCAAAGAAGCAAGTCAAGTTATTCCAGACGTCGGCACCAATAAACAAATCCCAAGAACAAGACACCGGCATCAACAAAAAACTTCTGAACAACATGAAGGAAATTCAGCGCAACATCCAGCAAGAGGTGGAACGCATGGCCCAGATGAAGAGGGAGAACGATGAAACTCTACAAGACATCAAAACAGAAAGAGAACTGCTAAAAGCCGAAAGGGAACTAATCCAAAACAAGCTAGCAGAAGCCAAGCAAAAGAGCACAGAGAAGCCTCAAGCTGAAGCCAGCATCCCATTCACGATGAATAAAGTCAGTAAAAGACCAGTCTTCTTTGACAATAAAAACAGCGTCCAAGACCAGTATCCACACTCTACTAATGAAGAATCAGATTTGCTGGGCTGGTCACTTGACTCGTATGCCAGATCACAGGCTCCCTAAACAAATTTTTTACGGTGAGCTGCATTGTGGTAAACGCTCCCAAGGTGGTCAGAGGAAACACTCTGAAAATCTCACTAAAAGCTTTTGAAATTCATCATGACACTTGGGAGACTGCTGCCAAAGACCAAAATTCATCGTACATGTTTACGCAAGGGTGCAGTCACTTGTGAAGCAAAACAGGACTGCAAGAGCTGTGAAAAAAGGCTGCAGGAGATGATTCTCCTGGAACATCAAGCATTCTTTGCCCACACTGTCAAAGAACATTTCGAGCCAAAATAGGCATTACCAGGCATCTTAGAACTCATGGCTCAATAGTTTAAACCCCACTGGATGAAATGAATGGTCATCATCATTCTTGATGGACAAACAACAATGAGAATAATATGAGTATTAAGTGCAATGCATGAATGACTAAAGAACACCTTGAACTGTTTGTAGCATCTCTAAAATAAAGACAAAAGCTATTTTTATTAAATAATGCTACATGCACAGAGGATGCAAGTAAAGTGATGAATCCTTGTACACGCCTTGAGGCTTCCTGAACATGTGGTGCTAGCTCAGATCTTTATAAATCAATTGGCACTTGATCGACGGTGATAAGAGCTACAGCAGTCTGTACCTCTTACATGCACCTATGTTAGGCTGGGTCAATCGACGGTGAGCACAGCAGTCTGTACCTCTTACATGCACCTATGTTAGCCCAGGTCAGTTTTTAAAATTATCAATGGGGATTCAAATACATGCCTGCATGGCCAGTAGGCCAGCACACTAGCCAAGAGTTGACAACTCGGCAACATTGGGATCAACAACACATTACATAAATATCTTAAAACTACACAACAAACTGACACTATAACACTGTTGAACTACGTGATTCATGTAGAACTACATGTGGTGAAAGCCTGGCTGCACCCTCCCCTCTTGCTTAGTACTCAATTATAAAGGCTCTTTAAGATATGCTTACATTATGGTCACGCTTATTTAGTATGTATTTATGGTGAATATAGTAATTTACGTTTGGCTTACTTATCCTGGCCAACTACAAGCCAACAGACAACTGGGCCCGGAAACGGCCACTTGCTAATCCTAGTTCCACTATAGGGCTCACTCTTCCATAAGAAATCACAGACTACTTTTATAAGTAGATTACGTAAAATAGTAATAGTTCCCACAAAACGTTTAGTCCATTGAACAAGCGCCCCGACCAGTAGTAGTGAGAATCTGATTCTGGAACTAGAGTTGTTGTGGTTCATCCTCACGCGGCACCATCATCATCAATCAGCATCATCAACGAGTCACCATTTGAATGTGTGACACATACATTAGAACTGAACATTGTGTAGTATGCATACACCCAATGATCAAGGTAGTACAGTCACCTTGGCCGTCATCATCAAGTGGTTAATTAGTTAGTTAGTTAGTCGACAGATCATCATCATTGCACGTCCAACCATTCAGTCCATAAGTGCTCGGATCCCCTCCTCAGCAAATCCCGCAGCGTGTAGCGACTAACGACACCAGTTCTGTGTTGATTTATCAATCTTCTTTGGCTTCCTGCATAGTGTTCTTGTTTGGCCACGTTTCTTTTAATTTGCTGTTCTCGCAGTCTGGCCATGGTTGTAAATTCACAGTCATCACTTGGTTCTCGCAAAAGTCTTACTTCTCGTAGAGCATTCAAAATGTCAGCCTGGTCCATGGCACTTAAGCCCTCCACAGTAGCCTTATCTGCGAGCTTGTCAGCCCGCTCATTTCCTTGTACTCCCGCATGCCCTGGCACGAAGATGAAACTAACCTTTGCCAGCCGAGACCGCTCCAGAGACAGCAACCATTCTCTTCGGATCCACCCCATCTCTATCCTCTTGAGCATGCTCATTGAGTCACTAAGGAAACATGCCCTAGTGAATGTCTGTGTCTCGAACCATGTTATTGCTTTGCTTACTGCTATGACTTCCATAGTCAGGCTACAGAGTCCTCCTTCACAATTCTCCCTCCGGCCTGAGCTGTAAAGGCCCATGAGCTTCTCACATGTCGGACGACTGACCCATCTGTGTAGATGACAGCATCACCGTCTAACGAATTCTTGAAAATCACCTCTTGTACTTCCGCCTCCACAGCAGCAGTATTTTCTTGTCTGCATTTTCTGTCTAGTTGGATGCAAACATAAAAGGACGTACAGAAATCTGTTGGCACTTGTACCCACTCCTCGCCAGGTTCTAAGTCCTCAAGTGCACATACCCGTTGAAGAATGTCTTCAGCTTGACCCATCCATGACCTTCCTCTTTTTAACCTGCTGCCCTTCACCTTCCTAATTTCACTATACAGTGGATGTTGTGTGTTTGCGTTAACTCTGAGGTAGGCACGTGCTCTGCAGGACACCAAGCTGTCCAGGTGATGAGGACAGTGCTATTGATCTGGCGCTGATGTCTCCTTCACTCACTAAAAATCTCGGTCTTCACCGGGGTTTGAACCCGGGACCTCCAGCACTCGAGGTGGACACCATACCTCGAGACCACTCAGCCCCCCGTGCAAGGATAGAAGTTGAGAAAACTAGTTGTGTCTCTCCTGTATGTTATACTTGAGGGCGCTGGGGACTTTTTCATCATCACAGGGTAGCGTGTCGCTGCTAACTAAGTCAGCTATCATCAATCGGTGTATAGCATCCAACTTTACTTGCAGTTCCCTGTGCCACTGATAGG
This sequence comes from Cepaea nemoralis, assembly GCA_014155875.1. NCBI lineage: Eukaryota > Metazoa > Mollusca > Gastropoda > Stylommatophora > Helicidae > Cepaea > Cepaea nemoralis. The sequence continues at coordinate 249,040 of JACEFZ010010372.1, read as the reverse complement.
AAAGGAGACTCATCTCGGACAAAAAATTCATACTACCTAGCCCACGATGAGCCATTTTGTCTTCTTATCCTACAGTGGACTGACCTCACCAAGGGTCAACTTTTCTATCTACATCCTTATTCATAGGTTTTCCTTACATGGCTGTAGATTACACGACACTACATAACAGCTTGAAGCTACATTACTACCTCAGAGCAACACACCTTTATGAAAGCAGCAACTCATGTTTTGCAATCAAAGAGGATCAGCACATGTTATAGAATCACCATGGCCTTAATGTTAGCTAAATTTCAAGTTTATTCCTAGCCTCTTTGTCTGCTTACAGTACACAGAAGAAATTCCACAATTTCAGGTTAATCCACCTGAAAACATGCCATTATTGTTTCTTTCTGGTAATCAACAGAGGGGATCACAGTTGTGGGCAGTTTAACAATATTAAAATATTACAAGAGGCAAAATCCTGATGCCATATTATGATTTAACATATTCTCTCAAAAGTACATACCTCCACCTCATCTTCATCAATCTTGTTAAGAATTTCATAGGCTTTCTTGAGTGCCTGATAACCAACACCTTTTAAGCAGTCTCTGAAAACATAAGGTACAATAATATGTTCTAGTGACATTACGAAAATGAGAGACATTAGATACTAGAATCAAAGAACAATATGAGAAACAGAGATGCATGCTACAACCCAACCACCATCATAAACAGCAAACGAGGCAAACCTTTATTTAATCTATAACAAAGACTAGTAAGGTGGGCTTTCAAAAATTACGTATCCCCACACATAACATAGAAAACCTCACTTTTGTGCCTAAAAGCTGTGGTCAACAAGAACCAAACTTCATACCTGCAGAAGTCAAATCAGTTATACAGAAAAGTTCTAAAAACAAATCACCAGATCTAGATGGAGTAACCACAGAAGCTACTCAGGCTTGTGGGAAATAAATGGCTAACAAGACTTTTTAATGTAGCCTGGAAAGAAAGAAATGTCCCAGATGATTGGCAACACAAGCAGTTACAGTATAAATATGGAAAAACAATGGCAATATGAGAGAGTTGACACATGCAGGGGTAATCACACCTGGGTCATATAAGGAAAATGTATGCAAAACTATTAGAAGAAAGAGCTAGATCATTAGTCAACAACAGTTACGCAAAGTACAATTTGGTTTCAGAAACAGTAAAAGTTGCACTGATGCACTATTCACACTAAGACAAATATGTGGAAAAAAACCCCCATTAAATACAGTGACCAGCAGAATACTGTATTTGTAGATCAGGAAAAGGCTTTTTCATCATCATCATCATCATGTGCCATGCTGGTAAGCGTGGGCGGTCAAGTCTCGCCATCTCACTCAATCAACAGAGTCGTGGATCAGCTCAATGTTCCTGTCTTAACCATGCCATATGGTCAAGCCAACCAGGTATTTACTTCTCTGCCTTCCTCTTGTTCTTTTCCTCTCAATCTTGCCAGTTGTCACCGAGTTCTCCAATGTATTTCTTCTCATAATGTGACCAAAAAATATTGACTGTCTATGGCTTTCTACAGAGTAGACAGATATTAATTGATTGATTGATTGATTGATTGAGGAACCGACATCACAGCATTCGGGACAGAGAGAGATATTAATTATGGACCATCACTGAAGACTATGGGATACAAGGACAATTACTAGAAAACATCATAGCCATGTACCACTCGAGACAAAGTGCAGTCAGACCACAAGAAGGTTACACCATATATGTTCACAGTCAATACAAGAGTGAGACAGGGATGTGTGTTCTCCCTCCTTTAATATCTACATAGACAGAATATCCAAAGAAGCATGCCTTGATAGAACCGATTCAGAAAATTCCTAACTCTTTACTTTACACAAAACAACAGATCCACCTGCAATAAATGAGCTTGTACTTGCAGACAATCAGTGCCTGTCTTATAGCGACGAAGCAGACTGCAAAATCATATGATCAAAGTGAGCTCAACATGCAGCACATATTATATGACTATAAATACAACTAACACTGAAGTAATGCAAGTTAGCAGATCTCCTGGTCCACTAAGTATACTGATAAATAGTGCAACTCTAACACAAGTTAAAGAATTTAAATATCTAGGAAGTATGAACACAGAAGATGGCAGTATAGACAGAGAAATCAAAATCAGAAGTCAAAAAGCAAGTGTGCTTATATATCAACTATCACCAGTACTGAAACATCCAAACATCCCTATGTTCATAAAACGACAGATAATAAACAGCATATTCACACCAACCCTATACTACCAATGTAAAACTTGGACATTATCCAAGTTACGAGATCGAAAATAGGTGCAATAAGGCAAATAAACTCATTGGACAAATGGCACCAATACTAAAGAACAAACATGTATCAATAACTACTAAGAAAGCACTTTACAACACAATCTTCCTACCAACTCTATGCTACCAATGCCAAACCTGGACAATGACAGAAAAAGGGAAAAGAAAAATCTCAACAACAGAAATGAGGTTCCTGAGAAGAATACTCAACGTATCAAGAAGAGATAAGATCAGAAATGAAGAAATCAGGACTAAAGTGGGGGTTAAAGCAGCACTAGATTTTATTAGAAAGCAGCAAGTCAAATGGTTTGGCCATGCAAGTAGGTTACCAGTCAACAGCATGCCACAACAAGCAATGATGTACAGACCAGATGGAAACAGAGGAAGAGGCCGACCACGTAAATGTTGGACAGAGGGAATAGCAGAGTCCATGGGAATATCGATACATGAAGCCCATTATCGGGCACTCTCACGATGTTTATACTTCACCTCGACACAGCAAGGTACAAGAGGAACATGATGAGATGAGATGAGACATTTATGTAAAATCAACACCTGCAAGATGAGATGCTTGAGAACTTCCAACTTAACGATCTGAGACAGAGAAGAAATGATGTTATCAGACAGACAGGGAAAGCAGAAGATCAAAATGTTCAGCTATCTCATACAATGCAACACCATCAACTACAAGCACTGGCGCTACATCAAAGAAGATCTGATACAAGAGCAAGAGGACACTCGAGAAGAAAATGGGTTGACGACATCAAAGACACTGTACAATCACATGGAATTGCACTATCCAGTGCCACCCATCAGGCACTTGAATGTCAACTGTTCCTCCCCATGACGCTTGATGGCAAAAGTTGAAGATGACAATGATGATGAAAGAACAAAGTAATGACCAGAAACTTAGAACCAAGACACAAATGGAAGGATCCTAACAGAACATAAAACAATTTTAAATAAGTGGAAAGAATACTAAAGTTAAATATATAAAATACAGATGGTAAAGACAAACATCTAAACAATGAAACAGGAAAAGAGAAGAGACAAAACTAACACTAGATGAAGTCAAGTAGGCAACAAATCTCAAACAGGGAAAATCATCAAGATGTGATAACATCACAGCAGAGTTTATTCAAGCTGGTGGAGAACAGAGTATGAAAATATATCAGGTGTTATCTAAAGAAAAGACATGGGAAACAGGAATATGGCCAAAGGAATGGAGAAGAACAATATATACCCAAAAGGGTGATGTGAAATAATGTAAAAATTACAGAACAGTTGGCTTGATAAGTTACTCAAGCAAAATGTTTTTGAAAAATAATCATTGGAAGATTTTATAAGAAAATAGAAGAAAATATGAAGAATTAGAGGTATGTGACAACATATTTAACATGACGATAATTACAGAAAAAAGTGGAGCGCACAATATAGATCTGTACTCTTGCTTTATAGATTACTGAACACAGTGAGAATATGTGATGATACAACAGATATAAAAAAAGGTAGTCAAACAGGGTTGTATTTTGTCCCTTTGTCTGTTTAACTTGTATACTGACATCATAAGGAATGTAAGAAAAAATAATGACAAAGAATAATATTGGAGATTAGTAACAATGCAACTTTGATACAACAACACAGTATTATTGTCAAGGTCCTGTAGGGGACAGAGAAGAGGACAGATGTTAGAGATAGGGATATGGGGGGAGTACGGGGGAAGGAGAACAGTCTAGATGCTGAGACTGTACCTGTGAAGGACAGGGTCACCCTGAATAGAAGTACGCAATACGCCTAGCCTCAACCAGGCGTATGTGAGACACCTGACTTCCCACAGGCTGCACGAGGGGCAGATACCTCGTGACCACCGGGCAGTCGAGGAGAAGCCAGACGGGCTTTGGACTTGACAGAGAGAGGATGCATGACTGAGAGTGTGACAGGATAGACTATACCTAGGAATTCAGGATTTGAATAGCTGAGCCGTTTGACTTGTGCTTGTGTGTGTGGCTGTGATACGAGAGCGTAGTGGCTTGTATCGTAACATATTGCATTGCTAAATTATTGTTATATTATGAATTAGTGCGAGAATGAACGCTGTAATGATGGATGAGACATTATTGTATGATTATATCCTAGAGTAATAAATCATATCTTATTGACTCATGTGTTTATGTCTCATCTATGCTCGTACTATCTACCTGTCTTGAACCCTTCACTTTCTAATACCTCTAGACGCTGACGTCCGTTTTGGCGAGTCCTAAGACATATAAAATTAAAACTGTGACAGCTCTTGGACTACCCAAGAAAAACTGTAAACATACACACAACACGACAACAACAATGTAATTGTGTGATACATATATTTATCCTGATTCCACTCTAAGGTCCATTCCAAAGCTAATTACTTATATAATTCTCTCTCATTACATGACATGGACATGACTATACGATGATATTAATGTTTTTCTTTCCAACAACAGGTTGATGTATTAGATATTATTACACCGGTAAACGAATTGCAGAGACCACGAAGACAACGAGTACAGAAGTCATCAGTAGTGCTGGAGCAACACCCTTGAAAATCAGCTAAGTTAAACTTTATTTCTTGAATTGAGTCAATAAATAGTCACTCATTTTCTTTTCACACATGTAAATTTTATGTACCATTTTGTAATCTTACTAAAAGGTAGATAACCAACCAGCACATTTCATAATTATTTCCCAAGGGACATAATCTTTTGTGTACATAAATACCTTTCAAAATTCTAAAATGTCTACGTTAGAAAAGTGTATCGAGTTAGGGGAAAAACTAGGATACACAGGAGATAAGCTAGCAGACTGGAGTGAGAAGAAACATGCAGAAAATTTGCTAAGAGAAGAGAAAGAACAAGAACGACAAGAAAGAGCGTTAGAACGTGAACAGAAGAAATTAGAAATTGAAGCAGCCATAAAACAGAAAGAATTAGAAGTACAAGCAGCTAACAAAAAGTTAGAAATTGAAGCAGCCATCAAACAGAAAGAATTAGAAACAGAGGCAGCTAACAAAGCAACTGAAGCAGCCATAAGACAGAAAGAATTGGAATTAGAAGTTAAGAAAATTGAGTCAGAAACACAAATGAAAGTAAAACAATTAGAAATAGACTCTAACGTAGAGATCTCAATGAGTAAATTAAAAAGCAAAGAAGAAGAACAAAAATTTAATAAGTTCAAAATCCTTTTGTTCTGGAGACTCAATAGGCGTATGGACAGAAAATTTTGAATGTTTAATGCATTACCATGACATTGCAAAGGAGAATTGGGCCTTTATATATATATGCGTAATTTGGCCCTGGAGCCATTGAAAGTGATAGAAACGATATCTCAAGATTTAAGAATAAATTATGATTACATCAAACAGAGAATAATGCAACAGTTCTCATTAGACGCTGCTGGATATCAAATGCAGTTCGCTAAATTATGCCCAAAAGCTAATCTAACATTCATAGACTACGTCTCAACAACACAAGATGTTTTCACTAAGTGGATTAACTCAGCAAAAGTAGAGAAAAGTTTTGATAAATTGAAAGATTTAATGATTATAAACAAGATTATAACATCATTACCAACAGCTTTCTCCAAATTTTTGCAACAAAGTGATTGTCAGACCATTCATGACATTGAACAAAAAGGCAATGGATTCTTTACAGCGAACAGAGACATCTTTGTTCTTAATGATAATCAGAATGATGTAGCAGCTGCTATAAATGTAACAAAACCAAAATCATTTCAAAATAGAAATAAACCTAAAGTGAAGTACTCAACATGCAAATATTGCAAATTATCACATGATGATTACTCTATGTGTGATAGAAACCCAAATTATAAACATCACCTAGAAATGATGGTGAACAAACAAAAAACAAAGCGTACAGAGTACAAAAGAGCTGTTAAATGCTTCTTTTGGCCATTATTCTTCGAATTGTGAGGGTCGTCGCATGCTAAAAGAAGCAAATGCTATTTTGATTGATACCTCATCAAGTGAAGATGAGAATGATACAGAGAGTGAAAGTCAGCATGAGAATGTTAATGCGTTAGAAGTTATTGATATATTTAACTATGATGAATGTAACACCTGTAAGAAATTTCATTCAGACAATATTTTGGAGTGTGGTCACACAATCCCAATCACAAATGAAAGTGCCAATGCCGCCTTAACATCAAAAGGCAAACTAGACTTCCATAAAGGCTTCATAAACAAACAGCCATGCAAAATAATTCGTGATAGCGGAGCGACCTTGATTGGGGTCAGGAAAACATTTATACAAGACACTGACTACATAGGAGACTTTGTAACATGTCGCACATTTGCAGGGCAATATTGAGAAATACCCTCTAGCATTAACAGAAATTCACACACCATTCATATCAGGTCGTGTAATCTGTGCGGTATTAGACAATCCGTGCGCAGATCTTATTATTGGAAATCTCCCCGATGTCAAAAATTGTTCCAACAAAGACATCAAAATTTGGGAACAAAAGCATTGCAACATTAAGGCAGTAACAAAACCGACTGCAAATGAACAAAATTATAAATACCGAAAAGAGGACGTACAAGTAGAAACTCCAAGGGAGACTATCAGTAACAAAGCTAGACAAGAAACACATGGGTTTCATTATACTTGTTCCGCCCAAGTTTTTCATGTCAAAATGACAAATAAAATAGTCATCAACACTGCTGACAGACCTACAAAAGTTGCCACCATTACCAAATTAACATCGCAAGACAGCAACCAGGCAGACAAACAGCATGCAAACAAAACAACCCAAACGGTTAACTTAAGACAAAAACCACATACTCTGTACTTACATACAGACAAAACGGATTATGGGAAAAACAATAACAGAGAACGAATATCCCCAACACTCAGTAGTGCAGAAACAAATGACATTGAGACTGACATAACAATCACCAATTCAGAAAAAGACAATAACACCTTCCTTAAGACAAACAATTTAACCAACAGATCTAAACACCCAAATTCATCATTGCGTACAATGAACTTGTGTACAATATTTCCACTACTGCTATTATTAATTACACTCATCACAGCACTGGTGGTACAGCACAGATTAACGTCAACCAAAACACTGTTGACAAATCAATTATCTGTGATAATAACAATTATGTTAATAAATCAGTTAACATCACTTGATTGCTATGATAAATTTAGATCCACTCTTATATTTTTCAGTAATTTTCTATATGTAATTAAGACATTTCAAACAAATTGCATTTGTAAGAGTGCCTATTTAGATGACGCAATCAAGAAATTGAAATTTTCCAATCCACCCATTCTTCATCTCCCAGATATTAACATTCAGTTTATATTACAAACAGATGCCAGCACTACTGCAATATCAGATATGTTAATGCAAAAGCATGACGGAATCGAACATCCAATTCTCTATGTCAGCCGCAAGCTCAAACCGGCAGAGAAGTAATACAGCATTGCGGAACTTGAAGGTCTGAGTGTGGTCTATTGTGTCCTTAAACTTGAGAAGTATCTCAGAGGCACCCACTTTCTCATCCAAACAGATAACTCACTGTTGTTGATAATCAAACAAGGCACACCAAAAACAACAGAATCGCACTGTGGGCCTTAATACTACAAGATTTTAGCTATGACATTCAACACACCAAAGGTTCTAAAAATATTCTACCAGACCTTTTGATAAGAATGCCTGAGTCAGCAGATGAATGAAGTGCCAACTATTACGCCCGAATATGCAGACTGTGATATTTTATTTCAATGCATCTATCAAATAGTGACATTCTAAATTCGCCAGAACCCTGTAACAAAATTTTGTCATTTGGACATTCTCCTTGCAATTCATCATAAATTCAGACAGAACATTTCCTACTACAACACACGATGAACTTTTGACACCTACTACCTAAATGCTTCATCGGAGACTTCATCAGATGGATCAGCAAGTTAATTAGTTAATTTAGATTTCGTTTAAATGTGTTTTGTAATGTAAACATTTCAGTTCAAATGTAATTTGTAAATATGATATATATAAGTTCACTTAATTTTCATATAAAAGTAATATGAACATAACGTAAAGTACGGCTATACTAAGCCTAAATTTAATTTCATTTTTGCTACTATTAATCGCGTTGTTAAAATCGTTTTTTCTAAACCTAATTCGCTGCCAACATTTTTCTACATTGGCAATAATTATTCCTAAACTTCATTTGTAATTTTAACAAGATGATTAAGAATGATTTTCTGTGAATGAAAGACGTGTGAAAGACAGAGTACATGAATTAACAACAATATATGTTCTTCACAGCGTGCAAATTGTACGCGCCAAGTTTAGTGCTTGTATATTGTTTGCGTCTTTGCTAAACACATGTCATTCGTATTGAATTTTTATAAGTGTTTTATAACATAGTAATTAGACCAAATAAATATTGAATCTAAGAATCATAGCTCGAAAGTCTACCTCATGAATTACACATATACTGTGAATCATGACGTTGGAAATTCTAGCCTTTGACACTTAGATAAATTAAGACATCACACACTATAACACACGCAGTTAGCACAAATATTAAACACACCATTGTAAATATATTACTTCAACACTCAACAAAAACAGATAAAGTGCATACACTTTAATAGGACAAGCATGGGAGATTAGTCAACACTTACAGGATAACAAGGGACTTAAGTAATTTGTATGGAAACAAAATATGTCTAGTACATACACTGCCAACATACGGGAGTAAAAATAATGTTATACAGTTAAATATAAACATTTAGGGACAATGGGTTGCAAGCAATCTTAATGGGACCAAGGATATTTCCTTGATGAGTCTCTGTAAAAAGAGCCATTGTTTATGGCATCATTTTGGATGTCTGAGAAGGATGCATTTGTGGACAAGAGTTCACAATGTGAGACGTTTCGTTACTTCGGTCTGGATAGCCCTTAATTAAGATTGACGAGAGTATAGACTCTTTGACAACCACCCAAGATGTTACTACATATAACATTAGTTGCTAGTGTCTCAATAGACATCAAACAGTTCCCACTTACCATATTACTGCCCTTGGCCCTTATATATCATGACAGTAATAATTACTTCCCTTAGGCCCTTGACAGAATTAGTACAGACTAATTAAATGAATACACCACGCAGGAGTGGAGGAGGGGAAGTATGTCAAGGTCCTGTAGGGGACAGAGAAGAGGACAGACGTTAAGAGATAGAGATATGGGGGGAGTACGGGGGAAGGAGAACAGTCTAGATGCTGAAGACAGTAGAGACAGGACTGTACCCGTGAAAGACAGTGTCACCTTGAATAGAACTACGCAATACGCCCAGCCTCAACCAGGCGTATGCGAGACAGATGACTTCCCACGGGTTGAACGAGGGGCAGATACCTCGTGACCACCGGGCAGTCGAGGAGAAGCCAGACGGGCTTTGGAGTTGACAGAGAGAGGATGCATGACTGAGAGTGTGACAGGATAGACTATACCTAGGAATTCAGGATTTGAATAGCTGAGCCGTTTGACTTGTGCTTGTGTGTGTGGCTGTGATACGAGAGCGTAGTGGCTTGTATCGTAACATATTGCATTGCTAAATTATTGCTATATTATGAATTAGTGCGAGAACGAACGCTGTAATGATGGATGAGACATTATTGTATGATTATATCCTAGAGTAATAAATCATATCTTATTGACTCATGTGTTTATATCTCATCTATGCTCGTACTATCTGCCTGTCTTGAACCCTTCACTTTCTAATACCTCTAGACGCTGACAATTATTATCATCAACTTCAATATTACAACAGATTATTACTATCAATAAATTGAGAAACTAATAATGTCAGTGAGAGAATAAAGTGAAAAATTCAATTTATACATCAATACAACAAATATCAAAATAATGACAACCAATAAAGCAAATATGGCAACAGGTATGTTTAACAACAGAGAGAAATTACAGAAAGTGCATTGCTCTACATAAACCAAAGCAATTACAACCTTATGAACTGAAACAGATACAACTTTATTGAGAGCATGCAAATTTCCTGTGGCAACATATGGGTGTAAAATGTGAAATATCTGCCCTCGAGTATAAATGTAAGGCAACTAGAAACTTCTACAAAAAGATAAGTGCAATGCGAACCAGAGGAGAACCCTTTGACCCAACTGAAATAATTAACAGCGAAAATGGAGAACCAATAAGTGAACAAAACCAGATCCTAATAAGATGGAAGCAGTATTTCGAACAACTTCTCAACATCCCATCAGATGTCACAGGAATTCAAGAGACCTACACAGATGTCACCGAAGAACTAGAACCAGACATACTAAAAGAAGAAATTATAGAAGCCATCAGATTAGCCACATTGAACAAATCACCGGGACAGGATGAAATACCAAATGAACTAATTAAAGCAGCAAGAGAAGTAGGAACAGCTTGGCCACATAGACTATTCAACCATGTTTGGGTAGAACAACAGACACCACGAGACTGGGGAAACGCCATAATTATCCCAATTTGGAAAAACAAAGGCAGCAAAAGAGACTGCACACAATACAGAGGCATTTCACTGTTGAGTCATACTGGGAAAATATTTTGCAAAATTCTTGAAAAAAGATTACGAACTACTTTAGAACCCCAGCTAAGCGAAACGCAACTTGGATTTAGGAAAAACAAAGGATGCACAGATGCCATTTTTGCTCTTAGACAACTTATAGAAAAATCAATCGAATTCAATGAAACACTCTACTTAGCCTTTGTCGACCAAGAAAAGGCATTCGATAGAGTAGATAGAAACAAGCTGTGGGAAATCCTTAAACAATATGGAGTGAGTACACATCTAACAAACCTATGTAGAAGTTTATACAACAACAGTGAATGCATAGTGAGAGCAACTGGAGGACACTCAGAACCCTTCACCATAAGATCTGGAGTACGACAAGGTTGTGTCCTGTCCCCTCTCTTGTTCATAACATATATAGACAACATATGTAAAGAAACCAGCCAAGCAGAGACAGCAAGAATACTGCATGATGAGAACACAGAAGAAGAACCATCTGCAAATCTAACCATTAGAGAACTCCTGTTTGCGGACGACCAAGCACTAATAGCAAAATCAGAAGCTGAATTACAAGACCACATGAATAGTCTAAACGAAATGTGTAGGGAACATAACATGAAAATTAGCACAAGCAAAACAGAGGTAATGACTATAACTAAAGAAGAACAAACAGCAACAATTCACCTAAACGAACATCCCTTGAAACAAGTAAAGAGTTTCAAGTACCTAGGAAGTATAATATCATCAAATGGCAGATCAGAAGACGAGATCGAAAATAGGTGCAATAAGGCAAATCAACTCATTGGACAAATGGCACCAATACTAAAGAACAAACATGTATCAATAACTACTAAGAAAGCACTTTACAACACAATCTTCCTACCAACTCTGTGCTACCAATGCCAAACCTGGACAATGACAGAAAAAGAGAAAAGAAAAATCACAACAGCAGAAATGAGGTTCCTGAGAAGAATACTCAACGTATCAAGAAGAGATAAGATCAGAAATGAAGAAATCAGGACTAAAGTGGGGGTTAAAGCAGCACTAGATTTTATTAGAAAGCAGCAATTCAAATGGTTTGGCCATGCAAGTAGGTTACCAGTCAACAGCATGCCACAACAAGCAATGATGTACAGACCAGATGGAAACAGAGGAAGAGGCCGACCACATAAACGTTGGACGGAGGGAATAGCAGAATCCATGGGAATGTCGATATATGAAGCCCATAACCGGGCACTCTCACGAAGTTTATACTTCACCTCGACACCGCAAGGTACAAGAGGAACATGATGAGATGAGATGAGTATAAATGTTACCTAAGAGTATTACAAAATGTGTTCCATGTGGCAGACAAAGAGGATTTCTATGTGCTCTTCACCATACTTAAACAAAAGCTACTGAGATAAGTAGAGGAGTCCACTAAACATGTGGGTAAACCACAATTATGTAAAAAAAAAAAAATACAAGTCTGTATAAAACTACCATGGCGACTGTAAAACATGTGTTCTGTGTATTTTAGTCCACAGGATTCAGTACGCTACTTCATTATACGCTACATCATTTCACTTTTTTAAAATGTAGTATGCATGTGATGAAATAAAGAGAAATATGCCAGGCCATATATTGTGCAATATATTGTTTATGTCTTCATTATTAAAATTCACACTGATAAAATGTTGTGTATTAAAAAAATTATTAACAGAAAGGAGAACAAACAGAGATATCCATTAAGACTTCAAAGTTGAATAATACAGACAAAAATGAGGTGAATGAAATATTCTGGGCACGCAAAAATACATGAACATCTAGAAAAGATAGTTAAGAGAAAAGTTTACTGGGGAGGTAGTGAAGTTGAAGACCACAATGTGGATAGATTCAAGCTGTGCTAGATAAATGACACATGACAGCAACAGAGGCAGGACACCAGGCTGTTGACAGAGAGAAATGTCACAATGTAGATAGGTTCAAGCTGTGCTAGATAAATGACACATGAAAGCAACAGAAGCAGGACACCTGGCTGTTGACAGAGAGAAATGTCACAATGTGGATAGATTCAAGCTGTGCTAGATAAATGACACATGACAGCAACAGAAGCAGGACACCTGGCTGTTGTCAGAACAGAGAGAAATGTCATAATGTAGATAGATTCAAGCTATGCTAGATAAATGACACATGACAGCAACAGAGGCAGGACACCTGGCTGTTGACAGAGAGAAATGTCACAATGTAGATAGGTTCAAGCTGTGCTAGATAAATGACACATGACAGCAACAGAGGCAGGACACCTGGCTGTTGACAGAGAAATGTCACAATGTAGATAGGTTCAAGCTGTGCTAGATAAATGACACATGACAGCAACAGAGGCAGGACACCTGGCTGTTGACAAACAGAAATGTCACAAGACTATTATGTAGGTGAAGCTCTGCACAAAACTGGCTACCAGATGATGATGAGTGGGTCTGATGACCCGTTGGTCTTCACGGGGTGTCTTGTGCATATTGCTCCTTCCCTTAATCCAGTAAAACATACTGAGCTTTCTTCCTGAACTGATCCCGTCTTTAACATAGGTGTGTGCACACTTCTGTGCATGTAATATCTTAGTCTGGTCAGGGACTAGTGAAGGAGAGAGATGAAGTCTCTTTGTAGAAATACTCATACAGCATATACAGTGGATCAGACATGTTATGAGGGACTAGTGAAGGAGAGAGATGAAGTCTCTTTGTAGAAATACTCATACAGCATATACAGTGGATCAGACATGTTATGAGGGACTAGTGAAGGAGAGAGATGAAGTCTCTTTGTAGAAATACTCATACAGCATATACAGTGGATCAGACATGTTATGAGGGACTAGTGAAGGAGAGAGATGAAGTCTCTTCTTAGAAATACTCATACAGCATATACAGTGGATCAGACATGTTATGAGGGACAAGGGAAGGAGAGAGATGAAGTCTCTTTGTAGAAATACTCATACAGCATATACAGTGGATCAGACATGTTATGAGGGACTAGTGAAGGAGAGAGATGAAGTCTCTTCTTAGAAATACTCATACAGCATATACAGTGGATCAGACATGTTATGAGGGACTAGTGAAGGAGAGAGATGAAGTCTCTTTGTAGAAATACTCATACAGCATATACAGTGGATCAGACATGTTATGAGGGACTAGTGAAGGAGAGAGATGAAGTCTCTTTGTAGAAATACTCATACAGCATATACAGTGGATCAGACATGTTATGAGGGACTAGTGAAGGAGAGAGATGAAGTCTCTTCTTAGAAATACTCATACAGCATATACAGTGGATCAGACATGTTATGAGGGACAAGGGAAGGAGAGAGATGAAGTCTCTTTGTAGAAATACTCATACAGCATATACAGTGGATCAGACATGTTATGAGGGACTAGTGAAGGAGAGAGATGAAGTCTCTTCTTAGAAATACTCATACAGCATATACAGTGGATCAGACATGTTATGAGGGACTAGTGAAGGAGAGAGATGAAGTCTCTTTGTAGAAATACTCATACAGCATATACAGTGGATCAGACATGTTATGAGGGACTAGTGAAGGAGAGAGATGAAGTCTCTTCTTAGAAATACTCATACAGCATATACAGTGGATCAGACATGTTATGAGGGACTAGTGAAGGAGAGAGATGAAGTCTCTTTGTAGAAATACTCATACAGCATATACAGTGGATCAGACATGTTATGAGGGACTAGTGAAGGAGAGAGATGAAGTCTCCTTGTAGAAATACTCATACTGCATATACAGTGGATCAGACATGTTATGAGGGACTAGTGAAGGAGAGAGATGAAGTCTCTTCTTAGAAATACTCATACAGCATATACAGTGGATCAGACATGTTATGAGGGACAAGGGAAGGAGAGAGATGAAGTCTCTTTGTAGAAATACTCATACAGCATATACAGTGGATCAGACATGTTATGAGGGACTAGTGAAGGAGAGAGATGAAGTCTCTTCTTAGAAATACTCATACAGCATATACAGTGGAGCAGACATTTTATGAGGGACAAGGGAAGGAGAGAGACAGAGTCTATATTTAGTAATCATCACATGTGCACACATTTCAGTTTGGGGAATTTCGGCTCTCTCCTACAAACACTCTGCAAAGGAAGATCACAAACAAGGATGCCATTTAATTCACTAGACATGAGTCTTATCACATGTGAGATGATAAGACAAGAGAGAGAATTAGACATAATGGCATTAGAAACACAGGTATCACTCCCTGCACTGAGTTTGAAAAGACATACAGTGGTTCAGACATCTTGTCAGAATGAAGCCCAATAGGCTACTGATTTCCGGAAGTCTCCATGGCAAAGTGGTCAAGCAGTCTCTTACTCCGAAGGTTGTGGGTTCGATTCCGGGCAACATCTTTTGGTTCACAAGTGCATTTTTCTCGGAGACTCCTTGGGGTCATCGCTGGAGCTACAGAGTTTGTGCTTTGTGTGATGCTTTCGGCAGGCTGCTCTGTGGAAAGAGATTGAGCCACATGGGATAAACCAGGTGCAATGAAGTCAATCCACTCGACTTCTAAGACTTTTTTTAAGGCGACCGATTTCTGCTTAAAGCCGAAGAAACCCTGGCTATAGAGCTAGTAAAAAGGACCTTTTTACATCACTTTAGTGCATTGGGCATACAGTGCCGAGTCCATATCTGTAGAGACCAACCGGCACTCGGTGGTTGATGTGGTCAGTACCACACCAACTGCCTTTACTTCCATAGACATGTCTGGGTACCCATTTTAGGCTGGGTCAACCTGGGAGCCCTGAACATTTAAAACATCTGCCCCATAGCAGATTCAAACTCATGTCCACCAGGCCAGTAGATAAGCATCTAGCCACTACACTATCACAGTTCCCATACAGAGCTAGAGCAAGATGATACAAATCAGAGGGATACATTCTTTCATACACTTCAAAACCACACTCAATGCAGTCAGGCTGAAGATGAAAATCTTAACTCTCCCCCAAAAGGTCAATGTGGACCTCAACTCATCATCCATATGGAGACAGGTGATAGAAACGCACATTGACAGAGACAACTGGATGGATGGATAGACAAACCAATAATAATTTTGTCATTTGCACAAGCAATCAGCAACAACATTAAGTACACAAAGATGGTTTTCTGACCACACTTTGTGAACACAAGCCACTGAAGCACTGATGTGATAGTGAGTAAATGCTGCTTACGCATGCAGCACTCTAATCCTCTGCATCAGTCTTGATGAATCAGTTAACGTCTCCACACCTGAAAAGAAATGATTCTCACAATTGTAATATTGTTTTGAAATCAGATTTATCAGTGCTTCTAAGCTATCTATCAGAAGTCCTACCAAAGATCACTGGTGTCTATCCTCAATCATCTCTTGAGATAGCATTTTTAACTGCAGGGAGTCATATTGACTTGTTTCCTTCTGATTCCTGGAATGAGGATCTGTGGCAGTGCAGTAGCTAACACAATGCATCTTATGCTGGCTCCTTGGGCATGTATGTCTCTTGTAGTTCTTGTAGTAGCTTCCCTTGTAGAGTCTAGAGAATGTATATCATGTGATGGACTGTTTGTTGCATGTGGCTCCTGAGATGGGATGACAAGGAGGAGAGAAAGGGCTTGTCCTACAACAATACATGGAAACAGTGGAACTACAGGTTCTCACTTATTTGTCCTACAACAATACATGGAAACAGTGGAACAACGGGTTCTCACTTATTTGTCCTACAACAATACATGGAAACAGTGGAACTACGGGTTCTCACTTATTTGTCCTACAACAATACATAGAAACAGTGAAACTACAGGTTTTCACTTATTTGTTCTACAACAATACATGGAAACAGTGGAACTACAGGTTCTCACTTATTTGTTCTACAACAATACATGGAAACAGTGGAACTACAGGTTCTCACTTATTTGTTCTACAATAATACATGGAAACAGTGGAACTACAGGTTCTCACTTATTTGTTCTACAATAATACATAGAAACAGTGGAACTACAGGTTCTCACTTATTTGTTCTACAACAATACATGGAAACAGTGGAACTACAGGTTCTCATTTATTTGTTCTACAACAATACATAGAAACAGTGGAACTACAGGTTCTCACTTATTTGTTCTACAACAATACATAGAAACAGTGGAACTACAGGTTCTCACTTATTTGTTCTACAACAATACATGGAAACAGTGGAACTACAGGTTCTCACTTATTTGTTCTACAACAATACATGGAAACAGTGGAACTACAGGTTCACACTTATTTGTTATTCTTCTCCCTATCTTTCTTCAACATCTTCTTGTCTTCTGCATATGCCTGATCTGGAGCAGACAGTGGCAATAATGACTCACCCAGCCACTATCATTCAATATTTTAATGTGAGTTTTGCTTACAATTATTTGTTGCTCAGCTGTTTAAGCTGGCCACAAACATGTTTCCACATCTCTTATGCCCAGTATTTTCCTACATAAAGCTCTATTCCAGCTCTTTTGTTGACATGCCCCATAAACTGAATGCGTCCTTTCCTTATCATTTTGATGTGATGCCTCTGGTGCTTGTGGTGCCTGCTGTTGTTGGTACCTCTTTTTTTCTATCCAAGAACATTATTCTAAAAGACACCTCGACAGGCTCAAGCTTTCCAACCATTTCATGACAGAAGAAATGGCCACACACAACCTTTCATTAAGCAGTGGCTGTGCTTGCCAGGACATTTCTAATTGTCATGTTACCTAGTCTAGTATAAGAGTTTGAAAATGGTGATTATTTTCTTTATTTCTGTGTCGAATCTTTCATTAGATATCACTGATAGCCTAAGTATTTAAAAAAAGTTGCCTGCCTGACTTTGTTGTCATTACTATATAGAGAATATATTTCAATTTAAGCACAATGCATTTGATTTTGTTAACGTTTAATGATAATCCTTTCTTCCCTTCAATTATATTGTCCAGGATGGCTTGCAGACCAGACTCTGCTATCAAAACTCATTTAACTGCGGTAAATTAAAACAGATATGTGAATGCAACATGTATTCTTTGAATAAATCATACATGTGCTGTGGCAAATGAAATTAATAGTAATGCTCATTGACATAATACAGCCTACATAGAACAAGTACAAGATGACTCACTTGGCATGGACACAGATTTGTGAATTTGATGATCTTTACTGGGCTCTTGTGGTAATTGTGGAGGAGGTAAGGAACTTTCAGACATCTTTTTTACGGGTTTCAATGCCCTTTCTTCTTCAACTTCTTCTTCTGAGTTTTCTGTTGTGTTATTCATTTGAAGAGTGGTGTTCAGGAGACATATTAAGTTATTCATCTCTTTATGTTCTCTGGAAAGAAAAGACTGAACACATTCAACAATAGAGAAGAATATTTATGTTTAATATTTTCACTTCTCAGATGTAACTGATCCTGTACATAATTATTTTATCTGTGGGAGTAATTATTTATAAAACTGCCAAACATAATCTACTCATGCTATAATATCAAGTCTGATCATTAGTGCATTATAACCTATTACAGACCAATTATAGAGAAATGGATGGATACTTCCTTTGAATATTTTGTTTTGTTAGTGCTTCTCAGCGAGTGAGTTGGTGTAACAGTTAAGATGTTATGTTAACAATGTCATGAGTGTGCACAGCTCTCATCATTCACTATGCGAGGAAAGGACAGTCTGGCCAGCTATTCCCCCAGGCACTCAGGCTACAAACATGTGATGGTCCCAACACTTCACATCCACGCTGTAGGTTCCTGCTATGGGGCCATTTCTGACAGAATGCTGACAATAAAACAAACCTGGAAATCTTGATAAAAATGTCTCGCTTAAAGTCTACGATGAAAATTTTTTATCACAGTGCAGTTATGATGGCTGTATTTGTGTTGCTAATCCCTTTTAGACAAAGACAAATAAGAAAACACTGATTGCAGAAATGGTTTCTTACACTGTCACACATCTGTGAGAAGAACTTTCTGAGGAAAAGTGACAAAAAACTACCAACCTCTGCAAATGAAATAGGAGACATGCACTATATGTACCAAAACTAAACTGATGAACTATAACACACATCTTTGCTCTGAGGATAAACTACTGGCGCTTTACAAGTAATTATTGCTAACATTGGCTAATTTTCTTCATTTTTTACTACTCAGACATAGGGTAGCTGCGGTAGTATAGTCGCTACACACTTGCCTGCTGGTCCAGTAGTTATTGGTGACAATCTACATTAAGGCAGATGGTTAAAACCGACATGGATTCCCAGGTTAACTCAGCCTACAATTGGTACCAGGAACTGTCTTGGAAAAATGAAGGTGGCCGGCGTAATATTGACCACATCCGCCTGTCAGTGCCGATATAGTGCTCTATACAAATATGAGTAACATCATACAGCCAAATATGCCTGCAGGCATGTACAGGGTCCTTGACTGACTGGCTTACTTACTCACATGTAGCCAAATATGCCTGCAGGCATGTACAGGGGTCCTTGACTGACTGGCTTACTTACTCACATACAGCCAAATATGCCTGCAGGCATGTACAGGGGTCCTTGACTGACTGGCTTACTTATTCACATATAGCCAAATATGCCTGCAGGCATGTACAGGGGTCCTTGACTGACTGGCTTACTTACTCACATATAGCCAAATATGCCTGCAGGTGTGTACAGGGGTCCTTGACTGACTGGCTTACTTACTCACATATAGCCAAATATGCCTGCAGGTGTGTACAGGGGTCCTTGACTGACTGGCTTACTTACTCACATATAGCCAAATATGCCTGCAGGCATGTACAGGGGTCCTTGACTGACTGGCTTACTTACTCACATACAGCCAAATATGCCTGCAGGCATGTACAAGGGTCCTTGACTGACTTGCTTACTTACTCACATATAGGACAGTCAACACCACTTACCAGGATCATCCACTATTTAAACAGTTATAATGCATTTCAATAACAAACTGACATCATTAAAGTTATTTTCAGTAACTTTTCATATTTCTCAATCAATCACAATGAAAGTTGGCTGCAATGGATCTCCAACACTGTCTGTCTCTCACCCTGAATGTAAATTCTGTCAGGCTGTTGTTCGTCTATCTCTTGATGTTATCTTCCAACTTGTATCGTTGTCTACCTCTCGCTCGCTTGCCCTCAACCTTGCCTTCCAGTACGGTTTTTATAAAAATATCATGTCTTTTAACGTGACCGAAATATTTCACTTGCCTCCTCTTTATTTCTTTCATCAACTCTCTCTTTAATCCTAGTTTTTCTAGAACCTCTGCATTTGATTTTGTTTTTGTTTCCATGAAATACGACATATTCTTGTGTATATCCACATCTCCAGGGCCTCTATTCGACTTTCTAGTTGCTTGTTCAATGTCTAGGCTTCTGCACCATACAATAGTGTTGAATATACGTAGCATTTGACAATTCTCATTTTTAATGTGTTATTAAGCTCTCTAGATGTTAATACCGATTTCATGCCGTTGAAAGCATTTTTGGCCATTCCTATTCTCTTTTTGATTTCTATTTCACTTCTGCCATCATCTGTTATTACATGTCCAAGATAAGAGAAACTTGTTACTTGTTCTAGTATCTCCCCGTTTACTGTGATGTTCTTTGATGACCTTTCCTTTTCACTGCTAATTATCATAGTTTTTGTTTACTGGATGTTAATATCTAAGCCACATTCTGCACTGTGCCTGTTTATTTGTTCCACTAGGTCTTGTAACTCTTGCTCGCTTTCTGCTATTTATTTCTAAATAATTGTTAATGTTCATAACCAACAGACCAGTACAAGTTATCGATAGCGATCCAATTCTGTGTGTGGAATATAAACCAAAACACTATGTTAAATCCATTAAATTCCCCCTAAACTTCAGCCAAGCACGCACTGTACATGTTTATAAATGCTGAACTTTCATTCTAGGTACTATTCTGGTAAATAATTTAACATGGACTATGAGAAGGCAACAGAACCAGCAAAATCTAATACTTGATGTTAGGGCATTTGAAAGAGCCTGCAAGTCTCAAATTAACATTAAAATACAGAATCAGTTGACTACAAGACATATGATACTGGTATTTGCAATATATATTCTATTTATAATTACTAGCACAAGACTTCATAAAACATCTTAAACCTTTCGACCATTCAATTTGATGTTGGTTGGTTTATAGCAACTTACACATCTCATGCTATTTTCTGCTCTGCTTTTCCATTCCATATCATCTGATCTCTTTAATTTTATCATGCATTCTTGAAGTTGTGGTTCTCTTCTCTTGTAGGTTTATATTCCTTTGCACACTATCCACATATGTTCCAGTAAGTTCATTGGTTTTAAGTTGTCAGAAACTTGTTTCTTGCCCCTTTTCTGGCTAGTATAAACTATGTCACCATGCCAGGCCAATGTATAAACATGGTGTAGGAGCCATGGTGGCATACTGATTAGTGCCGAGAGAGTGGTCTGAGTTCAATCCCCACAGAGATAGGATAATTCTCCTGACCAGTGCAGCTCTGGGGTTGACTTAGCCTCATAAATAGGTACCATACCTTTGTAGCTGAGAATTGTCTGCGAGGGAAAGGTGACATGGGAACTGGTCACCCCACTTGATATGTGGCCTAGAATATGTGAAGGCCTAACACTTGACGGCCCAGCAGCAGCAGCAGTATCAGCTATGGGACTAGTTGTACATTTAGCAGCATATGACAGCATTTAGAATTCATTCTGTACTTTATCTCTAATTGTATATACCAGTTAGTGTAACACATCAGTGACAAATAGACAGATAGCACAGAAAGGAGATCAATTCTAAGAAAACACAGACTAGAATACAATTATGATAAATTAGGATGGCAAAAGAATAAAATCCTGAAAAAGTAAGAAAATAATGTGCAATAAAGTAATGCTAATGAAACAGACTACTTGTTCTGGCATTACTAGTATTACTTTATAGCAAGGTTTTATTTGTTACAAATAATCAAAGTTGCTAATGATTTTTGTTTTGTGTTACTACACTGTCATTGTTACCCCTATATTTACATTTCACTATACATAATCTGATTGTAATCTATATTTACATTTCACTATACATAATCTGATTGTAATTTGTATTTACATTTCACTATACATAATCTGATTGTAATCTGTATTACGTTTTATGTTGCTTGCTGATAAAAGACAGATCTGCTGTCTCTTTCAAGCTTCCTGTTGCTTTCTGTGTGCCTCATTCAAAACTACTAGTGCTTGTCCCTGAACCAAGCAAAGAAACACCATTCTTCATTCAATCAAGTCTCCATACTTAATGAGGTTATTCAAATGGCAGTATAGTCAAGTATACCGGAAAGACAATTTGACAAGGGACTGTTAAAAAGACAGCTTAAGAACAAAGAAGTTCAAATCAATCCACAAGCTAAGTTCCAACCTTTTAGCTTCCTTTTCCTCTGGGCCTTCCTTTTCTGCAACTTTTAGGAACTCTTCAGAGGAACTGGTGCTGTCATTGATAGAAGGCTGCCTTGTTGGCTTCAATCTTGGAGGATCCATAGCTTCCACTTGCAGCTTGAAACCAAGAGACTTTACACATGACCAATAACACAAGACAATGTGATGTCACTTACACTTGTATTAATGTGCTTAAGTGTGTGGGTGTGGCTATATGTGTGTAGCATTTGAAATTATAAATTGCTTAAACTAGTGGCAAGGAATACTTCAAATTACTCACAGATCATTTACATTCACACCAACATAAAAGATGAAGATAGCTTTTATGGGGAAACTGTGATCAAAGTTGTTGAATTTATGTACTTGTACACTAGATGTTTGACTCTGGCAGGCAGTGCTGTGCTGTGTTTTTTTGTTTTGTGCTCTCACTCGCTTTGACTCAAGTGTAGTCCATACACGCTACTTTTAATAGTGCTGGACTGAATTTTACGTGCGGATTAGCTTTCAGGCGAACCCACTCTGACTTCAGAGGTACTTGTAACTTATGTCCCCAAATTAAGGACGATAGGTCAACATTTTAGTCCAACTGTCCAGTGTAAGGGTTGAACCTCAGCATAAACACATCAGATGTTTAAGAACATGCCTACTTATACATTCGGCCATGCTGTGCGGTTTGAAAATATAGACTATTAACAATATTTCTGGAAACATGAGAGTGCCGATGGGTCTATACAAATATTGGTCCAGCACCATATGCCCAGTGCTGCTGGGACAAGGGTCCTTTACTGGATTATTTACAATAAGCCACACCCAGAAAGAAGCAAATGATAATATCCTTGAAGAAATAAATTAATACAGAAAATTACTCAAAGCAGCATAGAAGCAAGTGATTTGTCATAACTTATGTCATGAAGACCAGTAAAAAGGCTTGATAGGAAATCAAAGAAGTGGTCTGTCTAAGAACTCTATGTTAGCTAGCCATGCAGATCTCAATGTAGAGAAATGTGAAGCATGAAGGCCAGTGTCAGAAAACAGCTGCAATGAAGTGAGATGATGAAAAAGCTTTATAACCAGTCAAAGGTCAAATCAGCTTGCCCGACTGGCTGAATTATTTACAACACTTGACAAACAAAACCTTATGGCAGCTTATTTAGGCTATTTGTCATTATGCAGACAAAGAAAGAAACATTTGGGCAATTTTAAAACACATAATACTTACATCTCTTTTCTCTGTCCTTGTGACTCTGTCTGATTCAGTTCTTACAGGTGCTCGTTTCAACTTAATCCGAGCTGAATTTGAATTATCTTTTGCTTAGAAAAAAAAATGCATTTGTTAACAGTGGTGTTCTCTGTGTCTTCTTCACTACATACTTTGAAACATCACATCAGTCGCTCTTATAAACCAGCAGCATTACCCAGACTTGACCAAAACATTGAAGTCCAACAGAATGTGGCCAGGTTGTCTGTACCCCCTCCACACATGAAGTCTGTTATTGTACATTTCTGCAAACATGTCTTTCCAGTGCTCAGTAAAAACACACAAAGTATTTCTCTAGATTATCAGGGTTTAGTTTGATGTCTATCCCTATATATATTCTTGATATGGCATAGTATCTCCATGACTTCTGTTACTGGGTGTTTTATGCATTAATGTTTTAATCTTTTGACATGTCACCTAACTGATCATCCGTTACTGTATCTCTCTTTTGCAAGTATTCCTAATATTTTTTTCCCCTCCTACTTCTCATGCACTGTTGTCTAGTAATGTCAACACAAGAGATACAATTTTCTGGATGTATGTTGCTGTATTTGAGAGCACTTTGAGACTCACATATTGCCACAGAGCAGGTGCCTGATGTTGCCAGAGAAAGGATGTAAAGAACTCTCAAAGTAAACAGTGCAGGAAAACCAAGAGATACGGGTTGACGTCGGGACACGTCACACCAACGCAACGTTAACAACAAAAACATACGTTGTGCGGCGATCAAGGTGAACGGTCGTGTACTGGAATTTGGGAACACCTTGGTGTGGCTATTGGATGGTTTGAAGGCTAGCAGTGGACTCCAAGTTAATACCAGCTAGAAGCATATATTGGGAACGCCATGGATTCGGGCAGACTCTAGACAGAATCGGAGGAAGATGACAGCAAGGACGGCCTGAGTGAACGGATGAAGAAGAAGTAATATTGAGTGACGACCAGGCGAACGTAGGACCGGTTAGAGTAAGTCATTTTTGTGTATGCTTATATTAGATGCCATTCTGGTAAAAACAGATGCGCTAATTATTACACTGCAAAATGTATCAGCTGTGTCAACTGCCGTAATAAAGCGGTGTTAGTTTTCCTGAACTCTGACTTTTACATTATCTTCAAGTTCACCAGAGAGTTATTGACTGTTATCATTACTCCATTATAATGAGCCAGTACCTTCTGTAAGTTCGATTATATTAGAGCTGCATGACAAATCACAGTGAACACGGACTTACGGCACATATCTTTGTGTGAATGTTTGTCTTCTTTCCATCAAAGGTGACTGATTGTTCTATTTGGTCCTTTAGTGATCTTACTTT
Organism: Cepaea nemoralis; assembly: GCA_014155875.1. Classification (NCBI taxonomy): domain Eukaryota; kingdom Metazoa; phylum Mollusca; class Gastropoda; order Stylommatophora; family Helicidae; genus Cepaea; species Cepaea nemoralis. Next base: position 224,080 of record JACEFZ010010372.1, on the reverse strand, counting down.
AGCTAACATATCTACTCTTCTATTTATAGTATGAAACAAGCTCTTTTGCTATCAAGTTATGCCAGTTCCACTAAGTTTTCCAGTGTTTTCTTCTCATGAGCTCAAAAATCTTGACTGTTTACATATTATTTCTACAATCAATTTTTGATTGATATCTATATAGAACCTGCTGTATGGATGTGAATCTTGGAATGTAAATGAACAAATTACGAAAAGATTGGAAGCAGCAGAGATGTGGTTCCTGAGATGAATGTTGCAAATTTCTTGGACTGCCAAAGTAACTAACAACGATTGCCTGAAAGAGGCTAATGAAGCTAAAACAGTTTATACAACAATAAGAAAGAAGCAAACATCTTTTTTCTGGTCATGAGATGAGAAGAGAGGCATTGGAGAACATCGTGACATCTGGAAAGATCGATAGGAAGAGAGGCAAAGGCAGACCAAGAGAAATGATGCTGGATGGATTGAGACGGTGGCATGGAGAAATATCAACAGTGGAGTTGATCCAGAAAACCAAAGACCAAGATCTGTGAAGAGTCATGAAGGCCTACGCCAGCCGGCATGGCACTTGATAATGACTATGATGATGATGATGAACAATGTTTTGAAGGATGAAATCAGATGAAAGATAAATTAAAGATGCTTGATGTGAGGTCACAACAATTAGATATAAAAATTCATAGGAAAAAGACAGTAATGAGAATAAATCAAGCTTTCCCTTGGCAAAACCAAAGTTCAAGAGATGGAGTCATACACATATTTAAGTAGCAATGTAGACAAAGTTGGGGGAACAGATAGAGATATGAAAATAAGAGTGCAAATGAGAATAGAAGCTTTGATAGCACTAGGAAATTGTGGAAGTCAAAAGAAATTAAACCTAGCACCAGACTTGGAATATTTAATTTTAACTTCAAACCAGTAATGCTGTTTGGATCCATGGAGAATGACAAAAACAATTACTACATGACTACAAATATCCATCAATTTATGCCTGCGCAGAATGTTTTTTTTACATTTTATTCGCATATCCTTTTACAGGACATTGCTGTCAACAGCAGCATCTTTCAGCTGTCTGTCGATTTCTTGGCAAGATTACGCACAGTAGTTTGCCATTGCTTTCTGAGCGGCCGGCTCAGTTATCCCACAAGTCACCAGCGGGGGACGAACCGCTCCCAGTTCTCGCCTGCTACGAGACTCTGCGTGATAAACGGGATTACGGAGAAAGTGTTGTAACCCCTCGGCCAGAGAGACCGGCCTGTGCAGAATAGAAGAACTAAAATTGTATGACAGAATCACCAATGTGGAGCTCATGAGAGAAGTGAGGAAAAGATAACACATTGAGAGAAACTGTTCTAGCAAATCTAGAAAGTCCTTCCTCTGGAACCCACAGTGCAAAATCAATAAAGGGAGACCTAATACACGTGAAGGAGAAATAGTCAATATCAAGAAGTCATGGAGGAAGCTAGAGGAGATAATAAAGGATAGGAGGGCTTATCATGTTGGTTAAAGGCTTGTGCTCCATTCGAGATAAAAGCCTGAAGAAGGAAGGGGAGAAGAAGTAGAAGAAAAAGAATGCCCAAGTACATTGGAGTTTTATCTGTTGGGGTGTATATATTTCTGATTCATATCTCTTCTGCTTTGTCTTTGTGAATAATGCTGTTAAGGAATTTTTTAATTTCCATTTATTTGTCCAGGCTGCTATATTGTCAGCAACCATTTGCATTAACTTATTGGTGACACATGGTCTTCTACAGATCATATCAGCGAATAGTGCAGCTTGTAGCAAGTCATGGGTTATGTCATTGACGATCACAAGAAAAATTACAGGAAATAATATTGAACCCTGGGGAATGGCATAGTTTAGGAGGATCGTTTCACTGTTATGACCTTGCATGTGACAGCTGCTTTTCGACTATGTAGCAATAACTGGATTCATCTGCTCTATTACTCTTTGTATTTTAATTAACTTATCTTCCCTGATTTTACCAAAACTTTTTGAAGATGTAACCATAGTGCAAATGCTTTCCTTCATTTCTGAAAAACACCTTCAGTGATCTGCAACATCTCTGGGATTTGATCTCTGTGCTGTGACACCCTCTAATCCTGCCTGTTGTGGTACCACTTTTATCTCAAATTTCAAATGTAATTTCAGTGTTTGTTACGTGTACTCTCCATTGCTTGCATACACAACTAGATAGGCTTATTGGTCTATGGCTGGAAGCTATTCTATTGTCTTCCTTTCTTTATGATGAACACACTTTAATTCCAAAGGGGTAAGAATTTGGCAAGCCCATCTAACATTCTGCCCTTCCTAACTCTCTCTCTCTTTCATGTATTATTTAATTCATACATTCATTATTAGGTTCAACTCAAATAACAGCAACAATAACTTATGCATTGAAATGTGCATAAATCAATTACTGCATGACTAATAATTAATACTAATTATTATTATAGTAACAGTAATAAACTATCATGGAAATATGCAGTATAACAAGACAGAATAATGCTAGTACACTAGAATTATTGTAAGAGGACGTACTAACTACTTCAGCATTCGTGTGCAGGACCCCAGAGGAGTGTTTATCATGTCTGGTTGTCCAGTTGCTTTCTATATCTACTGACTGGCTCTATATGTCAGCCTGTGCCAGCTTTCTATATCTACTGACTGGCTCTACATGTCAGCATGTGCCAGCTTTCTATATCTACTGACTGGCTCTACATGTCAGCATGTGCCAGCTTTCTATATCTACTGACTGGCTCTATATGTCAGCATGTGCCAGCTTTCTATATCTACTGACTGGCTCTACATGTCAGCATGTGCCAGCTTTCTATATCTACTGACTGGCTCTATATGTCAGCCTGTGCCAGCTTTCTATATCTACTGACTGGCTCTATATGTCAGCCTGTGCCAGCTTTCTATATCTACTGACTGGCTCTACATGTCAGCATGTGCCAGCTTTCTATATCTACTGACTGGCTCTATATGTCAGCCTGTGCCAGCTTTCTATATCTACTGACTGGCTCTACATGTCAGCCTGTGCCAGCTTTCTATATCTACTGACTGGCTCTACATGTCAGCATGTGCCAGCTTTCTATATCTACTGACTGGCTCTACATGTCAGCATGTGCCAGCTTTCTATATCTACTGACTGGCTCTACATGTCAGCATGTGCCAGCTTTCTATATCTACTGACTGGCTCTATATGTCAGCCTGTGCCAGCTTTCTATATCTACTGACTGGCTCTACATGTCAGCATGTGCCAGCTTTCTATATCTACTGACTGGCTCTACATGTCAGCATGTGCCAGCTTTCTATATCTACTGACTGGCTCTATATGTCAGCCTGTGCCAGCTTTCTATATCTACTGACTGGCTCTATATGTCAGCCTGTGCCAGCTTTCTATATCTACTGACTGGCTCTATATGTCAGCCTGTGCCAGCTTTCTATATCTACTGACTGGCTCTACATGTCAGCATGTGCCAGCTTTCTATATCTACTGACTGGCTCTACATGTCAGCATGTGCCAGCTTTCTATATCTACTGACTGGCTCTACATGTCAGCATGTGCCAGCTTTCTATATCTACTGACTGGCTCTACATGTCAGCATGTGCCAGCTTTCTATATCTACTGACTGGCTCTACATGTCAGCATGTGCCAGCTTTCTATATCTACTGACTGGCTCTACATGTCAGCATGTGCCAGCTTTCTATATCTACTGACTGGCTCTACATGTCAGCATGTGCCAGCTTTCTATATCTACTGACTGGCTCTACATGTCAGCATGTGCCAGCTTTCTATATCTACTGACTGGCTCTACATGTCAGCATGTGCCAGCTTTCTATATCTACTGACTGGCTCTACATGTCAGCATGTGCCAGCTTTCTATATCTACTGACTGGCTCTACATGTCCACATGTGCCAGCTTTCTATATCTACTGACTGGCTCTACATGTCAGCATGTGCCAGCTTTCTATATCTACTGACTGGCTCTACATGTCAGCATGTGCCAGCTTTCAACCGTTGACTGGATTCTGTTGTTTCTGAATCAGGCTGTGCTCCTGCTGGCGGGATGTTACATGACAAACATCATGATGATAGTTGGTGTACCCCCGAGCTTAGTTCTTCTGATTTCTGCACCTGTTCTTAGGCATGTGTGCTCAAACCTGCCCTTTTAATTGAAGGTTTTGATCTACGTTTACTCATCCAGTTGCATCATTTTTTCAATCTCTATAACTTGCAATACTGAAGTCGCAGTCAGAGTTACACAAGTAGTCTACATAAACTCATGATGTGAATTTATGGATGTTCTTGCAAAGACATTCTTGGTCACTCTGCACTGACACTAAAATTTATTCAAAATATGGACTCGCAGCAGCTTAAATATTTGAATATGTTTTATATTTTTAAGTTCTGTTATCAGAAGGACAAAACAACTATCATTAACCAACAATTAATTTCCTATAGTTATAGTGCTAATGCCCTTCTATGTCAACAATATTTATAGCGCAGCAGAAAATGACTTACATTCAGCAAAATCATTAATTTGCTGTCTTCTTCTTTGCCTGGCTGACAAATTTGGCAAACTCTGAAAGTGAACAGGATTAGTGACAGGGTGTGGTTTAAATGTGTGTGGTCAAACAGTGCACTAGATTGTGCCAGCACAGACTCCTCTATTAGATCTTGTTATACTCTACACTCAAATTATCAGGTTGCACCAGAATGCACACATTCACACACACATACACACTTCTGTTGCATCATGTGGTCCTCTATGTTAATATTTTCAAGTTGTGTTGGCATACACATACATACACGCTCACTCTCTCTTTCTTCTGTTATATCTTGTAATCTACACTCACATTATCAGGAATTGCCAGCACATGTGCATGAACACACACTGACATATCTGTTTCTGTTGCTTCCTGTTGTACCCTACACTCACTTTAGGTAGTGCCAGCACACACATTAGGTAGTGCCAGCACACACATCACACATACCCACACACACTTCTATTTCATCTTGCTGTACTCTACACTCAAATTATGAGGTGGTGCCAGCACACACATCACACATACCCACACACACTTCTATTTCATCTTGCTGTACTCACATTATGAGGTGGTGACAGCATACATACACATTCTTCTGTCACATTTTGTCATCTACATTCACATTAACTAGCGCATGCACACACACAAGCAAACACACACATGCACACTTCTGTCACATTTTGTCATCTACATTCACATTAACTAGCACATGCACACACACAAGCAAACACACACATGCACACTTCTGTCACATTTTGTCATCTACATTCACATTAACTAGCACATGCACACACACAAGCAAACACACACATGCACACTTCTGTCACATTTTGTCATCTACATTCACATTAACTAGCACATGCACACACACAAGCAAACACACACATGCACACTTCTGTCACATTTTGTCATCTACATTCACATTAACTAGCACATGCACACACACAAGCAAACACACACATGCACACTTCTGTCACATTTTGTCATCTACATTCACATTAACTAGCGATGTTCGTCCATCATGAATGACGAGGACCATTCATTACACTACATCTTTGATTTGATGAGGAACGAATGACTTGCGCTTTGGTTTTGTATAGCGAGGAAGTGGTCGCGCAACTTTGTCGTCCCCGTTCCCTCGTCTGTGTCCGTCTGGCTCCAGTGGCGAGCATGGCAAGACGACTGGAAGACGGACACAGATGCAGTGGACGTTAGGCTGCCACGGCCAGTTATCCCTGTTTATATTGGCTCTCGGGAGCCTCGTGCAAAGGCCCTTCCGTCAATTCCTTTAATTTTCAGTTTTAAGACAAGCGTAGCAACAAGCAATGAGCGTATGATTACTAATAGGATCAACACGATTTCCTTCGCCGAAGACGGACTGACCGCCAGACCAGACCACACACACACATGAGGCGAGAAACTGCCCACAGAAGATACTGCTCGTCTAAGTTGCGAGCAGATCTCCCGATTTACGGTTGAGCCTCTCCAGCGCAAATGTGCACATGGCGACTGACCGGACAGACGTTCACGCACACGCAAGCCAAGAGTAGCATCGCCAAGCATATGACTACTGGCAGGATCAACCAGATATCTATCGGACAGACGGACTATTCACGCACACGCAAGCCAAGAGTAGCATCGCCAAGCATATGACTACTGGCAGGATCAACCAGATATCTATCGGACAGACGGACTATTCACGCACACGCAAGCCAAGAGTAGCATCGCTAAAGCGCGCCCTCCCGGTACAAGGTGATACATGCAAAACCACTGGACGCCGACCGACGAGCTTTCAAGCTACGCCGGCAGGACTGACCAAAAAAAAACAACAAAAAAAACAAAGCTATACCAGCTTACTGACTGCAGGCCCACTACTCATCGAGAGAGAGTGGGCGCTTATCGAGACTGTCGAACGGTTGAACAAATTTTGCTCTTTTGCCTGCTCAAACCACGACCCTGGCTGCACGATGCGGTTACATTCTTGAAACGCCTGCCTCGCTAACTCACATTAACTAGCACATGCACACACACAAGCAAACACACACATGCACACTTCTGTCACATTTTGTCATCTACATTCACATTAACTAGCACATGCACACACACAAGCAAACACACACATGCACACTTCTGTCACATTTTGTCATCTACATTCACATTAACTAGCGCATGCACACACACAAGCAAACATACACAAGCACACTTCTGTCACATTTTGTCATCTACATTCACATTAACTAGCGCATGCACACACACAAGCAAACACACACATGCACACTTCTGTCACATTTTGTCATCTACATTCACATTAACTAGCGCATGCACACACACAAGCAAACACACACATGCACACTTATGTCACATTTTGTCATCTACATTCACATTAACTAGCACATGCACACACACAAGCAAACGCACACATGCACACTTCTGTCACATTTTGTCATCTACATTCACATTAACTAGCGCATGCACACACACAAGCAAACACACACATGCACACTTCTGTCACATTTTGTCATCTACATTAACATTAACTAGTGCATGCACACACACATGCAAACACACACATGCACACTTCTGCCACATTTTGAAATCTGCATTCACATTAGCAGATGATGCAGGCACACACACAATCTTCTGTCACATCTTGAAATCAACATTCACAGTAACCGATGGTGCCAGCACACACATGGGCCTATCACATCTTGTTATACTCTACATTCACATTATAAGGTGTGATCAGCGCATGCAAGCGCGCGAGCGCAGACAATTCTTTCTCAATAACTGTTCTTGTCTACACGATTCTCTATCACAATAAAACTGATTTTGTCTCAAGGACATGACTCAAGGCAATAAACAAACTTGAGCGTGTCAGCTAAGGGCACAGATGCCAGGAAATATAAAGTCACACAAAAATAGTCCAGCAACAGGCTAACCTATTATCAAGGTGCTGCTTCTATCAGTAGAGGAGCAGTACCAAGTCCCTTGATTTAAGAGAGTCCACCCAAGCAACCGAAGCTTCTAATAACCAAACAGTCAGATCAAAAACAGAGCAGTCAACTGATTATCCAGGCATCTGCCTAACAATGGCTCACTAGAACATAGGAGTGAGGAACATGAGATCACTTCCAAAATGTCTCAGGGAGAATAATATCATGTTGTCTGCATCCAAGAAAATCAGCCAAATATCACTTAGAGATTCCTTGATATGAATCATTCTGCCAACATGAAACTAAAACAAGATCCAATGAAAAAGCACTCAAAATGGTCAAAAACTTCAATTCTGACCATAGAAATGAATAGATCCAATCAGACAAACTCAAATTTGAAAAGCTCAAGACCCTCTGCCCAGTGGAGATATGAGAATCACAAAACTGTTAAAAGTCCACCATCCACAACCCTGGAGTTAAACCCAGTAAGTTGGACAATCAGGACACCTTACTGTGGCAGACCAATAATCACTCCTCCAGCAGCTGGGGTTATGAGACATAGCGGGGACGATAGTGAAGGCTGGGTGATTGACAACAAACTAATCTTGATCAACCAACCAGATGACAAAACAATACACCTTCCAGATTTGGGAAGAAAATTAGCTGACTTGAGATAGCCACAGCAACTGATGTCCAAAGGCTCACAGACTGGCAAATAGCGAGCTGGGATTAGTAGTCATTTGTGTCATCCTAAAAATATCAGAGAAGGCTCAAATCAAATCACACAACATGAACCGAAGCTGGAACTGTAAAAGAGCTAACTGGATAATTTTTAAAGAACAGGCTGACCAACATGGTCTGGGTGTAACGAGATTCAACAACCTGAATTAAATAAATATCACTATCATTACAACAGAAATCTTTCAGGTTGCAATTCAACAGAGCATTACAAATCTTACTGGAGCAACACACGAACTCCAGATGGGTGTATCGGACGCAGGATGTCTTGCTTATGACTGAGAAGTTTTCCAGACGGTTGTAATGGGAGCGCAGTTCTACAGAGGACATGCTACTGAATACATGAATGAGAGTAAGAGTGAAACTTGATCTCGCTGGTAGTTGATGGTGTTGCATTCTAATGTTAATCTTCAACAAGGTCACCACATGGATCAGTAATATTTGCACTCTATGTATAAATGCCAAAGGCTTGCGAACACGGTTCGTGAGCCACTTACCGGGCATTCGAAACGCAGCCATGACCGATTTGTGCAGCAGACCGTGTCGCATTGTGTTATAACGTGCTGGTATGGGAGTCGGTCGTTCAGAAAGCAATAGCAAACTACTGAACGTAAAATCTGCCTAGTGCATCAACAGCAGCTGACAAATGCTGGTGTTGACTGCGTCGTGGGGAGGAATAATTGACGCTCCAGCGCCCGATGGGTGACATTAGATAGTGTCATTCCGTGTGATTGTACAATGTCTTTGATATCATCAATCCATTTTCTTCTTGGGCATCCTCTTGGTCTTGTTGCAGATGATCTTTGATGTAGGGCCAGATACAGTATGAAAAATGACCTGAACACCAAGAAGAAAAGGGTTGTAATTTTGGTACTGTGTATGCATAGTGCTTTCAAACAGACTTCTTCAAGTTCATCATTCAATGTTGACCACACATATGTAATGTTGTCACCAGCTCGCATGTAAACATTATGAGTGAACGTAGAATCCAATAGTGTGGGAGAATATTTACAGTGAGAAAGACTGAGCACGAGAATAATAATTAGTACTTCACGGTCGAGTGAAAGCATTGAGTTTTGGTCACACATAAATATTTGGTACTCATTCTGAGGTTAGATCAACTCTACTGGCAATTTAAATCCTGGACTTATAAGTTGGATGGAGAAGCACTAACCACTATGATCTCAACATAAAAGGAAACTTCCATGGAAATGACAATGTGCACAATCAAACTTACTCTTGGAGTGTCTCTATCCTCTGTGGAACTAGAAACACTTAAGCTGGTAGAAAAGTCAGCTGACACAAGCCTGTCTCGTCTCTGTTGGGGTGGACTTGTGCTGACCTTTACTCTGGGCACTGGAAGGGGGCGCGTTTTATTTTGACTCTTCAAGGACAGTTTTAAATGAGAAAAATGAGTTATCCACTGACGTTAAGAATAGTTCCATCTCAATACAATGTATCTACCAAGTTATGATTGTGTAGTCTATAGAAAAATAGAGGCTACAGTGGAATATAATTAATAAAGTTCTTTTTCTAACACAGTGACAAAATAATTCTCAAAAACAAAAAAGCTTTTTTTATAAACCAATACTGAACTTTGATTTTATTGTTTTTGAAGAGGTTCTAATGATGCATGAGTGTTTTCCAGTCTCTCAGTTTTGTGACATTCTGAACTTTCTCCAAATATGATCTTAATCAAAACTGACAGTTTTTTAAAAATCTCCCAGTAAACTGTGAACTACCTTTTCATCCATCTGCATGTGCTGCTAAGTTAACCACTGCTTTGTTTTTAACACACATGTATTACAAGAGCCATTCCCTATGTTGCTTATTAATCTTATAGATTTATTATGTGTTCCTATATGATTCCAGAATTGTGTCTTAATGTCTATGTTTCCAAGAAGTTTTTGACAGAGTCAATTTTATTTCTCAATTTTAGGTCCATTCTATTTTTTTTTTTATTCCTGAGACTTTTTGTATTTGATGTCAGAATTGCCCCTCCTTCTCTATCTCTGTGGCATTCAGCATTATATTAAGTGCTTCTAGAAGAAGTACATGGAACGACACTTGAACAAGACATTATGGTACATGAGTGGCAAAAATAAGAACAGGAACAGTAACGGCCAAAGTGACATTCAACAATATGAAACAGCTTCACACGTCTAAATAATTAAGTTAAAAATTTAAATTAAGAGTGATCAAGTCTTCATTATTGTATGTTGTGGTGGTCATATGTTCAAATACCCATTATGGCAGATGTTTAAACTGACCTGGGCTGTCTACTTGACCCAACCTAATATGGGTACTAGAAAATGGCCTGGGAAGTCAAGGCAGCTGACAAGATACTGACCATATTACCCATCGAGTGGTGATTGGTCTATAAAAATATGCCTAACCCCTTATGCCCAATATACACGGGCTATTCTGAAATCAACCACCGATTGGCTGGTAAAAATTTGAACAAATTGACAATAACATCTAAATATATACAAATGTGACATACATCACTGCATTACTTTTCCACATAGTAACTGCCTAAATTCAGGCACTTGCCATACCATGGCAAAAGTTTTGTGTAAACCCTCATCAAGGAACGGCACCACTAGGGTACTTAGTCAGTTGCTGACTCCATCCAAGAGCTCCTCGACGGTGTCGAAGCGCTAGGTAGCCAGCCAGACCTTCATCTTGCTGAAGGGATGACAATCGCTTGGTGCCAAGTCTGGGCTGTAAGGAAGGGGGGGGGAGGGGGGAATTGAAAATGTCCCACTTAAACAGCTTAAGCTTAAACAGCCTTTGTGTGAGTAGTAGAGTGGGGCTGCGCATTGTCATGCAGGATAATGATGCCACTGGTAAGCTTTCCGCACCTTTTGTTTTGGATCGACTGACGAAGCTTCTTCAGTGTTTCACAATAAACTACTGACATTATTGTGGTCTCTAGTGTCATTAATTCCATCAACAAAATTCCCTTGCGTTCCAAGAACACTGTAACCATCAGTTTTTGTTGCGAAAATGTTTGCTTGAATTTTTTGGGCTTGTTTGGAGAATGAGTACGCATCCACTTTATGTCCATCTCTGAATTTCCTGTACCAATCCCTCACAGAACTGTCACTCACAATGTTATCACCATACAAACGACACAATTGAGACCGCATTCTGACATTCTGATTGAAGAAAATGAATCACACCACAAATTTCACAGCTGGATGAAAAGGCAATAATGGTGTCCATGTTTATTTGTTCGCAATTCGCGAACCACTGAACAAATGCATCTATAGGTTGATGTGTAATGAGCTAAAAGACTACTGAATGATGCAAGTAATGAACACTGTCACTATGGCAACTAGTTTATTTTTAACCAGCCAATCAGATGGTATGCTGATGATACAGTATTGCTATCCACAACACAGACTGGTATAGAAAACCTAATAGCCTCAACCCAACTGTATAGTGAAAATCACAACTTATATCTTAACATAGCAAAAACAAAGGTAATGCATACAGATAAAACCACTATGGAGAAAGAAATATATGTTAATGAGGAAAAATTGGAGGTGGTGGAAAATTTTGAATATTTTCGGTCATTGATTACGGTGACACAATGAAAGAAATTAAACGACGACTATCAATTGCTCTTCAAAGACTAAAACAACTGAATAAATCATGGAATGGGACAGACAGAACTACAAAAATTAGATTTTTAAGAGCATGCATCTTTCCCATTGCAACATATGCTTGTGAGACCTGGACACTTACTAAATAAGCTGAGCAGCGCATAAATGAGTTTGAATATAAATGTTATAGACGAGTTCTAAGAATATCTTGGGTAAAGAAAAGAACAAATGCATCCATACTTCAAGAGCTGAATATTGAAGAAGGTTGGCTATTAAAGAAGATAAAACAAAGAAAATTGAAATAGTTTGGTCACTTGATACATCACGAAAGTTTGGAGAGAACAATAATGGAGGGGTATATGCCTGGGAAGAGAGGAAGAGGAAGGCCAAAGAGAAGATGGGTGCAGGATGTGGCGGATGATCTCCAGATAGGTGTATCGGACGTGGGACATCTTGCTTATGATCGAGAGGTTTTCCGGAAGGTTGTTATGGGAGCGAGGTTCTGCAAAGGACATGCTACTGAATGAATGAATGAATGAATGAGTGGTTGATTTTGGAACAGCCCTCATACTTCCAGCATGTAAAAAGTTCCTGTACCTGTTATTTGTATGGTGCAGAAACATGGACGACCAAAGAATGTGAACAAAATTCAAGCTGTCAAGATGTGGTTATTTAGATGGAAAGGAGGAATAACATGGCAGGAGAAGACAAAACAAACAAACAAGTATTACAGGAATTAGGATTGAAGAGCATCACTGAATGAGATCTAGGTCAGATAATTAGATTACTTCAGGAATTTAAGAAAATAGCTCCCTGTTATGGGATGAGCTGAAAGAAAAATGAGGAGGTGAACCATGCATGAGGAATATAAAATAATGTTACATGTGAGACGACATCTACAGATGGACTGGAAGAGACCCACATGAGTGCATCTGACACAAGACAAAAGGTGCTGGAGTCTCACTACAACTGACCTTCAAATCAAATCAAATGAAATCAACTTTATTAGGGTCACAAATTGGGCGCGCAGGCCCGTCTTACATTCGGCCCTTCCAATCACTCGTCTTTCGTTCATCATGAGCATTATACATTTACATAGGAAGAAAAATAAACATTGTGAAATGAATGTTGTGAACATAAACAAGGCTAATTACCATGTTATGAGGCCCATCTCCCACCTATCCATACATCACCCCACCCACACAACACCCCCACCTACCCACACACACGCGCACCAAGGGACACATACACACCCCCACCTACCCACACACACGCACACCAAGGGACACATACAAACCCCACCAACCGACCCATCCCCCTCCCGCACATCCCCCACCCACACACACACTGCCCTCACCTGATCCCCCAACCAAAACACACTCGCCACCCACAAACATTCCCCCACCAACCCACACATCCCATGCCCATCCACATACACATCCTCTCCCCACCCACACCTCAAACCACCCATCCCCCAGCCACATCTCCATCGACAACATATTCCCCACCCATGCACACAATCCCCCACCAACCCACACATCGCACATCCACTCACACATCCCCAAACCATACACACACATCCCCACCAACTGACATGTCCCTACCCCCCCCCCCCCCACACACACACACATCTCCCTAACCACCCATACATCCCCAATCCACTCACACGCACCCCACCACCCACACATACAACTTCCACCCACCCACACATGCCATAACCTAATCCCCCACCACACAATCCCCCACCCGCACATCACATACACTCCCTACCACGCACTATTCCCAACCCACGCATCACACACACACATATCCCTCACCAACACATCCCCACTTACACACCACACACATATCCCCCACCCAGATACCACACAATATTCCCACCCACACCCACACAGATACCCTTACCCATCCACCCCACATACCCCCACTCACACACCACAAAAATCCCCCACCCACACACACATACCTCACCCACACAATATCCCCAACCAACACACCACACACCTCTCCCCACCCACACACGCATTCCCTACCCGTCCACCAACACACACTCACTCACGCATACATCCTCCACTACGCACCCACACACCCCACCCACCCACCCCCAACCAAACATCTCTCGATCACAATACCCCTACCCACACACATCCTCCACCCACTCACACATCCCACCCCGACACATACAACTCCCTCACCCACCTACACATCCCTAAGCCACTCACACACCCCCACCCACACATTCCCCATCCACACACACACATCTCCCACCCACACACCCCCACATACTTCCCCCAACCACCACAATCCCCTACTCACCCACACATATACCCCACCCATACGCACATTCCCCGCACCCATCACACACATCCCCCACACCACACACTATCCTCCACCCATACCACCACAAACATACCCTCCACCCACACATCATTCACACATCCCCCACCAACACACCGCACACATATCTCAAACCCACACACCATACACTTCTCCCCACCCGCCCTTGCATCCCCAATCCACCCAACACAATCCCCTACCCACACAACCCCGCCTCCCACACATACTTCCTCAAACCATCCACACATCTCCACCCACATAAACACACATCCCCCGCATCCGTCCCATACACATATCCTCCACCCATACACACATCCCCCACACCCATTCCAACACCCCTACTTTCACCCCCACACATCCATCCACACATCCCACCAACACCCACAAATACCACTACCCACCAAAACCCACACACCCCAACCCATCCAAACGCATACCCCCACCCACACACCCCCCACCCACACATATCATCACACTCACACACATCCTCCACATACACTCACACTTCCTTACATCTAGACACATACAAAATGTCTCACGTTAGTATTGAAACTAGTATGAACAAACTCCCACACTTTACTCACACACATACACTGACACTTGTCATGAGCAGTCTCATAAAAATGTTAAACATGGAGAAAAATGTGTACATAAAATGTATGTGACGTAAAAATAGTGATGCTCTCTCTCTCTCTCACACACACACACACACATTCACTCTCACGCTCACACATTCACTCTTCTGCTCATTCATTCACTCTCACGCATTCACTCTCCCGCTCACTCATTCACTCTCACGCTCACTCATTCACTCTCCCGCTCACTCATTCACTCTCCCGCTCACTCATCCGCTCACTCGTTCTGTCTCTCATTCACACTCACTGACTCTCTCACTCAAACTACAGTAATGAACATGAGTTTATATTATGCATGATAAAATCAAATGGTATTTAACTGATAATATGACAGATGAGAATACACAAACATATGGATTTGCGTGTTACATAACATGCGTGTTACACGACATGCATCTGCTCAGCTCTCTCTCTCTCTCTCTCTCTGTATTCTTTCATATACACACACTCACACGCATGCGCGCGCTCACACACACACACACACTAACACATCAACTCTCCTACTGTCTCACTCTCTAACACACAATCCTTCACACACACACACACACACTCACTCTCTCAACCACACTCTCACACACATACACATAAACGCATACACGCACGCACATACTCCCTCACTCACTCTCACACATACACGTACGAATGCACGCACTGACACATTCCCCCACCATTTCTCGCTCAATCACTCTCTCCACACACACGCATGCACGTGCGCACACACTCTCTCCCTCTCTCTGACACCCACTTTCTCTCTCTCTCTCTTTCTCTTTCTTTCTCTCTCTCTCTCTCTCTCTTTCTCTTTCTTTCTTTCTCTCTCTCTCTCTCTCTCTTGCTCCCACATGCACACACATATATAGTGAACAATTATAGTTAAACAATTATAATGAACAATTATACTGAACAATTATACCAGTAAATGAATTATGGTGGCATATAGTCGGTATGGATTAAGTATTGAAAGAGTTTTCGGTTAAATGTGTAGGGACTCATTGGAGTTTTCAGATCTGGAGGTAGATCATTCCATAAGTGAGCACCAGAATAGGCGAAACATGTTTTGTATAGGTCCAATCTAGGCTTTGAGACATGTAACAAATTTAGGCGCTTGCTGTTCATTGCATTAGATTGAATCAGCGGCAGAAGATACTCTGGGGTATTTTGAGATATAATTTTATTCACTAATTTGGCTTTGTTGAAAAGGAAGCGCTTTTGTAGTGGTAGAAGTCTTAGATGACTGTACAAATTATTACTTTCAACGTGCTTTATGCCAGAAACCAGACGAATAGCGCGGTTTTGTAGAGAACATAGTCGTTTTAAATTAGATTTAGGGCAACCATCCCAAACTGTGGAACAGTAATCGAGATGTGATTGGATATAGCATGTGTAGAATATTTTTCGTGTGCTTTCGTCCAGGAAGTGCTGAATTTTAGCAAGTTGGTAAACTTTTTGTGCTATTTTCTTGGTAAGAGCGTGAACATGAGAGCTCCAGTTCAAATGACTGTCTATTAAAAGCCCTAGTGCTTTATGTTCAGTCACATTAACTATAGGTAACGTGCCCATGCAGAGTTCGAGCGGTGATCCAGTTATGGCTAGTGTCTGTAGTTTTTGTCTGGTCGTTATTAGCATGGATTTGGTTTTGTCGATATTAATTTGCATGCGGTTTTCATTGCTCCATCTAGTAAGATTATCAAGTTCCTTTTGTAAAGAATTCTCTAATTCACTACGGTTTTCTTGACTAGTATATATAGTACAGTCGTCTGCAAATAGATCACAAGTTGTATTGATATATAAAGGAAGATCATTAATATAAACTGCAAAAAGCAGCGGACCTAGTATTGAGACCTGAGGCACACCAATATTAAGCTGTGTGGGTCTTGATAGACAGTTGTTGAAGGACACGACTTGTTGCCTGTCAGATAGAAATGACGTAATTATATTCACCATGTTGGTGCTTGTCTTCATTTGCTTTAGTTTTCTAATTAAAATATCGTGAGCTACCATATCAAAAGCTTTTTTAAAGTCTACAAACACCGCTCCACAAATTCTACCGTTGTTGATGTTTAAGTGCCAGTTATCGGTCATTTTTGTTAGAGCACTATGGCAAGAATATTTAGGTCGAAACCCAGATTGACTGTTAATTATTAGATCATTGTTAATTAAATGGTGTAACGTTATTTTATGAATGTGTTTTTCTAGTGGTTCTGATTGCGACGATAGTAAGGAAATAGGTCTATAATTACCCAAAACGCTATTATTGATTGAGCCATTTTTAAGTAGCGGAAACACTTTAGCAATTTTAAATGCAGATGGAAAGTAGTTTTTGGCCAGGCACTGGTTATATTTGAACGTTAAGGACTCGCTAATGACTGGTGCAGCACAACGAAGAATTCTATTACTGATACCATCTAGGCCGTGTGAGCTTGTTGATTTGAGGTTCAAGAGATATTTATAAACGTCTGCAACAGACATTAAAGGAATCTCAGAGGGAATATTTCTGGTGCACTTCTCCTCACAGAATGATGCCAGTGAACTTAAATTACACGATGAGTCTGGTATTGAAGACTTTAGATTCTCTATTTCTGATTGAAAGAACCAACTGAATTCATCGCATGTTATAGAATTTGGTATTGCTGATTCTGTAGGGCGTTTCTTATTGGTTAGCAAGTTAATAGCCTTCCATATATTTGTACTGTTTGAATTATCTACAATCAAATTTTTAAAATGATCTTTTTTTATCCTACGAATTTCATATTTAACTTTATTCCTTAGTCTGCGGTAATTGATGAAGTCTTTATTTTTGTGTGCTGTATCTCGCTCTCTCATGATTTCCAGCACTTCTCTAGTGACCCATGGGGATTTATGTTGATTTTTGACTCGAACTTCTTTGATTGGCACGTGTTTATCGAACACATTATAGACTGTCTTCGTCCAGAAAGCTAATGCATCGTCCGGGTCAGGAAGTTGGTAAACGTGATCAAGGGCTGCTTTTCTTAAGTCTTGCAAAAATAAATCTTGGTTGAATGCTTTAAAATTCCTAAATTTGATACTTACATGTTTATGTTTAAGAGGTTTGAACCCAATTCTTGACCATGTACAACATACCGGGTAGTGGTCACTAACTGTACAAACAGGAACAGAACATTCAATAATATTATCTGGACAAGTAACATATATATGATCAATTATAGTTGAGGATGTGTCAGTAACCCTTGTGGGACGGTTTATTAGTTGTTTGAAATTGTAAGAAAGAATGATATCGTCCCATGTCTGGTTGGATTTACTAATATCTATGTTGAAGTCACCTAGTATCATAACATCTCTACCTGCTGTAAACACTCTATCCATCATTGTAGTGAAGCAGTCATACCAACTGTAACCGGCACAAGGATTCCTATATAGGTATCCAATGAGAAACGGTTGTTGGCTGGCTGGCTTCACCTCTAACCAAACACATTCTATCTCTACTATCTCGAGATCACTTCTACGGGACCAGTTGAGAGAAATGGAAATGTATACAGCAATACCTGTCTCTGATTTTTGACTGGCACGGGACATATTCAGTGTAGAGAAGGCACATAATGTTGAGAAGACGCAAATACAAGCAAATTTGTTTATAATATCTATACTCATGCTTGACAAGCAATTTCAAAATTGTCTTTCAACAGTCAATTAATTTTCTGTACATCCCAAAAGATCTCAAAGTTTCTAATATCTGAAGAATTATTGTAATCTACTGGAATATTTTGTGACATTCTGTGTATCTCTTCTTGGGGGAGGTATGGCTGCCAACTTACAGTGTCCACCTCAAGCTGACAAGGTTCAAGTCCCAGCATAGAGCAGGCAATTCTAAACCAGAACCACTGGTGCCTAAAATATTTTCCTGATCTCTGGGATGGTCAGACAGGATACTAGCTTTTTCAAAACATGGAAAAACACAGGAGGTCCTCTGTACAAGTTGTACAATGTGCACTGAAGTCATAAACAGGTTATTAGATTATACAATGGTCTCATCATCAAGTACTTCATTCACTGCTGCAGGAGCATATTCAATTAAGGAATAATAAGTTCATTGCACAGAATCTCCATTTAGTACTTCTACTATGATTATTAGAAAAACAAGTTTGTAACTATTCCTTGTTAAATCACAGTTCTTACTTGTGGTAATGGAGCAGCACATTGTCCACTGTCTATTGTTTGATGAAATGGTTCAGAGTTATGTAGATTTTCATGCCATTTTTCACTTGGTGCTTTCATTTCTTGTTGGTTTGTACTGTTCCTTGTGGCATAATTCTCATTAAAACTGTTCACATGTGGTATGCTCCCTTGCATTATAGAAGGAACCTGATTTGCAGAGAGAAAATATATAGCATGTGTATCCATCATAATTCTAAATGCATAATCTGGTAGACTAACTCCATACAATATCTGAAAACTGATATGGTCATCAGCGGGTAAGAGGAATATAATCTCACCTCTGTTGGCTTACAGAGTATGTTAATTTAGATAAAGGCTAGTGAAGTAAAATACACAAGCCAGTGGAGCATAAGAGAAAACACTCACTGTATCAATCCTAGCTAATCATGCTACAATCTGCTGTAGGACGGTAGCTATGGAGAAGCATGACTGGCAAAGCAATTGATGATGAAGCAAAATTGTAATTATTGAACATGCAGTCTAAGAGGCTGGCTTCAATGTTTACAAGGAATATAGCTTTGACAATCACTATAATAACTGGGGCTAGAAATACATATATTTCCTCATCATTGTCTTCATGTTTGTGCTATTAGGGCCCACAAGGCAAGCACAGAATAGTAACCTGCTAGAGAAACTAAGAAGGGCTGGCACGGGACTGCCTGCACCATTGAAAACTGTGGCTGCAAAATCCAACAAACTATAAACAAGGCTTTAAACAAAGACAAGACCAGTCACTCAGCCAACCAAGATGACATGAAGCTTTTCTCCCAAAAGAAGTGTAATGCCATGTACCCATGACAGGGCACTATAGTTTACCCATAGGCCTGTGCAGAAATAATGTCCAGAAGATTCAAAGGAAAACCAGGGTTTGTTATTGCCTGAGCCGGTTCTGCAGAACAGTTAGTTAGTTATTCAACAGATCATCTTCACTGCACATTGAACCATTCAGTCCATAAGTGCTTGGATCCTCTTCTCAGTAAATCCCGCAGCATGTAGCGGCTCACGACACCAGTTCTGTGTTGGTTTATTAATCTTCTTTGGTTTCTTGCATAGTGCTCTTGTCTCTTTTAACTTGCTGTTCTTGCAGTCTGACCATGGTTGTAGAGTTACAGTCATCACTTGGTTCTCGCAACTGTCTTACTTCTCATAGAGCATTCAGTCTGCATCCATTGAACAATGTTCTCCCAAAATTCTCATGCGTCGAACGACTGATCCATCTGTGTAAATGACTGTTGTATACGTCATCAGCCATCACCACTTTTCCTGGAAATGGAGAAAGACAGGTCTAGGCAGACGCTCCTTATAAGGACTGGGAGTAAGGTTGAAATGAGCACAACAATTGGATGGCGAAGTCCCGACCTGGCCAGCTGGAAGCCCACCGGAAAGTAGATGTCACTTGTGAGAAAATTGTCAGAGAAACAAGTCCCTTTCCTAACTTGAGGGAGGTTTATCCTAGTGCCCAACCTCACCCTTTGAACCACCGGTAAGCTTGTGAATTCATTGTAAATGTGTAAATGCTATGATGTGCCTCTAGATGCTTATAGGAGACATGTATTATTAGTTTTATATGTGGATTGTGAAATTAAGAGATCAGTGCCTCATTGAGAGGATAGTCTGACTTGCTCGCCTTCTGCACAAATGACATGCCTATTCCGCTGGAAAGTTTTGCCATGTTTAGCGTTTCACCTGCTATGAGTAGTTTTGCTGTATGCATGTGAACGTTATCTCACTCACAATGCATATTTGCACTTTCCTATGGCTGTAGGACCGTTCCCTATGGACGCATATTATCGCACAATCTTCCTCCAAATGTGAAAGGTTCTTGAGAGTCTGTGTTCTACAACTCCTGTGTTTGGATTGTGTGATTAACATGTGATCTTTGTCATGAATATATTGAGAGGATTTGAGTGAAAGGCATGTTGTTCCCATGAGATGTATTGCTCAGTAAGGGAGACAGCTAGAAGCACCTATATGCCATCTGTCTGCAGGAAGTGCCCTAACCGCCAGCATGGCACAATTAATGGTGACGGCTTGGAGGAAAATTTTATGTTCAGAGACTTGCTAAAAGCGTTCTTATAAATGCCATAATGCAATTAGTTCCTGAAGTAGGCACTTCATATTCTTGATGCATTGGGTGAGTTTTGCAAACAGCGTTCTCAAAACCCAGCGGCTCCTAAGAGTCAGGTGAGGGAAGAACAATGTATTTTGTGTGTGATCTTTGCTCAGGCCCTGATACATATCTATTAGATAGCTCTCGTGTTAATTCATGTAATGATCATAATTGTTTCTTATTTGTGTGTGTCTTATATTTTAAATGTGGGTTCAGGATTATTTATTTAACTGCTGGGGAAAAAGTGAATTTTGCCCAGTGGAACTAGGCAGGTGAATTGATAATGATGGTGATGGGGATAGTTTTGTGAACTGAGTCTAACCTGAGGGGAATAAAGACAGGGCTTTGCATTATAGACGTGGGATGATCACATAGATATGATGATGACTTTGTCTCAATAATATGCTTATGTCACCACGCCTTTGTCTTATGGTGATGCCTATGTCACACCAAGAGACCTGTGTCTTGATTGGATGATATTGTCTCAACTGAGGCACCTGTCTCAACAGGAGGGCCGTATCACAATCGGATGCCTCTATCACAACCTGTCTTTGTCCCAATGAAACTCTATCACAACAGGACAACTTGGTCTCATCTCTATGACCTTATCTTGTTCTGCTGTCCTGACTGGTAGGAGTTTATATCATTGTAACATCATAACATCAAGGGGGAGCAGGTGTTGATGTTTTGTTTTGTAATGACATTTGATTTTATACAAATGTGTATAGAAGGGATTTTGCATTTTTATGTCAGCAGGGGGCTGGATGGTGGAGTTGCCTGAAGCTCATGATGCCTAGCCCTATTGTCTTGTCAACAGTGGGCTAATGAAGAGTTGGGAGCCTGAAACCTGACTGGTAGGAGGGTCTCCATTTCTCTCAGGGATACAAGAGGAATGATGATTCTAAAGAAATGACCCCCACTTTATGGTCACTCAGCATATGCCTGGCAGCCCAACATCTTATCATCTGTCGTACAGTGTACGGTTGGATTACCATCATGAGGAATCAGACCAACGGGTGAAGTAAGAGGTTGTGATGCTCAGATATTACCCTGAACACCAGGGACAATCAACATCATGGTATATGAGTTAGGAAACTCACCATGTAATGTCTTCAAGAGCAGTTACCTGTTATCAAGATTGATTGCCCTACCTCAACACCCTTAGGTTTGGTATACCAGGATAGGTATCCCCTAAGTGCTCAACTGCCAGTTTTCTATCAGCCAAATCCCAGAGGATGAACAGTAGTTGGTTAAAACCCCAAGGGGTTGATTACAACATCTTGTTCATTGATTATTGAATGGATAGAGATGAGAATTATTTTCAGTGTTTTCTGAAGGATTTGTCTGCATTACTGAAGGATGTGTTTGCACTACTGAGGGATTTGTCTGCTTTACTGAAGGATTTATGTCCACCAGTGTACTAAGAGAGTGGTGCCAGCCCTGTTCATAATTTACAGCTAATTATGTAGAGAAAGCTTGCACTGATATCATCGAGTGTGGGATGGCCTTATCGACATGAGACTGGTTGTGCTGAAATGCCTTGTTGACAATAGTTGAGTTTCTGATATTAACCAGAGCTGCTGGACGGTTGTCATCTTTTTCATTGTATTCGATGATGTAGGGAATTACCTTCTGCCCAGTCTGAAGAGGACCTCCTATATTGTTTGACTGACCCCAGCCTCAGCTTCACTGGGCCATACAGCCTACTTAGATCTCAGGTCATGGTTATGTCCTCTCGGGATCTCACTATGAAAGCAAATAACAGGGTTGAGCCAAGATTGTTGACAGTGCTGTTGACTTTCCCTAAATCAAATCATTGATGGAATGGGATATGTTACAGAAGAAGATTTCCCAGTGCAGGCTGAGAGAACATAACAGTTTGATAAAACTATTTTGGTGAATTTATAGATGAGAGACTGTTATCATCAATATGCAGATAGATTCGGAGAATTATTGATGTAATAATTTATGCATTTGTTGGCTGGTAATTCATCATCATATGGTATAATACATCAGATGGTATACACTGATTTTGTCATTCATGTGTTTGTAATTGATGGAGGGGATTTAATATCCACAGGCCAGACAGAGAATTTCCCCAAAACCCACCACGTGTTCTCAATAAATGGTTGGGTTGAAACCTGGAGTTTGTGTTTATAACTTGTAGAAGTTTTGTTCAAAAGTGGTATTCACATTTGTTATGTAATACTATGTTACATTAGGATTTGATCTTGGTGAGGAGAGATCCATACACACAGACAAATTACAATTCTATATGGAGTGAGTTTTCTTACTCTAGGTGTCTATGATAGATTTCCCTGATCATTTTGCCTTTCAAAGGAGGTCCTTTCTTTACAAAAATCGTGTAGGACTTGAATACATTAGGTTCTGTTCTTCACATTGGGAGTTCAGAGCCATTCATAGGCTTCCTAAGGAAGCATGATTAATATTGATAACCCATCTGGGATACCCCCTAGTCATACAACCCACCTTTCTCATTTTAGTTGAGTTGAGTTAAGAACCGACATCACTGCACTCAGAACATTCCCATATGTGCTCCGTCCCCTTGTTCAACAACCAGCAGAGAGCCATACTACTAATCATTCTCATTTTTAAAAAAACCTCACAATGACAGCATCACCCTCTAAAGAATTCTCGAAGATCTAAGCCTGTACATCCACCTCCACAGTAGCCAGATTTTCTTGTCTGTATTTTCTGTCTAGTTGGATGCAAACTGAAAAGGACATACAGAACTCTGTTGGCACTTGTACCCACTCCTCACCAAGTTCTAAGTCCTCAAGTGGAACACACCTGTTGAAGAATGTCTTGGGCTTGACACATCCATTGACTATTATCAATCTAATGGTTCCCCTAGGTAAACACAACTACATCCTCAGATAATAGGATACATGTGATCGTCCAATATCATTGCATAAAAGCCCTAATAACATATTTAGAGGTGATCTGCAACTGTGCTATAAGTAAAGTCATAGAGGTGGAACTTCTATTTGCCCTTGAACTTCAATGGCGTCTTCTACTAGCTAACCAGGGTCTACCATGTGGGCTGAAAAGACTGCATCATACCAGAGCCTTGTGGCATAAAACCCATCAGTTCACTGACAGCTACTGTTTCTACCACTGAAGACCTCTTCTATTCTTGAGTCTGGGCTAACTTGGCTGTTTCTACCACTGAAGACCTCTTCTATTCTTGAGTCTGGGCTATCTTGGTAGTTTACTTGTCATTTGAGAAGCATATAGTGTACTAGGAATTAGGTTTCTTTCTTAAACCTGCCGTGTTGTGGAAATTATTTTGGCAATATCTGCAACAGCTAAACCCAGTGTCTGCAGTCTCCGTTGGACTGTGAGGGTGCCCATTTTCTGCAGCTTTGTTGGGTTCAGAGGTTGCAGAGAGACGATGGTTGTTAGAGGTGGTGCTTTTAGCTTGTTAGGAAATGAGTTCCCATGTGCAATCTGTACCTTTTTACTAGGACTGTGATATCCTCCAAGCTTTTAGCTTTGTTTTCTGCAAAGAATATTTATATGGGTTTTTTAATGCACTTCTCCAGCTCCCCACCTGAAATTATTTCCTGCATCTTGGTCATAGCCTCCCAAAACTTCCACCATTTCCAGATGTAATGCTGCAGTCTTGAGGAAAACACATTACAGAATGAAGCTGTTGCTGGTAAGTAACTGGCAGGAATGTGGCCTCTATTTGCAAGCAGTTTAAAAGGAGATAAAGTTCCCTCGATGGTGATTACTGTTTCATTTTCAAAAGGGTGTGGGATAATATATACATAGTGCCCCCTCACCACAAATATATATGTTAATATGTGCACTTTGTAAATATATGAATTTCTTGCATGCAATTTGTTGGTGACATCAGCAATTTGAACTGTCATACAGGAGTTGCACAATGTAGTGTACAGAGTTTCTTCAATTTTATTTACAATAGTTGTTATGTCCTACAAACCAGACTGTTCACAATCACAATATTTCAAGCATTCATATTTACTTCTAACGTTTGCTATTTACTTCATGTCAGGTAACTACAATGAACCAATTTTAGGGGTCAAACCTTACTTGATGTTCTGGTAAAACTTTGTTGCTATCAAGATCTTGCTTTATGTCAGGTCTATCAGCAACTAGGTCCCCTCCATTCCAGTTTTCAACTTGTGCTACCATTTCACCCTGCTCTGGCTTGCTACTGTTATGATTCTACACATAATTTACAATGTTTAATGTACTTAATATCAAATAAATATATAGTCAATAAAAACCATTCCCGGTGTTAAAGTACTATGTTATTCTATGAAATGAAATATTTCAAAGATAATATAAACATGAAGATTAGTAAAAGATAAATTAACACATCTGACACTCTGTAATCCTCAAGAGTATTTCTCTGACTATTCTCAAATATTTTATATTTCTTCCTACAAAATAAAACATTACATGCAAATATTACATAAATGTGTAATGACAACAATGAACTTCACAATACAAGAGCACATTTTACATAACATTTTTTTTTTAAAACTGTGCATGTTTTTACGTGCTTCCTCATAAAAAATAAAATAGTATACTTCATACATTATTAATCATTATGCCTAAATACTCATAGTTTAAATTTCCAAATATAAAATGAACCAAAGACAGCAACACAAAAGGTTCTAAATTGCTATTATAGCCGAGGGCGCAGAGTTGAGGGTTAGAATCCAAACCCCATGGCTTGTGCAATCTTCACCTCTAGTAGCAAAAGACCCACTCCTGGAAAATTGCCAGTACTACGGACACTACTATCTGAACTAGGCAGCAAGCATAAGGTCACCATACAGTGAATACCATCTCACTGTGGAGTACCCGTAAACGAGAGAGCTGATCAACTAGCTAAGGAAGGAGCAATAAAAGAACCTGCTGTGCACATAGCACCAAAAGAAAAAATTATTAAATCAATCAGAAAGTCACCAACATCAGCTCAAGATGATTATCACTTAAGGACACACAAGAACAAATCATTATTCTGCACCTCTGAATAGGACAAATAGATTACACAACCACATGTACGTAAATTCAAGATTCTCAAATCAGCCACATGCGCATGTGGATTTGCGCCGCAAACAACAGAACACATAAGCCAAGAATGCCCAAAATATGACATGTCTAGGCAAATCTTCTGGAACAGAGGAAGATAAACTCATAGATCACTGACTGAACTAATAAAGACAGTGGAATTCATACAAGAGACAACATTACAAATATAGACAAATTTCAAGCAAACGAAAGAAGAAAAATGACGGATATTTAACATGACTACACAATTCAGCATCATAAAATGGGCGGCATAAGATTTTCTGGCAGGTAAGCTGGCCAGCATGATACTCACGACATCTTCCATTGCGAGGCATTTGATCCAGAAACTTATAGGCAAACCAATATCATGAAGCCAGGGAATGGTATCCTTGACTTTAACTTTGTTTTATTTTATGAAAATTGAAGGCAAAAATAACATAACAATCAAGATGAACAGCACAACATAGAAGAAAATATATCAAGAAGAGGTAGAGTAAGAAACAAAGTGGTAAAACAGAAAGTAGAAAGAATACTGTGTCATGTACACGGTAACTGGTCTAGTTCAATCAATCAATCAATCATGTGCCATGCCGGAAAGCGTGGGCGGTCATGACTCGCCATTTCACTCGATCACCAGTGTTGTGGATCAGCTCAGTGTTCCTGTCTCGTTAACTGGTCTAGTTATCTGACACAAATTTGCCAGCAGATCAAGTGCATATACTCATGTAGTCTTTGGATCAAGAGAAGTGTAAAGTTGGATGATGACTAGCCCATAAAAGAAGGATGGCCCAACAACATAATAACATGCATCAACAGGTTATGTCACGGCGTGATTCTGGGGTTGTTTTTTTTTTACTTTCCGCAGAAATCCTCACCGTAATTGCATCATTCTTATTTGGCTCGTTCGTATTTGTTGGACCCATATAATTGTGTTTAGGCAGGCGTGCGTCCTCAAGTAGGTGATTATATCACAACATTATATCAGGATTGTCTAAAATCCACCTGGACGTCCAGTACTAAAATTTCCCCTGGTCTCTGGGTAGTGAGATCGGATGCCCGTGTGTATTGTTGCGCAAACAGCGCTGCCCGGGCAAAATTTCGAGTTAAAAATCTATCCAAAGTATTTCAGGATCCTCGCCGATGCAACGGAGTTCGTGCATTGAGCTGAGTTTCTCCAGACTCAGGTTTGAGTTAGGAGGAAAACGAAGCACTTATGGGTTAAACCGTGTGCCGTGATGTTGATCCAACGACTAAACTAAAAAAACTAAACTGTACTTTAAAGCCATTAAGTAAGTTGACTGGTTACTGTTATGAATGGCTCTGAGAGACTGTTTGAATATAACTCTTTCGCTCAACCATTATACGACAATTAACACAACTCCACAATTGATTATTATAACCAAACGCTGGTGCGGTTTTCAATCACTTTCATGCCGTCACGTGTAAAGCATGATCAGAACTCACAACCAGCTCGCAACTGTGTCATGGCAGTGAAAAGAATAACCAAGTGTGCCATGTTTCTACTAATGGACACAGACAAAGAGGCAGACTGTAGCTAATGTCACACATGCGGGGATGCTGTGAATAGTTTATGCAGACATAGCAGTTTCAGGAGCGGGTGGTTGAAGAGTAAGGATATTGGTCATACACATACCTAAACTGGGTATCAGCAAATGTCTCTAAAGTGAAGGTAGCCAGCGTGATATTGATTGACTACATCACCCCTAGAGGGCCGACTGGTCCACGGCTCTAGCATCTTCTGCCTTTCTTTTTTTTTTTAAACCTAGACATGATGGGACAGGGTTTTAAACCCTTGTAAGGTAAAGGATTTTTAATCTATCAAAAGTGAAATGAGTATTTTAGAGTGAACACTGTCTGGTAATTGCTTGGGCCTTTAATTCTCAGCAGACACCAGCAACAGTACAATATGCCACAAAGACAGACAGAATTTCTTAAAACAAGCAATTCTACTCCAGCAAGAATATGTTTCTTGCACACAATAAATACATGTAACATTTTTATTTCAGACATGTTAAAAAACACAAGTCTTACTTCAGGAAATGGAACAGCTTGTTCATTGTTCTTTGCTTGATTAAGTGATGGTTTTATATAATCCTTGTCATTCCTTTCTTTAACTGGCCTTTCCATGTCATTTTGTGCAATGTTTCTACTTTTTACATGGTTTCGTAAAAAGTTTTTTTTACGAGGTATGCCTTCTTTCTTCGAAGATTGAATCTGAATTGACAGAATCATCATAGATAAATGAGTAAATGTTATTATAATCATCACCAATCAAAATGTAAAAGTCAAATCACAAATGGATTAAGATAGCTATGTCAAATTCATGAGTAAATAACAAAACAATGTTTAATGTTTGTAACCTATAAATCTTAACTTATCTGGTTTAATCATGTCAAATGCTAAAATCTGAATAGGCATTACAAAATTATTATTATTATTAATTAAATAATTATATATATATATATATATATATATATATATATATATATATATATATATATATATATATATATATATATATATATATATATTATATATAAAAGGCAATGTGTGTGGATGTGTATGTCTGTATGTATGTCCTTTATGCGTTCGCGAACGGCCCATCCGATTGAGATGAAATTTTCTACACGTCTTCCTCTCATTCCAGCGCTGCCAACTGTCATATTTTATATCCTCCTCCTCCCTCCTCCCTAAATACATACGTAAAAATATGATGATGATGATGAAAGAATCCCCGAACCAAAACGCTTGAAAAAGCGAAGAAAATGACGTGACTACACAGAATCGTCACACGGCAATCATCATCATCATCAAGTGCCGTGCCGACTGGCGTAGGCGTTCATGGTTCTCCATAGATCTCAGTCTTTGGTTTTCTGGATCAACTCTGCTGCTGATATATATGCCTCCATGCCACGGCAATATCAATAACAATTCATCTTTTTATGTGTAAGGAAGTTATCTACAGTCATGTAGAAGGGAAGAACAATTAATGGAAGGACCGAAATCAAAGAACCTAGACGAATATGAATTCGGAATGGCGAACTCCCTCCTCCTCTCTTCTCCTCCTCCCTCTCCCTCCTCCTCCTTCCTCTCCCCTCCTCCTCCATCCTACTCCCTCCTCCTCTTCCCTCTACCTCCTCTTCCACCTCCCTTTCCTTCCTCCCCTCCTCATTCTCCCTCCTCCCCCTCCTTTTCCCTTCCTCTATCCTCCTCCCTCCTCTTCCCATCCTCCTCCCCCCTCTCCCTCTACCTCCTCCTACTCCCTCTTTGTCCTCCTCCTCCCTCCTCATCATTCCTAATCCTCCTCCCCCTCCCTCCTCCTTCTACCTCTTCCTCCTCCCCCTGCGTTCTCCTCCTCCCTCCTCCTAATACCTCCTCCTCCTCCTTCTCTTTCCCCCCTCCTCCTCCCTCTTATTCCTCCCTACTCCTCCTCCTCTCTCTTCCTCCCTCCTCCCTTTTCCTCCTCCCTCCTCTTCCTTCCTCCACATCCCTCTTCATCCTCCTCCCTCCTCATCATTCCACCCCCTCCTCCTTCCTCCTCCCGCGTTCTCCCCCTCCCTCCTTCTACCTTCTCCTTCCCCCCTCCTCCTCCCTCTCTCTCCGCCTATCTCTTCCTCCTCCTCCCTTCTCCACCCTCTTCCTTCTCCCTCCTCCTACTCCTCCTTTTTTTTCTTCTTCTTCTGCTGCTGCTGCCGCCGCTCCATTTACCCAAGTTAATTTTTGGGGGAATATGTAAAGATCTTTCAAGTGCTCTTTCTAATGCTTTTTGTAAGTTGGTCTTCGTTTATCTAAGGTTGTTCTAACTGCAACCAATAAATGATTAGACAGACAGGCAGACAGACAAACAGACAGAGAGGGAGGGACAGACAGACAGACAGACAGACGGGAACTTATATAAATTAAATGAGAGGTTCCCTTCAGGGGCTGGGCGAAGCCGGGCCGGGTCAGACAGACAGATAGATAGATAGACAGACAGACAGACAGTCGGGAACGGGAACGGGAGCTTATATGACTACTTATATGAATTAAATGAGATGCTCCCCACCAGGGACTGGGCGAAGCCGGGCCGTGTCTGCTAGTATATATATATATATAGTTATTTTCCTTGCCAAATTTGTTGCTGTAAAACAATGTTTTGGAAAATGGTTTCTTGGGTCATGTCCTTTTTCATTGTTCTAGAATGGTTATTGGTATGTGTTTCCTCCTGATGCTGTCAATGTAACTCACATGTCCCTCACATGAAGCTTTATCACAGAGATTATTTTTGGCACATCTGTGACTGTAACAACCTATCTTAATCAGGGATCTCATTTGTTAGTTTACAAATGTGGTCTGGTGACATGTAAGTTTGACATGAAGGTTGAAACCCATCTACGGTTTAATTCTTTCACATTCTATAACACCAGCAACTGTCACCGGACTAACCAGGGGACCAAGATGATCATGCAGCAGGTCTTTTGCACTCATCACGGCCTGCCAAAAAATCTGTCCACCTCTGGCCCTTTATCCTGTGTGTACAAGCTAGCATGTGTGTAAGGAGGGAGTGAGCTACATTGTGCACAAATGTTGAGATCTAATACTAAACAAAACTGCAAACTGCAAAGTAATGCGGTCATGACTTTTCTGTGAAAACAATGTTTTCCTAACTTAGTATTTTTCTGTTGAACACTAGATGGTTTGTTCTGTTTGAGAGGGTGAACACTGCACGTTATTCTCTCCTCAATGATCTTCACTAACCAAGTTTTTAACCATTCTTTTAACACTGATAAGGCTTTATAATTATATCAACCTCTTTCATTTCTGTCTGGTTGTTATAGTTTATAGTTCACAGACACATCACTGCTTGGTAATCAGTTTTGTTTAGTATTAGATCTCATCATTTGTGCTCTTCTTGGTCAAAACTTGTGGCTTGATACACCCTTGACTGAAAATCTATGAAGGGAATTTAGGTGTTTCTCTTGGATGCATCCCAATTTAATGTTGTTGTCTTCATTAACATGATTTGTTCTGAGACTTATGTACACAACATGTAGACATTTTCTAGAATTAGACAAATGTTTGCTGCTACAGTGCTCCAGATTAGCTGAGCCTTTGACAGAGAGGCAATCAAATGTGAAAAGCTAACTGCTAAAGGGATTATACAGTCATTGTCATCCCCATATGAATATCAACAATAAAGCTGAAGGTATAAGGTCATATTGTCACATAACCACAGCATACTGCTGATATGTTATTAGGCCATACATTCTGTACCAAACAGCACTGGATGTAGTCAGTATCACACAGCCAAGGCACCTCCCACTATATTTCCTGGTACACATTTGATGAGGCTGTGTACGCACAAGAGCCATGTTATCACAAACAATGCCCACCTCCTGGGGGATCTGAATCCAGGAGCACTCAGCCAGCTAAAGGGTACACCAGCAACTAGTTTACCACAATTTCTCAATATCACAAGACACTGCTGCTGATTTTTCTAAGCAGCATTGAAAGCATTTTGCAGAAGGTTGTAGAATAGGTGCAAGTTAGTGTTCACACCTTTGGTCTCTGTAGGTCTGAATTTGAAATGGATGCTTGACTAACAGAGTGCACATCTGATAATGACACTGAGTCCCTGTGATTGTTGAATGCAGATGAAGGTCTGGACACTGATGCTGCTGCCTGACTGCTTGAGGAATGGCTGGGTTGACGACAGCTGAAACAATTACACAAAGACTCAATGACGGTTACGTGCAATAATGCATCAACATGAATACAATTTGGACATAATGACATTTTATGATAGAACAATGCAACAGTACATCATGACATACACTAATCAATTTCATCATCATCATCATCATCATCATTAATTGCCTTGTCGAATGACATGATGGGTGATCCGTCTCCACATTTTGTAAGCTCCAACAGCGTGTACCAATTCATGCACTGACACCCTCTTTGCCATGCTCAGGACTGTCAAGAATCTTTTCTCGTTGCCTTTCTTTATCTCTCTTTCAACAAATCTTTCCAGTTCTCACAAAATAATCCAGTTTTTTTTTTTTTCATAATGCGGCCAAACAATACTGACTGACTCTTTCTGATGTTTGTGATAAGTTATCTTGGTGTCTTGGTCTCTTCAAATCATTTAGATTACACATAATCGCTTTCCTAGGGATTTTCAGCATTTTTCTGTAAAATCACACCTTAGAGGCCTTCGGGGAATTTTTTACTAGTTTATGAATTATCCAGGATTCACAGTCATTTTTTACAACCTGTTCTTTACAACATGCAAGAATTCTTTTCCTAACCTTCAAAGACAGGGATTTATTACATGATATATTACATGCAAAGGCTAATGGACGAGTATTGAAAAAAGAGAGTCTGGCATATGAGACTATGACCTCCAGCATGAGAATGGAGGTGGAGGCAGTAACAGCGGCATTCGGGTGGCTAGAGGAGACTACTGCAACACATGTTGTATTCATTACGGATTCAAAGAGTATGCTTAGTAAGGTGGAGAAAGGAATGTTTCGTGTGGAATGACTCTCGTCACTTCAGAGGTTACAGATTGTGAGAATTGTATGGATATTTTGCCCTGGCCATGCGGGGGTACGGGGGTATGATCAGGCTGATAGGCTAGCAGGGAATGCACCTCTTGGTGGTAGTTTGCCTATGGACAAGGGGGAGGTGGTCGTGCGCTTGTGGGACCAGGTAGAGAACCAGAGGAACAGATTGAGAACCCATATGTGGAAAGAATGAGATTGCGGAGGATCGGCAGGGGTTCTGGAAGAATCTCAAAACGAGAGGGAAGACCAGGAGAAATTTTAATCAGATAGCGGTGGGAACGATTAGTAGTATGACTCTTCACTGGCTGTTGAATGAGGGGACAGAGCACATATGGGAATGTCCTGAGTGCAGTGATGACGGTTCTTAACCCAACTCAACTATTACATGAGGCATTTCATTAAAAAAATATGCAGCGTTTGCTTGTCCTATTCTATTCTTTATCTAGGTGGTACATCTTCAATCTGATATTATCCATGCACCTAGATACTTGAATTTCTGTACTTACCCCAAATTAATATCACTCCCTTTAATTGCACATTTAGGGCATGATCTGTTTCTTTGATATAACCATGACTTATGTCCTCCTATTGTACAAACTGAGGCCTGTGGTTCAACTAGCCACTTTATTAACCGATTACCGAATTTTAACGAAAATATATTTGCGGTTTTGTTCAGCAACTATTTCTTGAGTCTCCGTTTTAAGGAGGTTTAGAGTACTCGTGATGTTAATTTCCAAGATTATTTCAAGATCAAGTTAAAACAGACACCGATTACTTGATATAGTTTTTCAAACCCCGTTTTGCCTTGTGCATTTCTGACACTTCGAGAATCTTTGTTATACCGGACAACCAGGCTGTCTATTCTAAGCGGTAAGTAAACCCGTGAATACCGTTTTATGAGACTTACTACATTGTTTTACTATGCATTATTAAATTTAGCATCAATTTTTATGTCTAATTTGTAATTTTGGACCGTTTAAGTTGACAATAAATGTCACACTGAAATTATGAAGATCGCATGCTGTAATGTAGTATTTACTAGTATTTCAATGGCGGGAAATGGCAGTTTTTCTTGTTATACTCCAGCTATGAACATTTAATATTGTTATGGAATATTAAGAGCAACTACAATGATATTGAATGCATGTTTACATTCAAGACCCATTATTGTATGTATGTTTAATTTTTCATCATTCCACATGGACCATATCATTGTTACTTTTTCATCTTTCCAACGGGACGTCTTTGGTCCAAATGCAGCTATCTACGCTGGCTGACAAGACTCACCTGCAGTCACGCGCGGTCTGACGTCACACAGATGACGTGATGATGGATATATCTGTGTGCGTGTATGTATATACATAAACCGCCAGAGTTATGTTCCCTTGAGTTAGACAGGCCGCTGTGTAATCTCCCTTGGCGACAGTGTAAACCGATAGTTGTGTGAGTGTGTAGGTAGGGTCACAACTTGTGAAAGGTCAAAATCGTTTTTCTTCTATATATCCCTTTTAAATCAAAAACTTGGCTTAAAAATTGACCTACAGACTTGAATAAGGTACCGTTGGATTTGTTTTTTCAAGAGCTATCCAACTATGCAGGTTATATAATTAAAAAGCAATTTAGAAAAAGTTACTAAAGTGGCTAGGTTCAACTTACAGATGCAGTTGTTGGTTTGAAAGAGATTAAGACACAAAGGAAGTAGTATGAAACCATCAACATATTTTTTGGCCACATCATTAGGAAATTAAAATAGGATCATATCACAATAACTGGTAGAATCACATGAAAATGAGGTAGAGGGAAGCAGTATGAGAATATTCTAGTTAGCCATGGCATTAAATAATATCAGCATATGAAGTGATATACAGTGCTACAGAATGGGAGTTGTGGAGGGGCATGATGCCCATTGGTCATGGGTTTGAATCTGTATAGGGAAGATCTTTCAAACTGACTTGGGCTTCTGTCACAAAATGAAACCGTGTGTTTATCCGGTTGATTATTACAGAGGATTTTCGGATTAAGCGGACGATCGACCAGCGACATCTATTTGTACTAACAGAGTAAACACAGTTGTACAGGTTACATCGTGTCAGCCCATAAACACATTTGGTGGTGAGGGAGAAGGATATGGAATGGTGCCGTTTGTCATCTATACTGCCGGACATCAGACGGAAATGGCTGCTGGGATTGTCACCACGGAACAGAAGAGTGACAAGTTTGTCAACATTTGAATGCAGATGGAAGCCGTGAGATCACAGGGGCAGATGTAAAACGGAAGTACCTAGTACGGAAAACAGTGCATCTGTCAATTCTTGGTTTCCGGAACATCAAGATGATTGGCAGCTTGGTATCGAAACTCTTTGTTGGGAGTTTACAGAAACTAGCTGGCTTGTTTTGAGAATCTAGGCAATTACTGACAACCTTGACAGGATTTAAGCCAGGAAAATAGTTCTTGACAGGGGATGATTTGTCACTGTGCCACCTGTGTGGGGGAGTAAAGGATATCGTCACGTGGACAACTTTGGTAGTTTGCCATATAAACTCGAGTTGAGATCAACTAGGGTGGACTTGAATAATGCTCTAGACAGAGTGCAGGGCACTGCAGTGCCAGTGGAAATAATATCTACCGTGTGTTAATTAGTGACTTAATTTTACACGTGCCTATATGGCAGATGTAGATATGATTTATAGGACTGCAGTAGTGCCATTTAAGGTATAACTTATTATAATATATTCGTTATAATTACTATAGACTGTGGCCTTGTTAAACTATAGTGTGATGATTAGCACTGTTAGTGGAAACTAGCTAGAGTAGTGAAGTGATACTTGGCTCTGTTAGCTAGAATAGATTAGTGAAGTGTTGATAAGCTTTACTAGTTGAGTAATGAGGGGTAATTGGGATCTTCCCGTAGGTGTCCCTGGTGGGTGGGGTTCCGCATTCTGTTTGCTGATTTTTCCTTTGTCATAGCCTGATTCGGCTCTAGGTGGGTAGCTAATCTGCTCTGTGACTAAGTCTAGTTAGCTAAAGATCATTAAGCAAGGTGATAGGCTTACACTCAGCCGAAGGGATCAGTGACTAGTACTATCACCAGATGTGTTGTTTCTATCCTAGGTTCCCTACCAGATCCAAGGAAACTCTACAAGTTTTGGGAAAGAATTAAAAAACCCATTCTGAAGAACACCAGTTCAAGAGTCAATAAAGTTGCATACAGAAACGTAACTTACGCTAGAAGGAAATTGATTCATCAAAGAGAGTGATGCATACTGATGCACCACACAGCATCAGACAGTAGTAACGAACCGAGAACCGGCTAAGAGTACCTAGTGTTAGTACAGTAACAATTAACATTAGTAATTAGCACTTATGGACTGAGTGGTTCGATGTGCAACGAGGATGATCTGTCGACTAACTAACTAACTAACTAACTGCGTACACACTGCAAAAGACTTGTGCAGTTTGTTTAGGAACATTAGGAACGGACATTGTGTAGAGTGCAACCGGTCCCGGATTAACTCTTAATACCACCGGTGTCTATTTCGGATGTTCATGAAATTGGATTACCAGAGGTCTACAGAGGCAAAGCATTATCCGGCAAGATGGTTCCGGCAACGGGTGAGACGTACTTGTTCTGACGTAACGTGCTGTGGTCTATCTTTGCTGTGATCAGCTGACTGAGTTGATGTCTGAGAGACAGAGTCTACACACTTTATAGAACACGTCACACATTTTCTTCGCATACACGTCTCATACACGTTAAACTTTTATTTTAATAAATTAATCTTTATTAATTTCTAGAAGCAAGAGTTGTTGAGTATGTTGCGTTGGGGAAGTATGAGAAGGGGGCATAGTACGACAGTGTGAGAGTGATAGGAAAAGGTGTCCATAGGCTGATGGAGTGTGTTGGACGGAAGCTGGTGGATTCTCCAGAATATTGAGGGGAAAAAAAAATAATATTATAATGTGGGTGTCGGATCTCCTCACTCCAGGGACGACACTTTAAAGGAGGACACGACAGCTTCCATGTCAACCCAGCCTAAACTGGTTCTGGGAAATGTCTTGGGAAGTCAGGGCGGCCGGCGTGCTACTGCCCACATCACCCACAGAGTTCCGGGTGCTTTATACACAATATGGAGCTAGCACCGTGTGTCCAATGTACCTGTAGGCGGTGACAGGGCCCTGGGCTGTGTGTTTTCTCAACTTGACTATGATTACCCATGCCAGTTGATGAGCCATTCACTTTCCAGGACAGTGAGTAACAAATACTTATACACCTCAGAGGTCAGTGTGTCTGACTACAGCACACGCCTGTGTCAGGTTTACTGACTTCCTCTAGACAGATTCCACCTCAGAGGTCAGTGTGTCAGACTACAGCACACATCTGTGTCAGGTTTACTGACTTCCTGTAGACAGATTCCACCTCAGAGGTCAGTGTGTCAGACTACAGCACACATCTGTGTCAGGTTTACCGACTTCCTGTAGACAGATTCCACCTCAGAGGTCAGTGTGTCAGACTACAGCACACATCTGTGTCAGGTTTACTGACTTCCTCTAGACCAGGGGTCATCAAACATTTTTCATGGTGGGCCGGATAACTGACAAAATGATGAGCGCGGGTTGGATACTCGTTCTGTACAATACTTGTGCCGGTCTCCGTGGCGAAGATTTTATGGACGCGGTTTGTTCAGAAAGCAACGGCAAACTACTGAACGTAAACTTGCCAAGACACCAACAACAGCAAAAAATCCTGGTGTTGACTGCCAACGTCCTGTAAAGGATATGCAACTAACTTTAACAATACTTGCAGGCCAGAACAAAAGCTCCGATAAAAATGATGAAAAACTAAGTTAATCAGGGTGAGTGGCGTGCAATGGACAAAAAACACAGGCAACCAATATATTTATTTACTAATAAAGGTTATCAAAGAAGGTCACGTTAGCAAAAAGATAGTTACATCAGACCTTGTGTGCACATATCCGAATCTCACAAACTAAGCAACAAAAATAGTTTAGTGAGCTTTGTGAAACTGATATTTGGCTTTCAAGATATCATCAATGTTTGGTTTGGAATTGCTGCATCCATTCAAGAGAATTACTTTCAAATGTTCATCAGTCAATCTCGTTCGATGTGTTGACTTCACATGCTTCATTTTTGAAAATGTTTGCTCACAGACATAAGTGCCAAACACTGGTGCCATACCAGCGGCAAATTTCTTCAGTTTCGGAAACTCAACATCAGGTTAGCAGCAGTAAAATTAAACAGGTTTCCTTCTCTGTGCTTCTCTTTGAACAAGTCATTTGCTTGCAAATCAATGAGCTCCAACCGTAGTTCAACATCATCAAGGTTGCAATCAAATGGATTCTGGAACAAAAGAATGTCACTCTCAATTCTGTCAAGATCAGAAAATCTCTCTAAACAATGCTTTTTACCAAGTCACGAATACTTTTTCTCTTAAAATCAAGGTTGACATCTTTGGCGATTGTAGCGCAAAACTCTTTGAAACCGTGAAAGTGAGAAAAGTTTTCTCCTTCCATTTGTGCTTCAAATAATGACAGCCTTCTCCTAAATCCTTTGATGATTCTGTAGAGATCACAAACGAGGTTATCTTTTCCCTGTAGCTACAAATTCTGTTCATTTATGTGGGATGTGATGTCGACCAAAAATGCTAGGTAGGATCTGACAGCTGTGGATCAGCTCTATCTTTTTAGTGATTAACACATCTATTTCATTTCGGAGCTTGTAAAAACGAAAAATCTATTTCTTCAAGAAAAGCCTGGAACTGACAGTGATTGAGTGCATGTCCCCAAATGAAGTTCACTGCAGAAACGACTGGTTTCAGTACACAAGAATTATCTAAGTCTTTCTCACAGAATGGTTGCTGATGTATGATGCAGTGTATGAACAGAGCGCCCGGAATTAGCAAATCTTCCAATTAAGTCCTGATCTGCCCCATCAGACCTGTCCTCACTCTAGCCATGTTTTTTTTCCCTCCATCAACTGTAACACCTCGAAGTTGATGCCACTGAAGGTAATAGTCTTGCAAAACTTTTTACACTTTCATGAAAATGTCTTTTCCAGTTGTTGTTCCATGCATGCTGCAAACGGATGCCAACTCTTCCGTTATCTGTAAGTCCAAATTGACACCATGAATGAACATGAAAAATTGTGAAGTACTCGAGAAATCAGTAGACTCATCCAGCGCCAGAGAATACCACAAAAAGTTCCTAGTTTTCTTGCGCATATGTAGCATTATGTTCTCTCTAAGTTCTTCTATTTTTCGCACAACTGCACTTGCCGAAAGGCTGATAGTTCCAAACAAATCAGCTTTCTCAGGACACAAGTCATTTGCTGCTTCCATCATACACTCTTTGATGAAGTTGCCATCAGTAAACGGTTTTCCTCGTTCTGCCATCTTATGCACTATTTTGTAACTTGTACGAGTGACTGATTCATTTTCAGCAAACTTTCTCGTGAAGAGATCTCTTTGTGTTTCTAAACCACGTTTCGTGGACTCATATTTATCAGAGCGTAACTTTCCAGAAAACTCTGAATATGTTGATAGATTTTTTGTTTCGTTGTGATGCCGAAGATTGTACTCTTTCAAAACGGCAACACTTTTGCTGCATATTACGCAGTTTGTTTTCTGGTCCTTTGTTTCCACAAAGAAGTCTTTACTCCTCATTCTTAATTGAAAACGCGACACTCTGCGTCCACTTTTCTTTTCTTAGTAGCCATAATGAAGGGTGAAGTACATGGTATCTGAAAATGAAAAAGACATTGAATTAGAAACAAAAAAATGAAACATATTTAAAATCCTATTGAATCACAGGAAAAGTAGAGGACTAGGGGTCACTGGTGAAGTTACGGCTCAACAAAGGTACATATAAAGTTTATAGGTACCTTTGGTAATAGAATATATCACATAATAAGGTTTGCAAAATATATAAATAGGGCCGGTCTAAATAAGCACCCTAGAGCAGAGGTTTTCAACCGGGTTTCCACAAGTGGTAGCCAGGGGTTCCGCCGATATATAAATATAAAAATAAATATAAGGTTTGCAAAATATATAAATAGGGCCGGTCTAAATAAGCAGCCTAGAGCAGAGGTTTTCAACCGGGATTCCACAAGTGGTAGCCAGGGGTTCCACCGACACAGACCGAAATCGCCTAAATGCACCATTTCTGCCCATCTGGTTTATTACATAAAATAGAACAGGCACTTGGATCATCACGCAGAGTTCCTTGAGCAACGTAAACATTTTCTTGAGAATCTGCTCCAGCAGAAAAGTTGAAAACACTGGCCTAAAGACAAGCTCGATTAACACCTTGACCGGGGAAATCTTCTGAGCTGGGGATAATATTTTCGTAACAACACGAGGCTTCTATGGCATTTTTATGCTATGTTTGCTACTTTATTGCCTCTATTCACACTTGTAGTTCAATTACTTATGACTGTCAAACAAATAAATCCTTGTTACATACCTATAAAATGGATGGCCGGCATGAAGAATTAAATATTTTTGGAGCATCAGACCTGTG
This sequence comes from Cepaea nemoralis, assembly GCA_014155875.1. Taxonomy (NCBI): domain Eukaryota; kingdom Metazoa; phylum Mollusca; class Gastropoda; order Stylommatophora; family Helicidae; genus Cepaea; species Cepaea nemoralis. Next base: position 183,795 of record JACEFZ010010372.1, on the reverse strand, counting down.
TTGACAGCAGGACGCATCTGGGAGAGGGAAAGATGTGTGTGTGTGTGTTGCCTTGGAAACCATGGTAACGTCAGAGCGTAGGCGGCGCTACTACGAGCCAGGGAAGGACTTGGGATGGTGCGAAATAAGCAAACATTACAATAAATAAGTAAATCTAGATACAATAATTTATAACTGAAAATAGTAAATTTAAGACACATAGCAGCCAGGAGGTCTCCGCACGTGTGAAGATCTCCTATTATTCTAAACATAATATTTACATTTAAATTGTATCCAACCTCTAGAGTTCCATACTTTATATCAAGCAAGTTCGAGTACCGTCGGCGGGCCGGATGAAATGCCGTCACGGGCCGGATCCAGCCCGCGGGCCGTAGTTTGGTGACCCCTGCTCCAGACAGATTCCACCCAAGGTTCCTTCCACCCATAGGTCATCTTTACCCTCACAATGTTGCCAGGCCAGTGACAGTCAGTCCATGGATTGACATGAATTCTAATGCTTGAGTCTGCTCATGCTTTATTAGTGCTATGGGGTGACCTGCAGGGACATGTTTATGGCTGAATACATTAGGTAGCATACAATCATCAATGATGCTAGGTGTGTGCATGTCATTGTCATGTCAGCAAAGACGACTTAGCAAGGTTTGAAATTTACTCCACTGTGTCTGGCGTCCTTAATCATAAGTGTTATGATGTTTTGACAAAAATCATAAGCTGTCATTAAAGCATGAAATATGGTGGTCTAGACATGGTTCGAGCGTCAGGATTGCAGCCTGGCAAACTACTCTTTGCGATTTCTGGCTGCCGTTGGATTTTTAATGTACACAACTGACACACATGACCTCTGTTATTCTCAATTATCTGAAAAGGCCCTACCCGAGAGATTAGAGGTCTGTGTGATATTAGACACGAATGGATTTTGTCAAAATGATCTGGGTCACTTTTGACCCTGGGGCAGACATCTCTCAGCCACAATCTTGTTCACCTCCACCAGGAGGTCAAGTACACATTACAGGCACCTGAAGAAATCATGGGAATAAGACAGATGACAGAAAAGACAGGAGTTACATAAATAATTAATGAAACAATATGATGAAAGAAATGGACCTGATAGTTACAGCAGCAAATTCTTTTCTTAATATTTCAGAATATACATCACCTTCTTTTCGTATCCTCCAGGAATATTGCTATATTTTTCTTTATATAAGGGTCACGAAGAATGCGGTTGACACTTGGACGTTTGTCTGGATCTTGAAGTAGCATACTCCGCATCAGAACTAATAACTCTGAACTATAGTGGCCAGGCATTGGTGGCATCTGTGGCAGATCAGTACAAGATCAAACATGCACAGGACAATAATCAATATTTCTGAGCTGTTCTAAAACAGTGGCCGGCTCTGTGGTGAAGGGGTTACAGACGCAGTTTGTGATCCCGCATACCCGCGTTCAAAACACAGCTGCGTGTGATTTGGCAGACCGCGTTGTGTTGGTTTTCTATGAAATGGTATGGGTGCCAGTTGTTCAGAAAGCAATGGCAAACTACTGAACGTAAACTTGCCAAAACAGCAAAAAATGGTGGTGTTGACTGCAACGTCCTGTGAAGGATATGCAACTAACTTTTTTAACTCTAAAACAGTAGCATAAACTTTTAAATTGCATCTCACAAAGAATAACGATTTTCTTGTATCTGTACTCAATCAATCAATCAATCATGTGCCATGCCGGAAAGCGTGGGCGGTCATGACTCGCCATTTCACTCGATCACCAGTGTCATGGATCAGCTCAGTGTTCCTGTCTCGTCCATGCCATGTGGCCAAGCCATCCAGGTATTTTCCTCTCGGTCTGCCTCTTGGTCTATTTCCTTCGATCTTGCCAGTCGTCACCAAGTTCTCCAATCCATTTCTTCTCATAACATGTCCAAAAATTTTTGACTGTCAACGTCTAATTTCTCTAATCAGTTTACGATGTTCATTTGTCTCCTGTAGTACTTGGTCATTGGTTTTTCTGTCTGTCCATGGTATTCTTTGCATTTTCCTCAGAAACCACATTTCTGCAGCCATCAGATGCTTTTCAGCTTGACTGCTCATTGTCCAAGTTTCACATCCATACAAAAGAACAGGCTCTATGTATCCCCTCAACATATTTCTCATTTCAATTGACATCTTTTTATTGGTCAGAATGTTTTTCATCTTGCTAAAGGCTACTTTCGCCATGGCGATTCTTGTTCTAATCTCTTCAAGGCATCTCCCATCAGATGTTATGACTGTTCCAAGATAATTGTACCGATTCACTTGTTTCTGTACTCCTGACCTGTAATTTCCATATCATCATCCTAATTATTGATTGGCTGATTGATATAATATAAACTTCAATATGAAGCAAGTACAACATAAGGCATCTGATTGTCAGAAGATCCCCCACCCCCTTTTCTTAAAAAATGTTTCTAACTCTATATCTTCTTTACACTCTCAGGGGCAGGGCCACTGCTGTCATAACTCCCAGGTATCTTTCTTCTGGTGTGCATCCAAGACATGCTTTCACCACTGTTTGCAATTATCCCATAAATATGCTGTTGTGTGTGCCTATCTGACAGCCACCCTGCCCTCTGGAAGGCAAAGTCATGCACCTGGTGTGTTGTAATCTGCTTGCTTTTCTCATGGCACCTTTGATTTGCCAAAGAGAAAGCCAGCTTATTTCCCCTAGTTGTTGGTCTCTGTTGCTACCTCTGCACCCATGGTTCACTATACCCCGATAAATGTCACACATTTGTCGTCTTTGCACCCTATGCACAGCTGACGGAGCCACGTTTCTGTAAACACCGCAAGGATGCCAGCTCTATTGGAGGTTGGTATAGAGACTTCCTTCCCGACCCGGTACTAATGTACAATCTCTGTGTGGACTGTGTCTCCAAGCTCAGAAACCAGTAGGGGTGCAAGACTGGTACTGGAACTTCACATCTGGGAAGAGTTATATCAGGTTGTAACCAGGTCATGATTCATCATAGTACAAACAGACTGGCTAGGATTAGGCCTTTGTTGGTCATGCTTTCTGCATGGAGTTGAGGTATTTCATTGTCAACTGACTACAACCCAATACCCAGAGGAACAATCTAGGTATGATGAGACATGATGTTACTATTCCAATTCTCTATTACAATGTTACTATGCATATATCTCTCAGATAACTTTTCTGAATATCACTACAGACATCGTGTCAAACAGGGTCAAGCTAGAGAGAGTGCCTTGTGGGAAGCCAAAGAAGAATAGTCAACCAACATAGAATTAGTGTCATCAGTCGCTACATTTTGAAGGAGATATTGAGGAGAGGATCTGAGGACTTATAGACAGATTAAGAAGGAGCTTATAGTAATCTGACTCCCCGGGAAGGTTAACCCGGTCAACAAATGCCCGCAGAAGTCGGATGTATCAGCCTAACGGCGCAAGAATGCAGCTCTGCTGTAAACAGGCACAACGCAATCACATAAAAAAAAAAAAAAAAAAAAAAACTCCAGATGAACGCTGAAGAAGAAGAAGAAGAAGTAATCTGACTTGTCTAACAGAAAACATTGCAGTAAGAGCAATACATGCCACTGAAACCTAATGGAAACAAAGAACAGTAATAAGATCTGACTACAGAGATTTTCATGGGGATGGCTGCCCATACTGAAGTAATTTTCAGCTTCAAAATCTAATCAACCACGAAAAAGTCAAGAAAGAAATAGAAATCAGCAAACATTTCTCAGCCACTCAAGATGGAGAAAAGGATTGCTTTAAAAGATAACAACATAGTGGAAACTGTAAGAGATAGCAAAGATTAGGAATGCTTGACATGAGATGGTTAAGAACCTACGCTCTAGTCTAAAAACATGCAGTGTCTCAAAGCTCTAGTCTAAGAAAACACAAAGTGGCTTGTTGCGTAATGGCTATCTGCAAAATGGTCTGTGCAGTAACTGAACCAAGTCTGGTGACATGACCATACCGATATAAGCTGCCAATAGACTTCTGTTGTTCTCAATAATTAAAGTATCAATTTAAAAATTAAACAAATAAGAGCCAAAGGAAAAGACAGAAAGCAATGTAGGTGTAAAAGTAGCTAGTAGCTACATACCTTTCCTTTAAGAATCTTGTAAACCAGTGAGTTCATATCTCTGGCATTGAAAGCATGTTTGAGTGTTGTCATCTCATAGACACAGCAACCCAGTGCCCACACGTCAGACTGAATGTTAGAGACACAAAACAGATGAATGTTCACATGCACATATTCCGGTGATCATATGCATGGTCAGGAAGGTGTATTCAGTTAAAACTATTGATTAGCACACAGAGCAGGGCAGAAGGTTTAGAGGAAGAAGTAAACAGATGAGAGTACACTAAACAACATAAACATCTGAAAGTTATAGACAAGATTGTAACATGATACACTAAATGACAAACATTTGCAAGTTATAAACAAGATGTGAACATAACACACTACATGACATAAATATCTGAAAGTTATAGACAAGAATTAAACATGACACACTAAATGACATAGACATCTGAAAGCTACAGACACAATTTGAAGATGACACACTAAATTATATAAACATCTGAAAGCTACATACAAGATTTGAACATGACACACTAAATGACATGAACATCTGAAAGCTATAGACAAGATCTAAACGTGACACACTAAATGACATAAACATCTGAAAGCTATAGACAAGATTAAAACCTGACACACTAAATGACATAAACATCTGAAAGCTATAGACAAGATTCGATCATGACACACTAAATGACATAAACATCTGAAAGCTATAGACAAGATCTAAACATGACACACTAAATGACATAAACAACTGAAAGCTATAGACAAGATTTTAACATGACACACTAAATGACATAAACATTTGAAAGCTATAGACAAGATTTGACCATGACACACTAAATGACATAAACATCTGAAAGCTATAGATAAGATCTAAACATGACACACTAAATGACATAAACATCTGAAAGCTATAGACAATATTTGAACATGACACACTAAATGACATAAACATCTGAAAGCTATAGACAAGATTTGAACATGACACACTAAATGACATAAACATCTGAAAGCTATAGACAAGATTTGAACATGATACACTAAATGACATAAACATCTGAAAGCTATAGACAAGATCTAAACATGACACACTAAATGACATAAACATCTGAAAGCTGTAGATAAGATCTAAACATGACACACTAAATGACATAAACATCTGAAAGCTATAGACAAGATTTGAACATGACACACTAAATGACATAAACATTTGAAAGCTACAGACAAGATCTAAACATGACACACTAAATGACATAAACATCTGAAAGCTATAGATAAGATCTAAACATGACACACTAAATGACATAAACATCTGAAAGCTATAAACAATATTTGAACATGACACACTAAATGACATAAACATTTGAAAGCTATAGACAAGATCTAAACATGACACATTAAATGACATAAACATCTGAAAGCTATAGATAAGATCTAAACATGACACACTAAATGACATAAACATCTGAAAGCTATAGACAAGATTTGAACATGAAATACTAGAAATACGGCACACATGCCAAATGTGGCACATGGAATTATTTTCAATGCCACACTGGGGAAATTGAAATACAGTATGTGATCTCATTATAAAGTGTATTTTTAAGTAAAATGAAGCATGCAATTCTTTTAAAGCTATTCCTGTTTTTCCAAAAAAACACTTGAGGTACACTGGTTTCAAGATTTTTGACAACCAAATATGGATTCATAACAAAAATGATTGTGCTGTTTGCACTTATTGTTGTGAAAGCACCATGTGCTCTACATCACATATGTAAAGACACTTTTGAAACCAAACATGAGTCCATGTTTAAAAACTCTGAGGAGAAAAGTTAAAACTTAAAAATTTCTGACAAACACTAAAGCAGTATTTTAGCCAAGTGATTGGAACCAAAATTTGATTACCACATTAAAATTTTAATAACGTCTGACAAAACGTCTAGGTTATTTCAGAATGGGATACTCCAAAGTTATTTGGATATTTACAAATCACAGATATAACAATTTTTCAGTCATCTACTGCCTATACCAGTGGTTCTCAACCGGTGGGGAATTCCCCCCAGGGGGGAATTTTAGGGTTTCCAGGGGGGGAATGAAGACCATTTCAAGATCGCGTTAATACAAGAACTGATTACTTGATAATGTTTTTCCCTTCATACTTTACAGTTAAGTACGTTTCATCCTTCTAAAATTCATTTTATAAAGTAAGTAGACCCACAAATCATGGTTTATGTGGATGTCTAGACTTGTTTTAGTATATGCTATTAAATTTACCTTCCATTTTTACGCATACTGTGTAGGGTGGGGGGATTTTTAGATAGGAAATATGAAGGGGGGGGGGATGACGTTCTGAAAATACGTAGAAGGGGGGCACGGGCCAAATTTTTGATAGGAAGGGGGGAATGACGTTCTGAAAATATGGTGAAGGGGGGCACGAGCCAAAAAGGTTGAGAACCACTGGCCTATACTATCTTGCAGTGTAGGACAGGGGGTCTTTAGCCTGAGGAATTCAGGCCGCCTGGCAAGTGCAGTTGCTGCAAACTGTGCAGGTTACCGTTTTCTTTTTTCCCCAAACAGAAAAAAATCCACACCTTACCGAGGATTCAAATCCGGGTCTCCCGAAGAAGAATCTGGCATTCTTAGCCACTTGGCCAGCCGCTCCTCTGTTCTATAACATAAGTAATAGCAAGAATGCCAGTACCCTTAAGATGGACATATTGGTACACTTTCCCATTTACCAATCAAATACAGGCAGTACACATAATTCAACTAGTTTCCTCACCAGGTGACACATGTAAACAGGCTGGCTGGACTTACCATACAGACACAATGTAGCAAGTAACCCATGATCTTGGAAACATACCTGTCTGACCTAATTAAAACTGTACAGGCTCTTCAGGACAAAGGGGAAATAACTCATGAGATAGGGTTTCACATGGGGGGGGGGGGGGGGGGGGGAAATGGGAGAATTATTAACAAAACTGACAGAACTAAATTTCAGATCAAACTGTAAGGAACCAGCTGCACGATGCTGGTCTTTGGAGTCTCCGTGGCGAAGTGGTCAAGCCGTTTGACTCAGGCTCCGAAGGTTGTGGGTTTGATTCCGGACCGCTTCCTTCGGCTCACAAGTGAAATTTTTCGAAGACTCCTGAGGCTCATCGCTAGAGCTACGGAGTTCGTGCTTTGTGCGACGCTTTTCGCGCTACAGAAAGAGACCTAGTCATATGGGATAAACCCAGTGCAATGAAGTCGACCCTGTCGACTTTTTAAGACTAAACTATGATGGATCAGAAGAGTGAAGGCATCAGGTGTAGAACTGGATGTGCGACTACAGAAATGCTCTTCAGACTGGACTGTGAGAGAGTGAGGGAGAAAGAGAGTAGTATGTTCTGTTTGATATTTGAAGACAATATAGCATAGACACATGAATTTATTAATCTCAGTTGCCACATGGGAATATATACTGTTCAACAAAAGACACGCAACATTTTTAGTGTTACTTTCATAAAAGATATTCGCTGATTGGGCATCAGCCAACCTATCGACTGTGTTCATCTGGTCATTAACTTCTCATGGTTACCTGAATTGTACTCACCTCATGATTCGTGAGGTCATGAAAGAGGTCAAGGTCAAAACAACATATTTGACAATAACTCGTGACAGGTTCAAGCTAATCCTGTTAAACTTACTGAACACAAAACTCTCTGACCATATTATTGACCTATAAAAGATCGACACTCCTCGAATAAATTAAGTGAAAATTCAATGTGCAAGAATGGCTCATCTCACTACAGAACGACTCATCATCATTGGACGTTTACAGGCTGGACAGTCACAAAGTGTAGTAGCCAGAGAGTTTAATGCAATTAGAAGCCCCATTAGTTGCCTTTGGAGGTGATTTCAAGAAACTGGCTCAGTGGCAGATCGGCCGCGCATTATGTGTTCGTGTGTCGAGTAAGACCATAGTCTACTCTTGCAAAAGATAGGTGCTGAAGACGGAGGCAGCCAGCCAGGAGGCGCACCACAGAAATCAGGCTGCCACGCAATAACGCCGTGAATTATCAATTATGTCGACAACTGCTACATGTTATAGTGCTCGCCCTGCTCTGGACCCCAGGCAGGTGCAGTGCTGGGGCCTTACGCCTCGTAAGGGTCTAACCACAACTAATGGAGGTCCTTCTCGGATGCCCTGCAGAGCCGGAGGGCCTGACAGTGGAGCGTCTGGCACGCTTGACCTGGCATTTCATTCACCAGACCTGGAGTGGAACGTTGCACGAATTGTTGGGAGGCGGCTTGGTGGTGGTGACCATCGGCCAGTCTACCTGACTGTAGAGAGTGGGACTGTGGGTGAGGGCGGCGCCCTCTCTGGGTGGAGCTGCAGGAGGGCAGACTGGGCGATGTGCAGGCATCGCACCAGCATACTGGTTAGAAACCTGAACACTGAGGACATAAATGGGGTAGTTGAAGAGTTAGGGAGGTGCATGCTACGGGCAGCGCGGGAGACAATACCAAGGAGCCCTTGGGCATTATAGGCCCTGCTGGAGTGGTGAACTGGAGCAGTTGCATAGTGATGTGGATGTGTGTGGAAAGCGGGCGGAGGCCGATCCCAGCTAGGGGCGCCACGGCAGATATCAGCACGCTAGGGCCAGGATTCAGTGGGCCCAGCTGCAGGCTGGACAGAGGGGCTGGAAGGGGAGGGGAGTCACTGAGCTTTGGAGGAGACACAGGGAGGTTGTGGAAGCTGATGAAACAGCTTGGCGATGGGGGCACAGGGAGAGACTCAAAGGTTGCACTGCATGGGGATGGAGACATCTTGGCAGGAAGGCGAGCAGCTGACCATTTTGCGGACTTGTTCGCACAGGGTGACAATATCGAGATTGGTCCAGGGAGACAGCGGGAGATTCGAGAGAGGTGGCAACATACAGGACAGAAAGAAATTGTACATGGGATTATGGGTGTACTTATCACATTCGGTGAACTGGAGCTAGCCATATCAAAACTTAAAATGAGAGGGTCACCGGGAGCTGATGGTGTCTCCAGTGAAATGATCAGGAACCTAGGAACAGAGGCCAAGGCAGAGCTGCTACAGATCTTTAATAACACATGGACCTTAGGCGGTGTTCCACAGGTCAGGAGAGAAGCAATCATGATACCCCTCCTAAAATCTGGGAAAGACAGTTCCATTGCCTCCGGCTGCAGACCCATTAGCCTCACCGGCTGTCTCTGCAAAGCAATGGAGCGCGTCATCGATAACAGACTGCAGTGGTACATTGAAGGTGAAGGCATCCTTGTGCCACAGCAGGCTGCCTTTGGGCAGTGCTGCTCTGCGGGGGATTGGACAACCTAACTCTCTCAGGAGGTTGGGGATGCATTCCGAGAGAAGAGGCTGGTGCTTGGATTGATCTGGGGAGAGCCTTTGACAGAGTCTGGAGGGGGGGTCTGATGAGGAGACAGGGAAACTGTGGAGTCAATGGAGGAGTGTACGGGTGGGTGAAAGCGTGCTTGCACGGCGGGGTAGCCCGAGTGCAGATGGACGGTCTCGGGAGCGGGAGAGTGCTGTTGTGCTGCGGTGTTCCCCGGGGCGTAGTCCTGTCCCCAGCACTTTTTCTGGTCTTCATCAGTGATCTTGTTGCTAATCTGCCGTATGGAGTTGGGGTGGTGGTGTGCGCTGGTGACCTGGTTTTGTGGAGCGCGGGTGGACATGCATCAGTGGCCACCAAATTGCTACAAAGAGCTGTGGTGCATTTGTTGCATGGGCGGATGGATGGTGTGTCGGCATGGGCACTGACAAGTGCAGCACCACTCTGTTTGCCCTTTCTCCGAAGCAGGGGGCAGGGATTGTTCAGATAGGTGGAACGCCCCTGGGAGAAGATAGGGAACCAATGTGCCTTGGTGTGGCATTCGGCGGCTGGCTGACATGGAGACAGCACATCAAAAAGGCAGTGGCAGGGGCCGGAGGGAAAGTGGCCATCCTGGGAGGGCTGAGTGGAATCGCTTGGGGAGCCAGTGGGAAAATGCTTGGCGGGGTATGTCAACAGGGCATGCACATGGAGTGCGGGTCAACTGCGTGGTGTTCGGCGTCAGAAGCCACATTGCGGGAGCTCGACGGGGTGCGGAATGAAGCTCTTGGAGGGATCACGGGAGGGATGGGATCGGCCCCTATGGTGGCAATGGAGAGGATGGGGAGGACACGGGCTCTAGGAGAACGCAGAGATACGGAAACACTGGTACAGGCAGAGGGGTTCCTCGGCTTGCCAGGCCACCCTATGAAGAACCGATTTGAAAGCTTGGCTATGGGGCGGTTGAAAAGAGGTGGTTTCTTCCACCAGGCCAAACAATTCTGCAGAGAAACCATCGATCTTCCCACAGTTGGTATCCCCCTGACAGCTGTTCCAGAGCGAGCCCCATGGAAGGATGAACATGGACTATCGCTGCAGGTCCGGACAAGGGTGAGAGGAGTGTTTGACAGGGGAGAGCGGAGCAGTGTACAGCACGGAACGGCCACTCTCAGCTTCCTTGATGACGAATGCCCACGGGGTCTCTGGGTCCGGGTCTACACAGATGGGTCAGCATGGAGTGCTGTTCGGGGTGGAGGAACGGGAGTGTACATGGAGTGCCCAAGTGGTGCTAGAGACACGGCCGGAGTTCCGGCGGGAAAGTGCTGCCATAACTGTGATGCTGAAGTTGAGGTGGTCGGGATAGCCACAGAGAAATTACAAAATGCCAGCCATGGTGCACAGCCTGTGGTGATATTGACAGATGCAAAATCTGTAATAGAGGCGCTCCTGTCTGGGAAATTGCTAGTTCTAAGGACACTGCTTTCTGGGCTTGGCAGTCAGCGTGGGGTCACCATGCAGTTTATGCCATCCCACTGTGGAGTCCCCGGAAACGGCGGAGCTGGTCGATTAGCTAGGGAGGGAGCAGGGGAAGAGCAGCCTGGTGTGCCCATTGCATGCCAGCAAAGGAAAAGAATGATCAAATCAGTCAGAAGGCCACCAAACCTTACTCAAGACGACTACAACGTTATGGACAGACCAGAACAGGTAATTCTTCTGCGCCTCAGAACAGGACACAATAGATTATGCAACCACATGTATACAAAATTCAAGATTGGTGACTCAGCCATGTGCACATGTGGTTTGGCGTCGCAGACAGCAGAGCACATACTCCAGGATTGCCCAAACTACAACATATCCAGGCGAACCTTCTGGCCTAGAGAGACAACAGTGGAAGATAAAACTCTATGGACCGCTGAGTGAACTAAAAAAGACTGTTAGATTCATACAAGAGACAACATTGCAGTTATAAACATATTTCAGGCGAACGAAAGAAGAAGAAGAACAACTGCTGCCGAAGACTGCTTCATACGGCTGCGCCACCTTAGGAATCGATTTGTATCTGCGTCCTCCACAGTCCAGCCAATGCCAGGAGCTCATCGAATTTCAGATCAAACCGTCATGAACCGGCTGTATGACGCTGGTCTTTGGGCTAGAAGACCCTACAGAGGACTTGTTCTTATGGACCGGCATCGCCAGAACCGACTGCAATGGGTGAATCAGCATCATAAAATAAAATGTTGGAACAAGTTTGCAATTGAAACTGCAATAATGTTGCACTTCTGTTTTTGAACAGTATAGTTCAACCATTATCATCATGCAGCACATCCTTGGCAGAACTGCCCAGCAAGAAGATTCTCAATTCCGTGCCAGTTCTCCTGCCTCACTTCCCTGCCCCGTTTGTCTTCCGTACCCTGTTTCCATCTTTGTGCTGGCTAACCACTGCCTCTTCTTCCAGGAATGATGTCTTCCATCTCAGTTGTCCTTCAACCAAAACACAAGAAACAAAGATTGTTGCTTCACTTTTTATGAAGAACTAGCTGACCCTGCCCGGCTTCGCCCAGACCCTGGTGGGGAGCATCTCATTTAATTCATATAAGTAGTCATATAAGTTCTCGTTCCCGTTACCGACTGACTGTCTGTCTGTCTGTCTGTCTGACCCGGCCCGGCATTGCCCAGCTCCTGGTGTGGAGCATCTCATTTAATTCATATAAGTAGTCATATAAGTTCCCGTTCCCGACTGTCTATCTGTCTGTCTATCTGTCTGTCTATCTGTCTGCCTGACCCTGCCCGGCTTCGCCCAGTCCCTGGTGGGGAGCATCTCATTTAATTCATATAAGTAGTCATATAAGTTCCCGTTCCCGTTACCGACTATCTGTCTGTCTGTCTGACCCGGCCCGGCATCGCCCAGCTCCTGGTGTGAAGCATCTCATTTAATTTATATAAGTAGTCATATAAGTTCCTGTTCCCGACTGTCTATCTGTCTGTCTGTCTGTCTATCTGTCTGCCTGACCCTGTCCGGCTTCGCCCAGTCCCTGGTGGGGAGCATCTCATTTAATTCATATAAGTAGTCATATAAGTTCTCATTAAATTCATACAACAAAAAAAGTAACTTAAAAGAATGTCCTTCCACACACCATCCATTATTTTTAATGAAAACTCTTTCTAATCACCTGCATGACTACAGTAACTTCTTAAGCAAAACAAGATGAGTTACAATGTTATGCATTGTGCATTATTTTTATGAAAACTTTGAAAATGCCTTACAGATTGTATCATTATTTATTATAACTCATATGCCGGTACATAACTATGGACAAAGAGTTTATAAATCTTTGAAAACGATGCCACAATATGACTATAAGTTATACAGAAAAGTTATGCCCCTTGAAATAACTTTTACAGAGTTAGGTCCCCTGAGATATATGAAATTATAATGAAAAATGAAATAATACTGAGTAAGCAGGCGATTTCACACTAACAAAATATCACAGTTGGCAGCGCTGGAATGAAAGGAAGGCGTGTAGAAAATTTCATCTCAATCGGATGGGCCGTTCGCGAACAAATAAAGGACATACATACATACATACATACAGACAGACAGACAGACGGAGATCCTAATTTATATATAAGATGTTCATTCAGAATATGACATGAAATGTTTCATTAATCAATTTAATTCTAAAATGTTATTTATGTACCTTGTACCCATGTACCCACAAAATGTTATTTGTGTACCTTGTGATTATACGGTTTGTTTGAAAACAGCTCCGGACTCATGTAATAAGGCGTTCCGATCAGTGTAGTGGCCATCGCACTGGAGCTTTCCAAAATTCTGAGATAAATAAGTGTGTTTTACTAGTTTTCAAATATGAGTAGCAGATATATAGAAAAATAAGATTTCAGAGGCAAATAGCATGATTACACACTTCAACATGAATATATGAGTTAGCTGCATATCCTTCACAGGATGTGGCAGTCAATCCCAGCATTTCTTGGCTGTTCGTGATTCCTGGGCAAGTTTACGTTTAGTAGTTTTCCATTGCTTTCTGAACGACTGGCACCCATACCATTTCCTAAAAAACCAACGCAGGGTGGTCTGCTGCCAAATTGCCCACAGATGTGTTTCGTACGCAGTATGTGAGATTACGAACTGCGTCCGTTACCCCTTCGCTGCAGAGCTGGAAAATATATGAGTATGTATATATATGTTTATAAAGCAACAAAAACTAAGAGGACTGAACAAAGATATAACAAATGACTGCTATATCTTTAGTAATGGATTATACAACATACAATTTCTAATAGTCATATTTCGAGCCACATGTCTTTTCCTTTAAAGGTAAAAAAACTCTAAATGTCACAGTAAGGCTTCCTGATTTTAGTGGTTGTTCAAAGCAGGGTCTGCTCTAATATGAATTTAGCATTATTAAGTCAAAAGAACTAGTGGTGCTTGTTATCTTCTTATCTTGCTTAAATTCATGATAAGATTAAAATATGTCACATAACAGTAATTATCTGGTTTTAGCAATCCACTGATTGTCTTTAACTGATTTCATGCCTGGTCAAAGTATTGAGCACTTTCTGCGTCTGGCTCTGGTGGTATACTTTGACATTTAATTCAGTTCTTGATGTTATTTTCCCCACTTGTGTTGCTACTTGCATCTGGCAAACTGAAGAAATACCAGCAGTCTGGAGAGGGTATGTGGTGAAGCTGCAAAGAGTGTAGAACTAATACAGGAATACTATTTAAGTTCCTGGGAAAATATTCATCAGAACGATTCTGGAGAGATTAAAAGATGCCACTGAAGAAAAACTTAAGAGATGAATAGGTAGGCTTCCAACCAAATAGAACTGTTTGACAGCTACAAGGGCGCATATCAAATTTTTCTTTTTTTAAAAAGTTGCATATCCCTTACAGGCCATTGCAGTCAACACCAGCATTTTCAGCTGCTGTTGATGTTCTTGGCAAGATTAAGCTCAGTAGTTTGCTATTGCTTTCTGAGTGACCGGCTCACATACCCCTAAGTAACCAAAGCAACATGATCTGCTACCGAGTCTCGCGCATCTGTGTTCTCCACATGGATATACAGAATTACGGAGAAAGTTGTTAACTCCTTCGCCAAGGAGACCGGCTGTAGGTGGACTGGGGACAGTCAAAGACTAGTGAAAGAAAACATGGAAAAATGCTTGTTGAAGTCGGATGTACTGAGTCACGGACTTGATGAAACGGTGCAAGGTAATTCACTTGATAGTGTCATGTATTACACCGTAAACAGTCACCGCTTGTTGTGGCCACATCTAGTTGCAATCTTAGCAAATTGACATTTGTCAGTAGTAATTAGAAAAATGTGATATTGTTATAGAGTAAGGGTCTGTGTGCTGGATATCTCTGTGTGTGTGTGTGTGTGTGTGTGTGTGTGTGTGTGTGCGCGCGCGCGCGCGCGCGCGCGTGCGTAAAGAAAACATGTGCATGGGTGTACCAAAAAAAAATCTGGGGTGGACGGACCAGTTAAGAATTTTCTAATACTAGCAAGGGCAACCGGGTCAGAGAAGTAATAGGTGGATGTTAGGCCAGAAAAGGTTGCCATAGGAATGCCAAAAACAATGGCGGGCCCTAAACACAATGGAGGGTATATCATGGAGATGTCAGTCTTGGTCACGAAGACACAGAGGAAAACATGACAGTAAACTAAGAAACAAAGGAAGCCTAGAAATGTAATGTTGGTGGAATGTAGATTGAGGGTGCAAGTGGTTAAATGGTGTGTTTCGTGGGAGGTCCACAAAGAGGGGATAAAGAGAGAATTTTTCTAACTTTTTAAAATTGGGTTTTCTACATTTTCTCAAGGTAATCTGATCTTTTCCATGGATGTTATAATAAGATGGCAATAGCACAGGATGGTGTTGACTTGTCTTTACCATGTTTTTGTATCATTAAGTAAAATTATGTTCTTAATTCTGCAATTTCATTTTCTACAACTGGATCAGATGCTTAGTTTCATAATCAAAGGTTGTTCAGTATAGATACACTATTCACACTGAGGTGTCTGTTCTCTTCCACATGTTTATGTCTAGCATATCTCCCTCTTTGCCAGCACATGTCTAATAGCTCTAATTGTGTTTTGCTGAAGTATTTTTGCTTAGTTGGATGATTGAAATAATCTCTCATTTGACTCATAAACTAAAATCACATAATGAATCACATCTCATGCAATACTACTATCATAAGAAGCAAGATGAGGAAGAATTTTGCAATGTAAATGTCACTTTTTGTAAATAATTATTTTAGGTGCCTTGCGCATATGGTAACAGACCCATATTTGTATACACCAACTGAAATTCAGTGAGTGATGTAGTCAGTATCAAGATGGCCGCCTTTATTTTCTGAGATATTTCCTGGTACACATTTTAGGCTGGGTTGACCTGGGGGGGGGGGGGGGGGGGGGGGGGGGGGGGGCTGTGTCAATTTTCAAAATCCGACTCAATGTGCATTTGGTGTATTTGTCATTAGGAAACCAAAAACATTGTGACTGTGATTTTACAATGCTGTTTCTACATGCTATTAAATTCTGTGGTGCTAAAATTATAATCATGACATCCACTGAGATTTAAACAGCACTGAAGTAAATTCACCTTTTCCCAAAGATGCATGTAATCATGATGTACTTTCTGCCATGCAAAACATTTTACTTGGCATCTTTTTACTTTTTTTCTCAAGTGATATTCAATGTTACAACATAGGCAATTTGTACTACTTCTGTTGAATTCAGCAAACAGGCATAGTCTCAAATCATGGTGGTCAAACATCGTGGCCTATCATTAAACCACACGCTGACACTTTACCGCAAACAACTAAAATAATTTATTTAATTCGCATTTGCTACATTTGTGTGGGCAAAAATATCCCCATTAACAGAAAACTTAGTTACAATCTCACTTTGTTCTCTGGACTTTCCTGACAACAGTACACAAATTTCAAGTGGTTTTCACATTTTTTTCAACAGGTTGTCACAATCTTAAGAATCTAAATTCTGTTTCCGGTTTTTCCTGTTTTCAGGGGTTGCTATGAACACCTGAGCCACATTCTTCATAATAACTGAGAAAAGTATTTAAATGAATTTGCCATTTTATGTTATCTACTACAAAAAGGCTTTTTGCAGCACTGATGGGGAATCTCTTTGGCAACTGATAAGGCACCATGGGATCCCATAGAAGATCATTAGTCTGAAATAGGTAACATGCAGGAGCATGAACTACAGTTCTTTATGTGAGAAAACTTAACAGACACATAAGAAATAAGACATGAGTGTGGGAGGGATGCTTTCCATTGTCTATATTATTTACTACTGACTAGATTATGATGGCAACAATAGCTAACACCAGAAGTGGAATTCAATGGATTCCAACAAAGTAGCATCGTAATCTGGACTTCACTGATGACAATGCCCTCTGTCCAATACAGGAAATCAGTACTAGAAAAACTAAACAAACTTGATGAGAAGTCACAACAATAAGGTCTACAAATTAATAGGGAAATGACAAAGATAATGAGGATAAATCAAGCAAATGACAACTCAATTTCTGTTTGTGAAACCTTACTTCATAAGGTGGAATCATACATATGTGGTAGCAAAGTGGACAAAGTTGGGTGAACACATAGATATTAAATTAAGAATACAGATAACAAGAAGAGCTTTCACAGCATTAAGAAATTTGAGGAAGTCAACAGAAATTAAGTCTAGTACCAGAGAAAGACAGAGAACGACTAAAACAATTTCAGAAGAATTAAAATGATATGACAAAATTACCAACACAGAGCTCATGGACAGAACTAAACAACTTCCAGTTAATCAAGAGGTGAGGAAAAGATGCAGGACAAGAGACACATTGAAAAACCGTGCTAAGAGAATAACAAAAAAAAAGTACTTCTGAAACCCACAGGGCTAAAGAAATAGGAGACATAAAAACACATGGAGAAGAGAATAAGAGACAGAGTGGAATCATAAGTGGAGGGCAAGGAGGCAGCTGCAGGGGATAGCCAAGGACAGGCAGTCTTGGTGTCAGGTGGTTGAGGGCCTATGTTCTACTGGGGGATACCAGGCAGCAAAAGCAGAAGATCTGTTGCACCTTAATCATTTTCTGTAACATGTAAGTCTGAATTTTCTTCTTTAGTTGTTGACAAATGATCCATGATTTACATCTGCATGTGGGCTTAGCTTTATTTGTTTATTTGTGTTGTGCCATATATTGTTCATGATGTTTAACATTTATATTGCTATGGCTAATCTTCTCCCTGGCCAAGGGGGTCGGCGCTGCACTGGTAACTTATGGGGGTATGTGAGCCGGTCGTTCAGAAAGCAATGGCAAACTACTGACCGTAAAACTTGCCTAGTAGCCTAGTACATCAACGGCAGCTGAAAAATGCTGGTGTAGACTGCGATGTCCTGTAAGGGATATGCAACAACAACAAAATATTTTTTAAATCTTCTCCTCACTTCTTGTGAACAGTCCCCATGATTGTTAATTCTGTACTAAAAGTATGAATACAATCCATCCATCCATCATGTGCCATGCCAATAAGCGGGGGCGGTCATGTTTTGCCATCTCACTCGATCACCAGAGTCGTGGATCAGCTCCGTGTTTCTGTCTCGACCATGCCACATGGCCAAGCCATCCATGTATTTGCTTCTAGGTCTTCCCCTTGGTCTCCTACCTTCGATCTTGCCTGTTGTCACCAAGTTCTCCAAGTCATTTCTTCTCATAACATGACCAAAAAATTTTGACTGTCTACGTCTAATATCTCTAATCAGTTTATGATCTTCATTTGTTTCTTGAAGGACTTGTTCATTGGTCTTTCTGTCTGTCCATGGTATTCTTTGCATTTTCCTCAGAAACCACATTTCTACAGCCATCAGATGTTTTTCAGCTTGACTGCTTATTGTCCAAGCTTCACATCCATATAAAAGTACAGGTTCTATGTAGCACCTCAACACTCTTTTTCTCTTTTCAACTGACATCTTTTTATTGGTCAGTATGTTTTTCATCTTGCTAAAGGCTACTTTTGCCATGGCGATTCTTGTTCTAATCTCTTCAAGGCATCTCCCATCAGATGTTATTACTGTTCCGAGATAATTTTTGTTTCATGTTTTCTAATTTTCCATCTGCATTCATTGTTCTAACATTCCAAGTTCCTACTTTCAATGATATTAATCTTTTGCACCTAGTAGCCTGTTGATGGTCTGGAGTCACCTGGTGCACATGACTATCCCTACCAAGCGAGGCTGCTCCTATGGAGCACCCATTTACGCCGTTAATCTGATTATCGATGAGTCCACACAACATGATTTTCTTGGCATCTGTAATGAAGGTAGTTTGCCATTGCTTTCCTTTCTAGCAGTGACCATACTAGTCAGTGACCGTAGCCATTGTCTCCTCAAAAAAGAGATCCTCTGCCTACCGTCGTGAAGGTGGAGACCATAACCTACAACTATCTGTCGGCTGCTCTCCATCTTCATCCACCACCTGCACATATGGCTTCACATAACCCTGATCGGGGGGCTGAACGGGTACTCCACCTTGCCCAAGGGTGTCCCGTAGGCTAGCGGAGGGAAGGAGGCACCTTACTTTTCTTTGATGAATACAATACAAACCACAATAATTAGAAGATAATATGTACAGAACCAGTTATCATTTGGTAAAGTTGCCCATAACAGAGCGATAACATAATAATACAATGCAAACCACAATAATTAGAAGATAATATGTACATAACCAGTTATTATTTGCAAAGTTTCCCATAACAGAGTGATAACATAATAATACAATACAAACAACAATAATTAGAAGATAATATGTACAGAACCAGTTATCACTTGGTAAAGTTGCCCATAAGAGAGTAATAACATATTAATACAAACAAACCACAATAATTAGAAGATAATATGTACAGAACCAGTTATCATTTGGTAAAGTTGCCCATAACAGAGCCAATATTTGTATGAGAAGGAAACTGTTGGTATATTCCAGAGTGAAACTATGAGAAAATAACTGAAAGATGGAAGGCTAAACCAGTTCCATGTGGAACAAACAGAAAACATAACAATGACAAGCTGAACATAATGATCAATCTACCAACTGTAACATTTCAGTTCAAATATCAGATCTCAACCTACCTAGCAATGCCAAGATCTCCAACTTTGATTATTTTACTCTTAGTTAAAAATATGTTTTGTGTTTTCAGGTCACGGTGCAGTATATTCCGTTCATGCATATACTGCAACAGAAGTAAAATATAAAGTTCATTCATATGTGTATACAACCAAGAAGTTTCAAAATACATAACTAACTTCAGTGTTCGTATGGAAAAACTGTGTGTGTGCACCATTGTATTTGCTCGTCTCCAAATAAAGATAAGATGCCTTCAAGATTAGAAGTAGATGGAAAGGACATCACACTTATTAGCAACTTGTACTGTGGATAAGTGGCGTTAATTAAAAATGGACATAATTATTTGTCACCCATAGAGGTAAAAAGAGGACTATGGCAGGGATGCATGCTGTTCTCAAGCTTCTTCAACTTATACACAGAAAGAATTGTTAAACAAGTCGAACTGCCCGGACTTTACATCAATAGAAGAATCATAAACAATCTTAGGTATACTGACGATACAGTGTTACTAGCAGAGAGAGAGCAAGAGTTACAAATACTAGTGGAACAAGTAAAAGGCATAGTGAAGTATGTGGCTTAGATATTAATATTCAAACAATGAAAACTATGATAATTAGCAGTGGAAAGGAGAGGTCATTAATGAGCATCACAGTAAACGGGGAGATACTAGAACAAGTAACAAGCTTCTCCTATCTTGGACATGTATTAACAGATTATGGCAGAAGTAAAATAGAAATAAAAAAGACAATAGGAATGGCCAAAAATTGCTTTCAACAGCATGAAATCAGTATTAACATCTAGAGAGATTAACAACACATTTAAGAATGAGAATTGTCAAATGCTATGTAAAATTAAAAACTACTATATGGCGCAGAAGCCTGGACATTGAACAAGCAATGGGTTCCAAATGTTGCTGTTATGTAACCGGGGATGCAGAATTAGGGTGAACACCCAACCTTGCATAAATACCCCATGGCTCGTGCATTTACCACCTCTACAGCAAAAGTCCAACTCCTGATCTTCATGCAGTGGACCTGTTTTAACTAACAGGAGAAGGGGTGACGGAGAGTCTCTGTTGCCGAAAAATAACCAGAACGCTCTAGATGTGTATGCAAGTACATGCATGCGCAGACACGTGTGTGCATGCCTACACATCTAATCTCGAGTAAGACCACAGTCTGCTCTAGCAAAGGAAAGGTGTTGAAGATGGAGGCAACCAGCCAGGAGGCGCACCACAGAAATCAGGATGCAAGACAATTATGCCATGAAATATGTCGACTATTGCAAAATGTTATGGTGCTTGCCCTGCTTTGGACCCCCAGGTAGGTGCAGTGTTGGGTACTATGCCTCAAAAGAGCCCAACCAAAATAACTGGAGGTTCTTCTCAGATGTCCTGTGGAGCCAAGGGACCTGAAAATAGAGCATCTGGCCATACCAAACAAAGACTAAAAATAATGCACTGGAATGCGGAGGGAGTCAGAAACAAAAAAATAGAACTAGAAAACATCCTGGACCAAGAAAAAGTAAGAGTATGTTGCTTGCAAGAAACTCACCTCAACGAAAATATAGCCTTCAAAATCAGAGGCTACATGTGATACTGATCTGGCCGAAAGGACAGGCGAAAGGGTGGGATACTGACTCTTGTAAAAAATAACATTACTGTCTCCCAAATTGAAGTTTACATGGATGGAGCTGAGTATCATACACTTAAACTTAAGACAGGCAATCAAGTACTACTGTCCAAGTGACCGTCCACAGGCACCAATAAAAGAAAAAAATGACTGTGTGTGGCGATTTCAACAGCCACTAGCACAGCTGGGGCTATGATCACATGGACCAGACAGGAGAGAGACTAGAAGACAGGGGGACGCAAAGGTGTTTCCAAGGCACCAGGGCCGGGTAACATACTGGCCAAGACCTATTGACATGTCCTCGTCGAGCGTCCTGGGCAACAGGTCCCTTCAGGGTCCTGGCTAAAGTCAGTAGGATCACTGATTCCTCCGAAGTCGGAGAGTGTCTGCCTGTACAGCGAGCAACCACCAGTCTGCACACCAATAAGCCAGACATGGGACAACGGATACTCACACAAACCTCAGGTCCTGTATGACATCACACTGATGTTGGACAACAGGATGCCTTCATCCGACATACAGGACTTCACGTTG
Organism: Cepaea nemoralis; assembly: GCA_014155875.1. Lineage (NCBI taxonomy): Eukaryota > Metazoa > Mollusca > Gastropoda > Stylommatophora > Helicidae > Cepaea > Cepaea nemoralis. The sequence goes on along the minus strand of JACEFZ010010372.1, from coordinate 162,038 downwards.
GAGCTCAAGCCAACGAACACAAGCAAGCACTAGAAGACAGGCAGGATGAGAATAGATTCATCTTTATTAACAAGCCGTATTACCCACATACTTTCTACTCGAGACCATGGCACACTACAACTACACCTGACCTGGCATTTCATTCACCAGACCTGGAGTGGAACATTACACGAATTGTTGGGAAACAACTTTGTGACAGTGACATCGGCCAGTTTTTTTAACTTTAGAAAATGAGCTTGTAAGTGAAAGCTGCACCCTCTCGAGGTGGAACTACAAGAAAGAAGACAGGGCAATGTACAAGCATCGTACCAGCATACTGGTTAGAAACCAGAACACTGAGAAAGACGTACAGTAGTTGAAGGAGTTTGGGAAATGCATACTACAAGCAGCACGAGAGACAGTACCAAGAGGATCCCGTAAACATTATAAACCCTACTGGAGTAGTGAACTGGAACAGTTGCATAATGATGTGGAAGTGTGCAGAAAGCAAGCAGAGGCCAAACCAAGCCAAGAGCACCACAATATAAATACCAGCACACTAATAAAATAACCTAACGACGAGTGTACAGGGAGAAAATCAAAAATTGCACTACATACAGATGGAAATATCTTAACAGGAAAGCAAGCAGTTGATCATTTTGCGGACTCATTCGCACAAGATAACAAATGATATCGAAATTAGTCCAGAGAAACAACAAGAGATTCAAGAGAAATGGCAACATACAGGATAGAATGAAATAGTACATGCGGTTCTGGAGGCACCTATCACAATCAGCGAACTAGAGCTAGCCATATCAAAACTGAAAATTAGAAAGTCACCAGGAGCTGATGGTATCTTCAATGAAATGATCAGGAACCTAGGAACAGAGGCCAAAGCAAAGCAGTTGCAGATCTTCTATAACAGCTGGACCTTAGGCAGTGATCCACAAGCCTGGAGAGAAGCAATCATGATACCCCTCCTAAAATCAGGGAAAGATAGTTCCATTGCCTCCAGCTACAGACCAGTTAGCCTCACCAGCTGTCTCTGCAGAACAATGGAGCGCATAATCAATCACAGACTGCAGTGGTACATCAAAAGTGAAGACACCCTTGCACCACAGCAGGCTGGCTTTAGGCTGTGCTATTCTACGGAAGATCAAACAACCTACCTCTCTCAAGAAATTGAGGATGCATTCCAAGAGAAGAAGCTGGTGCTTGCGGCATGGATAGATCTGAAGAAAGCCTTTGACAAAGTCTGGAAAGAAGGTCTGATGAAGAAACTGAGAAACTGTAAAGTCAATGGAAGAATGTACAAATGGGCGAGAGCATACTTGCACAACAGAAGAGCCAGAGTACAGATAGACGGACTCAAGAGCAAGAAAGTACTACTGCGTCACGGTGTTCCCCAGTCAGAGTCTTGTTCCCCCACACTGTTCCTAATCTTCATCAATGATCTTGTTGCTAATCTACTGCATGGAATTAAAGTGAAAATGTACGCTGATAACCTGGTTCTATGGAGCACAAATGAACATGCATCAGTGGCCACCAGACTGCTACAAAGAGCTGTAGATGCATTTGTTGCATGGGCAAACAGATGTGTCATCATAAACACTGACAAGTGCAGCACCATTCTACCCTATCTCCAAAACAAAAGGCAGGGACCATCCAGATAAATGGAATACCCCTAAGAGAAGATAGAGAACCAACATACCTTGGAGTAACATTTGATGACAGGCTGACATGGAGAAACCACATCAACAAAGCAGTAGCAAAAGCCAGAAGGAAAATAGCCATCCTGACAGTATTCGGGGCATTCCAAAAAGCGCTCCGTCCCCATCCTCAGAAGCCAGCGAAGAGTTCCAATCCCAATAGTACCAGTAGCAATCTGATTATATGTGCGTCTTGCCTTTCCTCTAAGCAACGAGCATCGGCAGATCCCCTCATCACTCCTCGCTGTCGCATTCTTGCCAGACCATGGTGATCCATTTGCTCCTCCGAGGTGTACACATGCTCCCACAAGGCCGCAACCACGTCTGCCTTATCATGCATCAATATTCCACCAAGTTTTGCAGAGCCAGCCAATCTGTCTGCCTGTTCATTCCCCAGCACACCAGCAAGCACCGGAGAAAAGATCCACACGATGCTTGTCACCCGTGACTTCCGAAGCGAAGCAAGCCACTCTGCACGAAGCTTGCCTGTCCTCACCCTAATTAGCATGCTTTCTGAGTCAGTTACCATCACGATGTGTGTGTGTATCATATTCTCCGTCCAGCAGAAAGCTGCACTGACTGCCTCCACCTCCATTCTTAAGCTAGATGTTGTGGTATCATATGCCAGGCTCTCCTGCACCAATGTCGACCATTAGCCTTTGCCAAGAACCCCCAGGCACTTCTACTACCTCTCAACACCAAAGCATCTGTATAGATAATCACATCACCCAGGCGAGCATTATCCTGAATTAGTTGCTGGATTTCCATTTCCGTGGCCCCTGCTAGCCACTCCCTGCTCAATGTGAGAAAACTAAGTGGAACCACATGGGGAGCCAGTGGGGAAATACTTAACAAAGTTTATCAACAGAGCATATGACCACACCTGGAATACAGGTCAACTGTGTGGTATTCAGCATCAAAAACCACACTACAATAGATGGACATGGTGAAAAATCAAGCACTTAGAGTCACCACAGGAGGGATGAGATATATCCCTACTACCCACTATATCACTATAGAGGAGATGGAAAAGATGGGGAGGACACAAACACTGAGAGAGCGCAGAGATATGAAAACGCTAATACAAGCAGAAAAGTTCCCCAGCTAGCCAGGCCAGCCTATGAACAATAGATTTGAAAACCTAGCTATGGGGCGGTTGAAAAGAAGCAGTTTTATTCATCAGGCTAAACGACTCTGCAGAGAAACCACCGATCTGCCCATAGTTGGTATCCCCCTGAAAACTATTCCAGAGTGAACTCCATGGAAAGATGAACATAGAATATCACTACAAATCCAGACAAAAGTGAAAGGAATATTTGACAAGGAAGAACAGAACAGTGTACAGCACAGAATAGCCACTCTCAGCTTCCTTGATGACGAATACCCACAGGACCGCTGGATCCGAGTCTACACAGATGGGTCAGCACAAAATGCTGTTTGAAATGGAGGAGCGGGAGTGTACATAGAATACCCAAATAATACTAGGGACAAGGCCAGAGTTACAACAGGAAAGTACTGCCATAACTATGATGCTAAAATTGAGGCAATGAAGATAGCAACATAGAAATTACAAAATACCAGCAATGGTACACAACCTGTGGTGCTATTGACAGATGCAAAATCAGTACTCGAGGCCCTCCTGTCTGGGAAATTGCCAGAACTAAGGACACTACTTTCTGAACTTAGCAGTCAGCATAAGGTCACTGCCATGGACGATTAATGGTTGAAGCCAATGTTCTTATATGTCACGAACGAGATCAAAACCTAGATGAGACTCCCTTCGAAGAGACTGATTGGTGCACAGAACGTTCTCCATGCCTTTTACACTATCTTCTCTGTGCAGGTGCACTTCTGGGCCATTTCATTCATATCCAGAGATGATGACGTGGTCTTATCACTGTAGACATCTCTACTATTATATTTGATTATAGTTAGGCTCTTTCACTCTATACAGTCCACGACAACTTACTGTTAGAACACAACTCAGAACTCCTGTAAGAACACAACTCTGACTCGGTTTTTTAAACATTCTATTCCTCTAAAACATTACACAATGTACATTGTCAATTACACAAAAATTTGTAAAACAATGTTACACTATATATACTCAACAATTATTATAAACATCTGTTATTATAGCGGCACAATTTATGGCCAATGCTATGTTCATAACGTGGTGTCTGCACTCGATGACAACCATGAGCTGAATAATCCCCTGCCATCTTCACGAATCTTGCTTATTTGCTTCGGTGACGACTTGGAGTGCATCCCATGGCTCAAGATCCACACTTGTCACGTACTTCAACGTGGCTATGTTTTAACATACCATGAGCCGTGGTCACTGCCATGGACGATTAATGGTTGAAGCCAATGTTCTTATATGTCACGAACGAGATCAAAACCTAGATGAGACTCCCTTCGAAGAGACTGATTGGTGCACAGAACGTTCTCCATGCCTTTTACACTATCTTCTCTGTGCAAGTGCACTTCTGGGCCATTTCATTCATATCCAGAGATGATGACGTGGTCTTATCACTGTAGACATCTCTACTATTATATTTGATTATAGTTAGGCTCTTTCACTCTATACAGTCCACGACAACTTACTGTTAGAACACAACTCAGAACTCCTGTAAGAACACAACTCTGACTCGGTTTTTTAAACATTCTATTCCTCTAAAACATTACACAATGTACATTGTCAATTACACAAAAATTTGTAAAACAATGTTACACTATATATACTCAACAATTATTATAAACATCTGTTATTATAGCGGCACAATTTATGGCCAATGCTATGTTCATAACGTGGTGTCTGCACTCGATGACAACCATGAGCTGAATAATCCCCTGCCATCTTCACGAATCTTGCTTATTTGCTTCGGTGACGACTTGGAGTGCATCCCATGGCTCAAGATCCACACTTGTCACGTACTTCAACGTGGCTATGTTTTAACATACCATGAGCCGTGAACTGGATCATGGTAGTCTACACATAGTAGATACTGTCACACTGTGGAGTACCCGGAAATGAGAGATCTGATCGATTAGCTAAGGAAGAAGCAAAAGAAGAACAGCCTGATGTCGCTTAAAAAAAGTCGCTAAAAAGTCGAAAGGGTCGACTTCATTGCACAGGGTTTTTATCCCATATGGCTCAGTCTCTTTCTGCAGTGTGGAAAGCGTCGCACAAAGCACAAACTCCGTAGCTCCAGCGACAACCTTCAGGAGTCTCTGGGAAAAAATGCACTTGTGAAACCGAAGGATGCGGCCCGGAATCGAACTCATAACCTTCGGAACCCAAGGCAGATGGCTTGACCACTTCACCACAGAGATTACCAGAACAGACATAGCCCATTACATACCACCAAAAGAAAAGAATGATCAAATCAGTCAAAAAGCCACCAAAACCTGCTCAAGACGACTGCCACGTGATGGATAGACCAGAACAAGTCATTATTCTGCGCCTCAGAACAGGACACAATAGATTATGCAACCACATGAATATAAATCTCAAGATTGGTGAATCAGCCATATGCACATGTGGACTGGCGTCGCAAACAACAAAACACATACTCCAAGACTGTCCAAAATACAACATATCTGGGCAAACCTTTTGGCCTAGAGAGACGACAGTGGAAGATAAACTCTACAGACTGCTGAGTGAACTAAAAAAAGACAGTTAAATTCATACAAGAGACAACATTGCAGTTATAGACATATTTCAAGCGAACAAAAGAAGAAGAAGAATTAACAAGCAATTAGAAAGTTAAGTATAGAGGCCATGGAGATGTGGATATATAGAAGAATATGTTGGATTTCATGGAAACAACAATAAAATATAGATGTACTTGATAAACTGAGAATGAAAAGAGAGTTGATAAAAGAAATAAAAAAGAGGAAAGTTAAATATTTTGGCCACGTTAAAAGACATAACATTCTTATATAAACCATACTCGAGGGTAAGGTTGAAGGAAAGCAAGCAAGACGTAGACAACAATACAAGTGGGACGATACCATCAAGAGATGGATGAACAGCAATCTGACAAAATGTACAGTCAGGGTGAGAGACAGACGGTGTTGGAGATATATTGCAGCCAGCCTTCATTGTGGAGACAGCACCTGATATATTGTTATATAAAAACACGCAGAAAGGCATTGCTAACTAGCTTTAAGAAAATATTACCATAACAGCGTTTCATGATTTTTAGCACTCGTCATTCTGAGAATTAACTATAATAATGGTCACAAGCAACTCTGTCAAGATCGACTCCAAGAATAATATAAGAAAGGAGGAGGGATTCTGGCTGGAACTCAGTGTTAAGTATCCAAGGTACAACCACGGACCAGCCAGTCTGCAAAGGAGACAAAAGAAGGCAGCTCTTCCATCATGAGATTTTCTGCTACAAGAAATAAGAGAGGAATCATACAAATAACAAATTAACATGGTTTATGGACTGTTACTTATGAAACCTGTATGTAATAGTCTTGACTTATAAATGTGAATCACTGGCAATAATCAATAGTGTCAGACGCAGCCTTTGAAAGTATGAGTTCGAGTCAATAAGTTCTGTGGGATGGCAGGTAAATGTAGTTGGTGTTTTCTACAGCTGTCATTAGGTGACAGCAACATCGAACTTTATATTCCCGTTCGTCAGGTGGCGCTAGGTGTTTCATGCGCATGCGCAGCGCATAAACAAAATGACGACTGTACTTACGGAGTGTACAACCAAAGAGCAACGTGCTGTTGTGCGTTTTTTGTGGGCAAAAGGACTGCCGGCAAAGGATATTCATAAAGAAATGCTTCCTGTTTATGCTGATAAATGTTTGTCCCGTACAGCGGTGCATAGCTGGGTAGAAAAATTTTCTCAAGGACGCTCTAAAATTGTTGATGAAATCCGATCTGGTCGTCCTGTTGAGATTGCAACAGAAGCATCCATGCATCAGGTGGAGGAGATGATTAGATTAGATTTTAACCAATTTCAAGAAGACAGGTGACAATGTCAATTCTGAATCGTACTGTGAAGTTCTATCGATGCTTCATGATGCAATTCGAAGAAAACGTCCAGGACTGCTGACTAGAGGAGTGTTGCTTCTTCATGACAATGCCAGACCACATACAGCTCGACTAATTTAAGAGACAATTAACCAACTAAGGTGGGAAGTTCTAGAACATCCACCTTACAGCCCCAACTTAGCTCCTAGTGATTTCCACCTTTTCGGTCCCCTGAAAACCCTGAAAAACGAGCTATGGAAGACATTTTGTGAATGATGCCGAAGTTGAATGTGAAATGAAAACGTGGTTTAGAAAACAAAGCATGCAGTTCTATGCAGCCGGTTTGGGAGGACTGATAAAATGATGGGATAAGTGCTTTAATGCTGGTGGAAATTATGTTGAGAAATAAAGGGACAATGTACGTATAAAAATAAACTGGTTTCAAGTTGTTATCATATTTAGTTATTTTTCTACAGCCATTTGTGACTTACTTATTGACTTCCCCTCGTAAGTTACTATAGGAAGATTAAGAAGGTGACAAAATAGGACAGGGTTCACAACCAGGCAATATGATAAAGAAGATTCAATCTTTGCAGATGCAAGTAGACCAGTTTCAGTTGAGATGGTTTGGTCACACCTGCAGAATGGAAGACAACAGACAACCGCATAAAAAAGTGTAACAGTTAATGTCATTAACACTAACCTGAAGAGCCATTGCAATCTGAACAAACCACTCAACCACTTGTCTTTCTTCCAGTGGAACTCCCTTCTGTTCTTTCAGGCGTGCATACAGATCCCCTCCTTCACAATACTGCATGGCTATATACAAAAACCCACCAGTCTCAAATGACTCTTTGTAGGACACAATATTTGGGTGTTTCAAATTGGACAGTAACTTGGCCTCCTGTTCTGCAGACTTTCTTTCTCTTTTAGAAGCCTTACCCAGGTTCATCTTTTTTAGAACATACTGAAAAGATTAACGGATTAGATGTTTTGATCTGATTAATGTGAACATTAACTACATAAAGTGACAAACAACTATGTGTCCCAGGAAATAATTTGAAGTTACTTCGCATGTCAGGTTTTTGTCAGATATGACTGAGCTACCATTTAACAGTAAACAGTACTACTTGCTTTCTTTAGCCCTGAATGTTGGGTAGCACTTACCAAACCCAACACCCCACATCGTGCCAACGGTTTCAGGGGGAGGAGTAAAGTTGGAAGAGTACAAGCCTTATCCTAGCGCGAGGAAATGCAACCTAAAGACTAAATGTCATGGCAGGGCAGACCAGGCCCTAAGCCTTGGTTAGCAACTGGTCTAGGAACGAGCTCCTACAGGCTGATATTAGAGCACTGCTTTGCCTATCCAACAGCTTCTGGTTTTGTTCAAGATGTATTGGTGTTACCTTTCCTCTGAAGTAAACCAGGCAGGCTGAGAGAAGGATCGTGATGCATGGGCCCCACATGGTCTCTACAATTCAGCCCGGGCTTTGTGCTATAGAGAGGTAAAATTTCATCCCTCATTTCCACCATGGGTTGTTGTTATTATGCCCTTTTTTGAAGCACCACGTAATAATCATCTGTAGGGCAGCAAAGTGTCAGTAACTTTGTACCTTTTCTTATGTTATGTACAAGCAGCATTTTACAGCAGCTGAGAAAAAGTTAGCATGTTTGGCTACATGATCTGTGTATGTGGTGCAATGAAAAGACAAATATACAATGGTATTGTTGCTCAGTGATTGCATGTGATGAGAATAGCACCTGATTGTTATATAAAAACATGCAGAAAGGCATTGCAAACTAGCTTTATCAAACTATTATCATAACAGCACTTCATGATTTTTAGCACTCGTCATTCTGTGAATTAACTATAATAATGGTCACAGGCAACTCTGTCAAGATCGGCCCCAAGAATAATATAAGAAAGGAGGAGGGATTCTGGCTGGAACTCAGTGCTAAGTGTCCAAGGTACAACCATGGACCAGCCAGTCTGCACAGGAGATAAAAGAAGGCAGCTCTTCCATAATGCAAAAAGGCACTAAAGACATGTCTGTCCTGAGATTTTCTGCTATAATGAAGATTGATTTTTTTTTTTTAGCTTATCCTTTACAGGACTTAGCTGTCAACACCAGCATCTTTCAGCTGTATGTTGATCTCTTGGCAAGATTACGCTCTGAGCGGCCAGCTCACATACCCCGTAAGTTACCGATGCGATTCGAACCACTGCTGATTTGAACCGTCATCACGTTACCGACGAGAGTATACGAGATTACGGAGAAAAGTCATAACCTCTAAGCCACAAAGCCGGCTTAATGAAGATAGAAGCATGAAATCTTGCACACTTCAAATATGGCATGTGTTGATTGTGTGCACCAAATTGCAACCCAACCAGCCAATTATTATGGCTGGCCTAAACCACTGAAATGGAGCTTGTTAGCAATTTAGTTATAAGCAGCGAATTGTGATGGAATTTCTCGTTACAGAGAAGGAAACTGTTGTGAACATTCACAACCATCTATGTGATGTGTATGGAAGTTATGCAGTCGACGGATGTATGGTCAGTTGCTTGGTTCATAGAATAAAAAAAATCAGGAAGCAGAGACACGGAGCTGCTTGATCGGACGTGCTGTGGACGTCCTGCCACTAATGTCACTAATGACTGGTGCGGCACAGTGAAGAATTTTATTACTGGCACCATCTAGGCTATGTGAGTTTGTTGCTTTGAAATTTGAGAGATATTTATATACTTCTGCAACCGACATCAAGAGAATCTTAGCAGGAATATGTCTAGTGAACTTCTCCTCACAGAATGATGACAGTGAACTAAAATTACATGATGATTTTGGTATTGAAGACTTTAGATTCTCTATTTCTGAATGAAAGAAACAACTGAAATCCTCGCATGTTATAGAGTTTGGTGTTGCGGACTCTGAATAGTGTTTCTTGTTGGTTAGCAAATTAATAGCCTTCCATATATTTGTGTTATTTGATTTACCTACAATCAAATCTTTAAAATGATCTTTTATTATCCTACGAATTCCATATTTAACGTTATTTCTTAGTCTGCGGTAGTTGATGAAGTCTTTATTTTTGTGTGCTGTATCTTGCTCTCTCATGATTTTCAAAACTTCACTAGCGACAAAAGGGGATTTATGTTGATTCTTGACACAAACTTCTTTGACTGGCGCGTGTTTATCAAACACACTGTAGACTGTCTTCGTCCAAAATGCTAGTGCATCGTCCGGATCAGGAAGTTGGTAAACATAATCAAGATTTGCATTTGTTAAGTCTTGTAAAAGTAACTCTTGGTTGAACCCTTTAAAATTTCTAAATCTGATGCTTGCATGTTTAATTTTAAGAGCTTTGAACCCAATTTTTGACCAAGTACAGCATACAGGGTAATGGTCACTAACTGCACTAACAGGAACAGAACATTCAATAATATTAACTGGACAGGTAACATATATATGATCAATTACAGTTGAGGAGGTGTCAGTAACCCGTGTGGGACGGTTTATTAGTTTGAAATTGTACGATATGATGATATCATCCCATGTCTGGTTGGGTTTATCTATGTTAAAGTCACCTAGTATCATAACTTCTCTAGCAGTCGTCAGTCAGGTCTTAGTCAGATATGGCTGAGCTACCGTATGACAGTAGACGGTACTACCTGCTTTCTGTCAGCGCCGAATGTTGGGCAGCGCTTACCAAACCCGACACCCCACATTGTGCCAACGGCTTCGGGCGGAAGAGCGCAATTGGGAGGGTACAAGCCTTATCCTGGTGCGAGGAAATGCAACCCAAAGACAAAATAAGTCATGGCAGGTCAGACCAGGCCCTAAGTCTTGGTTGGCAGCTGGTCTAGGATCGAAGCTCTGACAGGCGGACAGTTAGAGCATTGCTTTGCTGATCCGGGAGCTTCTGCAGCTTGTCTTGTTCCAGATGTATAGGTGTTAACGTTCCTCTGGAGTGAACTAGGCAGGCCGAGAGAGGGATCATGCTGCATGGGCAACACATGGTTTCTTTATTTTAGCCCAGGCTCTGTGCTATGGAGAGGCAATAACTCCATCCCTGGTCTTAACCGGTCTTGGAATCAAAGCGAGAGGCAACTGTTACGGGTTATAAGTCCTTGTCAGTTGGCGTAGACATGGGGCGCCACGCGTTGCCTCTGACGGTGGGAGACACCTACAGGTGTCACTGATCAGCTACCGCCCGCCTCAAGCTGGGCAGCCCCCGGCCAATTGGGTGCTGATCCGCCACAGCCTGCCTGCTTCAATGGGTGCTTGGGGCTAGGACAAAATCTGAATCGCAGGCTGTAAAACCAATGCACCAGGTACTAATAAAAAGAATAATAGAAACCTCAAGCTACGGCTTGCAACCTGGAACGTGAGAACCATGTGTCCAGGATTTTCCACTGACTTGACAAATATTGACGATGTGAGAAAAACGGCTGTGATTGATGCTGAACTCAATCGTCTTAACATTGATATTGCTGGCCTGCAGGAGACTCGCCTCGCTGAGGAAGGGTCACTCAGGGAAAACAATTACACCTTTTTTTGGAAGGGAAGAGGGCAGGCAGAAAAAAGGCAACATGGTGTGGGCTTTGCAGTGAAGAATTCGCTACTGGGAATGATTGATATCCCAGCTGGAGGTAATGAAAGATTATTATCACTGCGCTTAGCAACTTCTTGTGGATTTGCCACCATTCTCACTGCATATGCACCGACACTCGCTTCCTCTGATGATGTGAAGGATACGTTCTATGAGCAGCTAGACTCTGCGATCAAGGCAGTTCCAAAATCCGACTACATTTATATGCTCGGTGATTTCAATGCTCGTGTGGGCAAGGACTCGAGTTCATGGCCAGTGTGCCTTGGAAAATACAACATCGGTCGCATGAATGATAATGGGCAAAGGCTGCTGGAGCATTGCACTAGAAATGACCTATGTATTACAAACTCCTTTTTTAAAACAAAAGAGCTGCATAAGGTCACATGGAAACATCCAAGATCCGGCCATTGGCATCAGCTGGACTTCATTATCACACGGAGACAACATCTGAACCATACATCATTAACTCGAAGTTACCACAGTGCTGACTGTGATACAGATCATTCTTTGGTTGTTGCAAGGGTTAGACTGAGACCAAAGAGAATCTACACAGCTAAACACAAGTCTAGCCCCAGGATTAATATTATTAACACTCACGATCCTGGAAAGTGCTTTGAATTTCAACAGCAACTTGAAGACGCTTTCAATGATACATCAGAAAATTGTATAGTAAATGATAAATGGAGTAAACTTAAGGAAACTATTTATAAAACAGCGGTAGGGGTTTACGGCACTGTGGATCATAAGAGGCAGGACTGGTTTGCGGCAAACAGCCAGATACTGCAGCCCTTGATTGATAAAAAGAAGATAGCTCTCTTAAGAAACAAGGAAAGACCAACGCGTAACACTCTGAGTGAGCTGAAGCAAGCGAGGAAGGATGTACAAAAGGCTGCCAGGCAGTGTGCGAATGACTATTGGATCAAGTTATGTGAGTCCATTCAAATCGCAAGTGATAAGGGAAACATCAGAAGCATGTATGAAGGGATAAAGAAAGCCTGTGGTCCAATGATCAAAAGAAGTGCACCGCTGAAAACCTTGACTGGAGAAATCATCACTGATAAGAAACAGCAGATGGATAGATGGGTCGAGCACTATTTAGAGCTTTACTCAAGTGAGACCAAGCTAGCGGATGATGCCCTCAACGCCATAGAGGCCCTGCCAACTCTTGACCACCTGGACACACTTCCCACTATAACAGAAGTTAAGTGTGCTATAAATGAGCTTGCATCTGGCAAGGCTCCAGGTAAGGATGGGATTCCAATAGAGGTAATCAGGAGTGGGCAAGACACACTCGCTCTACAGATCCACCAGCTAATAGAGCTATGCTGGCGAGAAGGACAAGTCCCACAGGATTTCAAAGATTCAAACATCATAACGCTGTACAAGAACAAGGGCGATCGGAGCGACTGTAACAACTATAGGGGTATCTCACTTCTGTGTATTGTTGGGAAAGTATTTGCCAGAATTGTCCTGCGCAGACTTCAAGTCCTGGGAGATCAAGTCTACCCCGAATCACAGTGCGGCTTCCGTCAGAACCGGTCTACCATTGATATGATATTCTCATTGCGACAGATGCAAGAAAAATGCCGGGAACAAAATCAGCCACTGTTTATTGCCTTCATCGACCTCACAAAGGCATTCGATTTGGTCAGTCGTGAGGGTCTGTTCAAAGCACTAAAGAAGATTCGCTGCCCACCAACTCTTCTGTCCATTGTGGAATCGTTCCACACAGGCATGAAGGGTATAATCAAGTTTGATGGCTCAACTTCAGAAGAGTTTGAAATCAAGAGTGGAGTTAAGCAAGGTTGTGTACTATCCCCCACCCTCTTTGGGATATACTTTTCACTTCTACTGAAATATGCCTTTCGTGATCAGGATGACGGTATATACATTCACTCACGCTCAGATGGTGGCCTCTATAATGCTCAGAGATTGAAGGCCAAGACCAAAATTAGGAGGGTACTAATCAGAGAGTTGCTTTTTGCGGATGATGCTGCGATTACGACCCACTCTGAGGAAGAATTACAACATCTACTATCTGCATTCTCCAATGCTTGTTCTGAATTTGGTTTAACAATTAACAAAAAGAAGACACAGATTATGTCACAAGGTGCACATGGTGTACCATCAATCTTTATTGACGACGCCGAACTGGAGATAGTAGACCATTTTACATATCTAGGATCAGAGGTAAATAGCAAATTATCCCTCGATCAGGAAATCAACATCAGGATTGGCAAGGCAGCAACAACAATGAACATGTTAGCAAAAAGAGTCTGGGAGAACAGGAAGCTTACTGCCAAAACAAAAGTCCTCGTCTACCAAGCCTGTGTCCTTAGTACTCTTCTTTATGGCAGTGAAACCTGGACAACTTACTCACGCCAAGAGAAACGTTTAAACAGCTTTCATATGCGGTGTCTGCGAAGAATACTTGGTATTAAGTGGCAAGACAAAATCACAAATACTGAAGTATTGGAAAGATCAGGTTGTGTGACGGTGTATTCCATGCTCAGTCTTCGTAGACTTAGATGGATAGGACATGTTAGGAGGATGGATGATGGTAGAATACCAAAGGACATCTTTTTTGGTGAATTACAGACGGGTAGGAGATCTCAGGGTCGGCCTCTACTACGATACAAAGATGTGTGTAAGCGGGACATGATTGATACAGGCATAGATAATGCACATTGGGAGCAAGTCGCCGCTGAACGTGTTGCATGGAGGGCAAACATCAGAAATGGAATAAAGACAAAAGAGAAAATGATTGCAGATAAAGCACACACAGAGCGTGAGAGACATAAGATGGTGCACAATGGTGGAAATGACCATGTTTTCACATGCATCTACTGTGGGCAAACATTTGCAGCAAGAATTGGCCTTACCAGCCACACTCGCCACCGCCATGGGTCGTAGTTATTAAGCCTTTTTGAAGCACCAAACTATCGTCTGTCAAGACGGAAAGGTGCCAATGAAGTGAAGCAGTCATACCAGCTGTACGTGGCACATGGATTCCAATACAGGTATCCAATGAGAAACGGTTGCTGGCTGGCTGGTTCACCTATAACCAAACAAATTCTATCCCTACGGTCTCGAGATCACTTATATGGGAAAAGCTGAGATACTGGAGATGTATACAGCAATACCTGTCTCTAATTTTTGATTGGCATCTCTCAGAATTACTTTAAACCCCTTAAGAGAGATTTCAGAGTCGGTTATTTTGTCGTTGAGATGACTTTCTGTGATTCCAAACACATGGAACTGTTTGCATAGTATTACCGAAAGCTCAGGTAATTTATTGAGCAAATGAAAGATTTAAAGATTGAGCACAACCCACAACTGGCAACGCTGATCGTATTCCGGTACAAACCTAAAGCCTTGTCCACGTCAATTTGGAAGCACTATACTCGACTTTCGCTCTCGTTTGAGCTCGTCAGTAGTGCATATCCTTGACCGGACCTGAAAACACACCCCAGATCACTGGCGTGAGACGCGGGTGTGTAACCACTACACCATGCCTTAGACGCTAAACGCAACCAAATTCTCACACTAGAATATCACAACGTCACCCATCGTAGCTTATATCTCAATCTTTAAATCTCAAATCCCGAAACAACCAAATAAATCAAATGAAAGATGTTGCAATGGCCTATATGTAGACCATCTTTGTTGAGCCACCGATCGTGACTGGTGAACATTACATAGTAAAAGGAAGATCTCACTTGTGGTATAAAATTTCAGGATTTTCATAACTTTATTTAGTAGTAGTTAAGGCTACTAGAGGGGGTAGGAAAATGTCTGTGACTGAGTGACATCATGAAAGCTTGGTGCAGGGCTGCAGGATTGTACTGCATTAACTGCTGAAGTTGACGGTTCCACTGATAGGAGTGTACATTACCGTCCAACGAGGAACGACTGCTATGAGTGTCACTGGAAGTAATACATTGGAAGCAGGCATCGGAGGCACAGCACCATTGTTTAACAGTGTCCCGTTTGACATGATAGAGGGAGACTGCTTTACGGGCAAAGGAGGAAACAAAATACAGTCAAGTCCACTTAAGTCGAACTCGGATAAGCAGAATTTCGCTTAAGTCGACGTTACTGGCTTAGTCCTTTTTTATCATTGTATAAAAAGTCCTGATAAGTCGAATTCGGTTAACTTGAATTTTAAGATTAGTCGAACATAAAAATTAATACCGACTATATAAGTGTTCATGTTTAAGTCGAACTGTTCATATCACACCCAAAAAAAAAATTTGTTTCGCGAAAGAATTATTTTTAGTCAGCAACAATCTCGCACATATGATATCTCGCTACATGTCAACAATGGTGGCTAGTCGACGAAAGCTTATTACTTTAACTTTAAAAATAAAGATTTAGCTGTTGGAAGAGGTTGAACATAGTGGGAAGAAGAAAGTGAATATAGCTAGAGAATTTGGTATGGAGTTCGTGCATCGAGCGAAGCCATCCATGAGTGAATTTTCAGCAGCGTGTGTGGTTCTCAGCAGTCTGTGTTTACGTTTTTTCAACATGGCGGAACAACGTGTGTTTTCCGAGCGGTCAGCAGTCAACATAACGAAGCGGCGTGGTAGTCGCGCAGGGAGAAAGAAACAAGGTAAGCGCGGTGGTTTGAGACGTTTTAGACTCAAGTGTCACCGTCTAGGACTCAGGAACATCCGCATTCTATATTGGAACTGTGCCAGTGTAAAACAACGGGGCTCTATTTTAGAAACCCTAGTTTACAGGAATGACATTGTAGCACTCCAGGAGACGAGACTGGGCGATCAGCTACTCCGAATTGCCGGCTTCAAATGTTTCTACAACAGACGACATCTGGGAACGGCGATTCTCGTTCGCGACAGCATGGTGGCGTCAGAGCTAGACATGTCCAGTTGGGACAGTGACGATATACAAATACAGGCGTTGAGAGTTCATTCCAGTATACCATTCGTGTTGGTTAATGTTTATGCCCGAAATGTGAGTGTGGACGCCCAGAAGTGGCAGTGCTTAAGTGGCATATTAGGCCACGAGAGAAATGTTATTTTCTGTGGTGACTTCAACGCTAAAGGCAGATCATGGGGAAACACTTCCTCCAATACACAAGGGGAGGAGCTCGAGACTGCACTGGAAACCATCGACCTGGTTTGTATCAACAGTGGCTGTGTCACCAGGACAGCAAGCCGCCCAGGCGATGAGGACAGTGCTATTGATCTGGCGCTAGTTTCACCTTCACTCACTACAGTGTGTAGATGGGGTGTCCTAGGACAGAGGTGTGTAAAGAGTAAGCACAGACAAGTCACTGAAATTGTTCTGGCGACTACATAAAAGCATGAGTGGTGTAGTCAAGAATAAGAGCATTTCTGACTTCCAAGGTGCTGACCTCATCTGGCAGAAGACTGACGAGGACAAGGGCAAAGCCCTCTTTGAACGCTACCTTGAGCAGAGCAACCAGACAGACATGGGAGGCCGAAATCTGGCCAAGGAGGTCACCTCAGACAGATGCAAGGCCCAGAACACTTCGGATGAAGACACAGTGACAGTGAAAGAAATCAAGGCTGTGCTTCGACGATCAAAAAACAGTGCTCCAAGTCCTGATGGCATAAGATATGACGACATAAATAGGTGTACCGACAATGAGCTAGAGAAACTAGCAGACATGTACAACAACAGTATAGGGAGTGCTAGCATCAAGGAGGAATGGTTACACAGCTATCTGATTCCCTTGCCGAAGCCTGACAAAGACCACACAAAAATTCAGGGATATCGAATTATAACCATGCAGAATACAATAGGCAAGCTGCTGGAGAAGGTAATTGCCAGGAAAATATCAAGCCAACTAGAGAGGCAAGGTGTTTTCCCACCTACCCTGGGTGGGTACCGTCCAAAAAGAGAAACCTGGACCAATGCAGCAGTCTTTGCCCATGATGTCTATGAAGGTTTCCACTCAGGCACTGAAACCATTGCTGCAGCGATTGATCTTGAGGACGCATACAACAGAGTACCACTGGATTTTTTAATGTTTCAGCTTCTTGAACTAAACGTAAGTCCATTCCTCCTTAGTTGGATCGCTGCAGCCCTCTTCCAACGGAAAGTAGTTTTTAGATGTGGCAGTTGGACTTCTGAACCAACAACAATATATCCTGGCCTACCACAGGGATCATCATTATCTCCGGTACTGTTCAACGCCTACACAGTGAGAATCACCAGTGAGCAGATCATTGGACCTGGCAGGACATTGTCATATGCCGATGATGTTTTAGTGTATCGTCAGGGTAAGGATAGAGAGGCGGTTGCTGTGGAACTACAAGCCGAACTCAATCGCATAAGTACTTGGTGTGATGAAGCTGGGGCAATGGTCAACCCAACAAAGGCAACAGTGACTTGGTTCTCGTTGAATAATCATATTGTCAACAATCCAACACCAACTGTAATGCTGTGTTCAGAGACGGTGGAAAGAACGCAGGCAATGAATTACCTGGGGATACGGTTTGATCGAAGCCTTGCTTATAATGTGCACATAGACCAGGTGATAACAAAGGCCAAGCGGGGTTTGGCAGCGATGCGGGTGATGGCGGCAGCAAACTGTGAGCAGCGCCATCTATGTCTTCTGTACGAGGGGCTGGTCATGTCTGTTTTGGAGTATGCAATGGCAATCCTGACTCTCAGCCATAAGCAGATAGAAAGGATGGAAAGGATACAGAATGAAGCTATGCGCATTATTCTTGGATGTACAAGAGATACAGCATGCAGGGCGATGCGCTACCTTCTTGATTTTCCAACCATTGAAGAGAGAATACAAGTTTGCCGGGCACGGGCCTACCTCAGAATTAACGCAAACACACAACATCCACTGCATAGTGAAATTAGGAAGGTGAAGAGAATCCTTTTCAGTTTGCCTGGTAGAGGGTAGATCGAAGTTGTTTCGCTGTCAGAAGATGACATGCGGTCACTATAGATTCCCTTCAGCCAGGTTAAAAAGAGGACGGTCGTGGTTGGGTCAAGCCGAAGACATTCTTCAACAGATGTGTTCACTTGAGGACTTAGAACCTGGCGAGGAGTGGGTGCAAGTGCCAACAGACTTCTGCACATCCTTTTCAGTTTGCATCCAACTAGATAGAAAATGCAGACAAGAAAATCCGGCTGCTGTTGAGGCTGAAGTACAAGCGTTGATTTTCGAGAATTCGCTAGACGGTGACGCGGTCATCTACACAGATGGGTCGGTCGTCCGACATGTGAGAAGCTCATGGGCCTTTACAGCTCGGGCCGGAGGGAGAATTGTGAAGGAGGACTCTGGTGCTTTCACTGAAACCACAAGTAGCCTGACCATGGAAGTCATGGCAGTAAGTAAAGCAATAACATGGCTCGAGACACAGACATTCACTAGGGCTTGTTTCCTTAGCGACTCAATGAACATGATCAAGAGGATAGAGGAGGGGTCGATACGAAGAGAATGGTTGCTGCCTCTGAAGCGGTCTCGGCTGGCAAAGATTAGTTTCATCTTCGTGCCAGGGCATGCGGGAGTACAAGGAAATGAGCGGGCGACAAGCTCGCAGGTGAGGCTACTGTGGAGGGCGGACGCGCCATGGACCAGGCTGACATTCTGAATGCTCTACGAGAAGTGAGACTTTTGCGAGAACCAAGTGATGACTGTGAATCTACAACAATGGCCAGACTGCGAGAGCAGCAAATTAAAAGAGGGATGGCCAAACAAGAACACTACGCAGGATGCCAAAGAAGATTGATAAACCAACACAGAACTGGCGTCGTTAGCCGCTACACGCTGCAGGATTTGCTGAGGAGGGGATCCGAGCACTTATGGACTGAATGGTTCGATGTGCAACGAGGATGATCTGTCGACTAACTAACTAACTAACTAATTTGGTATTCCAACATCGACACTTTCCGGCATTTTAAAGCATAAAGACCGCTACAGAAAATTTTTTTTCGAATGTCAAATCGACAGTGATAGACAGCGAGCTAGAACTGTCGCCTGTGATTTTGTTGATGCTGCCCTTTTTAAATGGTTCACTGTGATTAGATCGGTAAATGTACCAGTAAATGGGCCTGTACTTATTGCGAAAGCAGAATAATTTGCACGTCTTGGAAGTCAAACAGACTGAAATTGTAGTGCTGGCTGGTTGGATCGTTTCAAAAAACGACACTGCATCACGTACACGAATGTGTGTGGAGAGAAACAGTCAGTTGGCGAAGCAACGACTCACTCATGGATAGATGTCTCTGTAAATGAGAATTCCACACCATCAGCGAGCAGTGAAAGCAATGTTACTGACATTTCAGTGCAGCCATTATTTGCTAGATTGTATAAAGAGCTGAACATTGAACCACAGGAGTGTGTGAACATTGACAATGATGTTTCTAATAGTGCAACTCTTTCAAACACTGATATTATAGGGCTATGTATGCCAGTCATTCAACAAACAGACCCTTCCAGCCCTGACTCTGATGATGAGGATGACTGTGGGCTGCAAGCACAACCTGTATCGCAGTCAGATATTTTGGCATGGATTGACAAAATTGACATTTACATTAAAGCATACTGGATATTCAGATGAAGCAGTCTCACCATTTTGTGCCTTTAAACAGGCCATGGGAAGACATTTTTCACAAGTCAAGAAGCAAAGCAAAATCACATATTTTTTCTTTAATTAATTTGGAAATTTTCATATGACTTTAATGTTCCACTTTCTAAAATAATTAAACATTTCAACATTTCTGGTATTGTATTGCTATTTATTTGTTCACTAACTGTGTTTCCTAAGTGGTACAATCATTTTACTCAATGCTACTGCATGGCATTAGTGTAAATTAGTGTAAATATGTGTGCAGTCTAGATAAGTAGAATTTCTGATAAGTAGAACAAATTCCTTCAGCTCCTGTGACTTCTACTTATCCAGACTCCACTGTACCATAGCTAGCAACACTGGGATTGGAGCATGAGTTGCTATTCATGGCATTGTGTTCCTGGGGTTTAGGCAAAGGTGGTGTGGGAAGAGAGGGAGTGTTTTCTGAACACTGAGAGAGGGCTGTTGCCGGAGGTGAAGCTCGGTTTACTCCTGTCACTGGTGCTGATTGTTGTGCATGTTCGGAATATTTTATTTTCTTCGCTAGAATGCTACTTCCTAGCTTGGAACAATGTATTTGATCCCTGTATAGTTTTTTTTTCTTAGGAGCCCCATACGGGGATGTAAAATACGGGGTATTATTAATGAAATTCATGTTGTTATCTTTACAAAACTTCATATAGAGTTATATTGGCAGCATCGGCAGTACGAAGCTGGAATCCATAACAGGGTGGAATGATTGATGAAATGAACATAGATGATTTAGGAAATTTATTGCGCAACAACACCTCCAATGTAGCTAGTTGTGAGGTGTTTATGCTCTTGTTATTCATGATATCGTTGACACCAATATGGACTGTTGCTTTTCTAATGTTGTCGTTCACTTTGAATGTTCGCAGTGTAGATGTTAGCCTATCAATGTCCGCGCCTGGTAGAGGGTAGATCGAAGTTGTTTCGCTGTCAGAAGATGACATGCGGTCACTATAGATTCCCTTCAGCAGGGAGTCCAGGATGACATGTGTTGCACTATCATCTAGTTCTATCACTCGCTGCTGGCGTGTCCATTTAGATATATGTTGCCATTGGTCACCATCGATTTGCTTTGTGTTGTTGACTATAGCTGTTGCTAGCTTGAGATTGCTGTTGATGCCCAGTAGTGGTAGCTGCTAAGTGTTGTGATTCTTGATCTGTTGCTGAGGAATCTGCACTTAGGGTCTGGAACTTGTTGCTTATATGAACACCAATGGGGTAGATGGATGGTGTACACTCTACAGGTTTAGTAATGGTGTTGATTTCTGTAGAAACTGTCTGTGTGTCATTAAGTGGCGAACATCCATTAGCCACACACACCTCTACAGCACCATTGTTTACTGTCTGTTTGTGCACTTTTGTCTAGTGACGGCACACTCTGTAGCTTTAAGGCTTGTATAGTTTCTTTAAAGATTTCCTTCTCTTCTTTGAGGAGGCGGATTTCGTTTTGAAGAAGAGCGTTTTCTTCTTTAAGCACAACAATAATATTAGTTGTGTTGCTGGAAATAAAATCTTTTAGCCTGTCCTTCAAGGCCTGAATAAGTTCACAACAAGTATTGTGGCTGTGTGATTCGGCCGAAGAAAGAGTGTCTAAAGGTGTATTAATTACACATTTATCAGACTGGGCTGCTTTATCAATAAGCGACATAGATGAAGATGGCGTTGTTCGATTCATAGGCAGCGTGCTCACCATCTTTTGTCCCGTTTTGTCTTTGTGTATATTTTTGGCACGCTTAGAGTGAGTTGATGGCCGCAAGCCAGGGGACAATATAGACAGCTCCAATAGGAGCAGCATAAACAAAAGTACAAAAGTACAGGTCTTTCTGTAAAGAGTTCATCTCATTAATCACGCATGGCAAATCGTCACGTTGTCGTGAATCGATAATTGGGAACGATAATTGCTAACGTTAAAACATGAATGACCTTCCCGCCCATTTCACAAAGAAATCCTCATTTCACCAAATAAACACATTCACATAAATTAAAAATTCTTTAGATCCAATTTTGAAGTGAACACAACCATATACACAACATTTCGATTGATTTAGAAAAATGCTGATAGACTATAACTATTTGAAAATCGGGAGAGCTAGTGAAACACATCCACTCTCGATGGGACCGGTGTACTGAGGGCATTATTCTTATTGATATGCAAATCACTACTCAACAATTGGCCTTACAGCTGTCAGTCAGCAATGGTAGTGCAAATGCAGTTATAAAAACTCTCAGATTTTCTAAGGTTTGCACAAGATGGGTTCCTCGAAGTCTCACAAATGACCACCAATGGCAAAAGGAAAGAAATTTCTTCTGAATTGTTAGAGTGCTTTAATGCCAATGGAGAGAATGTTTTGGCTAAGATCGTTACAGGTGACGAATCTTGGGCACATTATTTTGAACCTGAGACAAAAAGACAATCAAAGGAGTGGCATCATCCGCAATCACCACAAAGAAAGAAATTCAAGACAATTCCTTCAACTGGAAAGATCATGATCACAGCCTTTTGGGGCAATGAAGGTGTAATTCTTGTGGATATTATGCTAAGAGGAGAAACAATAAATTTGCAAGCTTACATTAAGACATTGAAAAAACTCAATCAACGTTTTCAGAGTTTGGCCACACAAGAATCCAGCAGACCTGCTTCTCCTTCACAACAAAGCA
The DNA here is from genome assembly GCA_014155875.1 of Cepaea nemoralis. NCBI lineage: Eukaryota > Metazoa > Mollusca > Gastropoda > Stylommatophora > Helicidae > Cepaea > Cepaea nemoralis. Next base: position 139,476 of record JACEFZ010010372.1, on the reverse strand, counting down.
ACACGGGAAGCAATCACCAAATTGGGTTGGACTGTACTACCCCATCCACCCAATATTTTTGATTTGGCACCCTCTGATTTTCATCTATTTAATCCACTTAGAAGATACACGCCAAGGGACAAGGTTTGAAGATGATGAAGGAGTGATTCATGCAGCGAAGAAATGGCTACATGATCAAGACAAAATCTTGTACGGTCAAGGAATACATGCATTTGTTTCATGCTGGCATAAAGCCATTACTTGATGGAGATTATGTTGAATAATACAGATGTTTATACGACATATCCATGTACATTGTGTAAAAATGTCATTCTTCATAAACAGCTCTTGAGAAAAACAATGTGGTGCATTACTTTCTGAACACCTTGCTGAAGGAACAATTGTAAATCAACACACTCGTGGTTACTTAAAGATTAATACTCAGTAAAACATTCCAAGCAAAATGTACTAAATAATCTCTTCAAGACCAGCTATAATATTTTACCATGACCATTTGACTGGACAAAATTACCTACAATCATCAGAATCAATTTACTTCCTCAAAAAATACAATGTTTGGGCATTTACTCTAAGAGTTCAGAATTTACTTTTTCCAAAAGGAAATAACAATAGCATCTACCTGCTTCTTGTCCTTCTTGTGCTTTGCCAGCCATACCTCCCCATAGCTACCTTTTCCAATGACTCTGATGCACTCAAAGTCATCATTGTCCATCTTCTGAATCAAATTATCACTTCTGTTCACTGATCTGTTATATAATTAATAATATAGGAATTAATACATGTACAGAAAGTAAACAAATAAATAATTCTGATAAGCTTATTTTAAATAAAATAATGAGATCAGGAATGAATATGTAGTAAAGTTGTAACATTACCTTTCAACGTGCATAACACAGGTTTAATCCTAGATAATAAATATTACAACCAACATCTTCTCCGCAGTGGCAATATATTATACAACTAACAAGTATATACATTCAACAACCAACATCTACAACAGAGCCGGGATATATATTCAACAACCAAATCTTCTCCACAGTGGGAGTATTATATACAATCAATAACTACATCAGAGCAGGGATATATATTCAACAACCAAATCTTCTCCACAGTGGGAATATATTATACAACTAACATGTATATATATTCAACAACTAACATCTACAACAGAGCAGGGATATATATTCAACAACCAAATCTTCTCCACAATGGGAGTATATTATACAATCAACATCTACAACAGAGCAGGGATATATATTCAACAACCAAATCTTCTCCACAGTGGGAGTATAATATACAATCAACATCTACAACAGAGCAGGGATATATATTCAAACCAAATCTTCTCCACAGTGGCAATATATTATACAACTAACATGTATATACATTCAACAACCAACATCTACATCAGAGCAGGGATATATATTCAACAACCAAATCTTCTCCACAGTTTGAGTATAATATACAATCAATAACTACAACAGAGCAGGGATATATATTCAAAAACCAAATCTTCCCCACAGTGGCAATATATAAGGGGCATTCATTTGAAATCCGTTCGTGCTGCACCACGCATAATTGCGTACGTTGAACATGATCATGTCAAAGTCATGTGATAAGTACTGACCAGAATATAAGTGCATGTGCATATTGTCCCATGATGCATACGTTCTGTTTCTGACCGTTGAGAAAATGGCTGTGTTGATCTCAAATCCGTCCAAAGAAGCTCAAAGAGCGGTGATTTAGTTTCTTTCATTTGAAGGATGTCGACCAGTGGACATTCATTGAAGAATGCAGGCAGCGTACGGTAACAAATGTGTGTCGAAGACAATAGTGACAGACTGGGCACGAATGTTTCGGAAAGGACGTCAGTTCATGACAGATCTTCGACGGCCGGGTCAAGCGCATATTATTGCAACAACAAAAAAACCATCGCCAAAATTGATGCAGCAGTACAGATGAACCGTTGTCGAAGCATACGTTCGCTAGCGAAAGAATTTGATGTGTCAATTGGGACAATTCAAAAGGTCGTTCGTAAGGAACTGTAATATCGGAAGGTGTGTTCACAGTGGGTACCACAGATGTTGACCGACCACCAAAAAGAGGAATGCATGGGATGGTGTTTGAACCACTTGCTGCATTACAGAGAGGAGGGTGATGCATTTCTTTTCCGCATAGTGGCAGGCAATGAATCATGGTTTCACCACTTTGAGCCGAGCAGCAAAAGAAAGAGCATGCAATGGAAGTATGGTGGATCACCAAGAGCGCATTTTTTGACCATGAAGGGCTATTGTTGGCCGACTTTAAAGAACCTGGTGTCAACATCAACTCTACCCACTACTTGCAAACACTAGACAAGCTGCAAAAAGCCATCAAGAATAAATGACCCGTCATGCTTTCTTGCGGTGTGATTTTGTTGCACGATAATGCTCATCTGCATGTCGCAAAGATTGTGCAGGAAGCATTTGCAAGAAAGAAGTGGGAAATTCTGCAACATCCAGCCTATAGTCCTGATTTGTCACCATGTGATTTTCATTTGTTCAGACCTCTAAAAATATCTCTCAAGGAGCAATGATTTCACACAAATGCAGACGTAATGAACCTGGTAAACACTTGGTTCAGAGAGCAACCACAATCCCTTTTTGCAGACGGCATTCGCCGCCTACCTAAGCAATGGGATGCTTGCCTGAATGCCTACAGCGACTTCTTCTGACTAACCCATGGTGCATAATTCATTCAAAGTGAATGCTTTGTTTAATTCTACCATACCTGTTAATGTTTCTTTCATGCTTTTGTAATAAAGCCATTGGAATGGATTTCAAATGAACGTCCCTAATATTATACAATCAACATCTGCAACATAGCAGGGATACACATTCAACAGCCAACATCTACAAAGGAGAGGAGATATATATTCAACAATCAACACCTACAATACAGCAGGGATATACATTCAACAACCAACATCTTCTTCAAAGTGGGAGTATATTATATAATCAACATCTACAACAGAGCAAATGTATACATTCAATAACCAATATCTTCATCAGAGTATACATCAGAGTATACATTCAACAAGCATCATTCATAATAAAAGAAGGATATACATACACTCAACAACAAACATTTATAATATAGCTAGAATATAAACTCAACAACCAACATTTACATTATAGCTAGGATATACATTCAACAAGCAACATCTATAATATAGCAGGAATGTGCACTCAACAACCAAAGTCAACAGTAGGGTTTTAGGTGTTTTCTATAATTGTCTCCAATAGAGCATGGATGTTATTAGCAACCACCATCTACAACAAAGCAGAGACGTATTCTATAATCATCTCAAACAGAGTAGGAACATATATTTGCAACAAACATCTACAATTCAGTATTGACATTTTTACGAGGGGAAGTCAATAAGTACAGAGTATACATCAGAGTATACATTCAACAAGCATCATTCATAATAAAAGAAGGATATACATACACTCAACAACAAACATTTATAATATAGCTAGAATATAAACTCAACAACCAACATTTACATTATAGCTGGGATATACATTCAACAAGCAACATCTATAATATTGCAGGAATGTGCACTCAACAACCAAAGTCAACAGTAGGGTTTTAGGTGTTTTCTATAATTGTCTCCAATAGAGCATGGATGTTATTAGCAACCACCATCTACAACAAAGCAGAGACGTATTCTATAATCATCTCAAACAGAGTAGGAACATATATTTGCAACAAACATCTACAATTCAGTATTGACATTTTTACGAGGGGAAGTCAATAAGTAAGTTACAAATTGCTGTAGAAAAATAACTAAATATGATAACAACTTGAAACCAGTTTATTTTAGTACATACATTGTCCCTTTATTTCTCAACATAATTTCCACCAACATTGATGCACTTATCCCATCGTCTTATCAGTCCTCCCAAACCAGCTGCATAGAACTGTGTGCTCTGTTTTCAAAACCATGTTTTTACTTCAAATGTCTCCCACCAAAGTGGGTTTTCAGTGGACCATCCATCCATCCATCATGTGCCATGCCGGTAAGCGGTCATGTTTTGCCATCTCACTCGATCACCAGAGTCATGGATCAGCTCTGTGTTTCTGTCTCGACCATGCCACAAGGCCAAGTCATCCAGGTATTTACTTCTTGGTCTTCCCCTTGGTCTGTTCCCTTCGATCTTGCCAGTTGTCACCAAGTTCTCCAATTCATTTCTTGATTGATTGACTGATTTAGGAATTGACATCACAGCATTCAGGGCATTCCCATAAGTGCTCCGTCCCCATCCTCAGCAGCCAGCGAAGAGTTCCAACACTAATAGTACCAGTAGCAAATCTGATTATATGTCCGTCTCACCTTTCCTCTGAGCGTCGATCATCGGCCAGATCCTCTCGTCACCCCTCGCTGTTGCATTCTTGCCAGACCATGGTGATCCATTTGCTCCTCCGAGGTGTACACGTGCTCCCACAAGGCCGCAACCACGTCTGCCTTATCATGCATCAATACTCCACCAAGTTTTGCAGAGCCAGCTAATCTGTCCGCCTGTTCATTCCCCAGCACACCAGCATGCACCGGAGAAAAGATCCAAGTGATGCTTGTCGCCCATGACTTCCAAAGCGAAGCAAGCCACTCTGCACAAAGCTTGCCTGTCCTCACCCTACTCAGCATGCTTTCTGAGTCAGTTACAATCACGATGTGTGTGTGTGTGTATCGTATTCTCCATCCAGCGGAAAGCTGCACTGACCACCTCCACCTCCATTCTTAAGCTAGATGTTGTAGTATCATATGCCAGGCTCTCTTGCACCAAACGTCGACCATTAACTTTTGCTAAGAACCCCCAGGCACTTCTCCTGCCTCTCAACACCGAACCATCTGTGTATATAATCACATCACCCGGGCGATCATTATCCTGAATTAGTTGCTGGATTTCCACTTCCGTGGCCCCTGCTGGCCACTCCCTGCACTACCGGGTCAATGTGATTATAACTCTGCACAAGTCCTGCTCCGCTGGCACTCTGACCCACTCCTCTCCTCGCCTAATGTTCTCCAAGATGCACACCTGTCTGATCGTATCCTCCGCCTGAGCCATCCATGATTTCCCTCTTATCAGTCTCTGACCCTTAACTGCATCCAGCGCCTCAAGCAACGGGTGATCTGTGTCAGCAACTACTCTGAGGTATACCTTCGCCTGCATCACCTTCAGCCTACCAGCAACAGAAGGCAAACCAAGGATGTAACGCATACACACTACTGGGGTGTCTCTGGTGCATCCCAGAATGACCCACATAGCTTCATTCTGTATGTGCTCTAATATCACTAACTGACTCTTTGAGACGGTGAGCAGTCATAGTCCATAATCAATCACTGATTCTTCTCATTTTTTCTCATAACATGCCCAAAATATTTTGACTGTCTACGTCTAATGTCTCTAATCAGTTTACGATCTTCATTTGTTTCTTGAAGGCCTTTTTCATTGGTCTTTCTGGCCGTTCAGTGGACCAAAAAGGTGGAAATCGCTAGGGGCTAAGTCAGTACTGTAAAGTGGATGTTCCAGAACTTTACATTTTAGTTGGTTAATTTTCTCCTGAGTTAATTGAGCCGTATGTGGTCTGGCATTGTCATGAAGAAACAACACTCCTCTAGTCAGCAGTCCTAGAAGTTTTCTTTGAATTGCATCATGAAGCTTCACAGTACGATTCAGAATTTGCATTGTCACCTTTCTTCTTGAAATTGGTTAAAAGAACTTGACAATCCCAGAACACTGTCAGCATAACCTTCCCTGCTGATGGCGTAGCCTTGAATTTTTGGACACAAGACGAAGAAGGATGTTTCCATTGCATTGAAGCATGCTTTGATTCGGGCTGGTAGTGATGCACCCATGATTAGTCCCCAGTAACAATCCTGTTCAGCATGTCTTCTCCTTCATCTTTATATCGACAGAGATGATGCAAGGACAGGCCAAATCAGTTCATTTTGTGTTCCTCCTTCAATTGTCTGGGTACCCACCTTGAGCACACGTTCTTAAATTTCAATCAATCATGCATTATATTGTATGCTGAACCATGTGAGCACCCTATTGCAGATGCTGCAGAGTCTATCATTACTTGCCTGTCACCTCTAATCATCTCCTCCACCCACTGCACAGATGCTTCTGTTGAAATCTCAACAGGACGACAAGATTGGTTTTCATTAACAATATTAGAGCGTCCTTGTGAACATTTTTCTACCCAGCTATACACCGCTTTACAGAACAAACATTTGTCAGTATAAACAGGAAGCATTTCCTTATGAATGTCCTTTGCAGGCAGTACTTTTGCCCACAAAAAACGCACAATAGCAACGTGCTCTTTGGTTGTGCACGCCGTAAGTTCAGTTGCCATTTTGCTTATGCGCTGCGCATGTGTATGAGACACCTAGCGCCACCTGATGAACGGGAATATAAAGTTCGATGTTGCTGTCACCTAATGACACCTGTAGAAAACACCAACTACATTTACCTGCCATTCCACAGAACTGTGTGACTTACTTATTGACTCGCCCTGGTAATAGGTGAAGAAAGGAATGTTTTGTGTAGAATGGCTTGCCTCGCTTCAGAGGTCACATATTGTGAGAATTGTATGGATTTCTGCCCACATGCGGGAGTGCGGGGGAATGAACACGCAGTTAGGCTTGCATGGAATGCACCTCTCGGTGGTAGATTACCTATGGACAAAGAAGAGGTGGTCATATGCTTGTAGGACCAGGCGGAGAAAGTGGTGGAATGGACTGAGCACCCTTATGTGGAGAAAATCATATGGTGGGGTATAGGCAGGGGCTTTGGGCATATCTCAGAGCTAAGAGGGAAGACCAGAACTTTCAATCAGATGGCAGTTAGAACCATTAGCAGTATGACTCTTTGCTGGCTGTTGAATAAGGGAACGGAGCGCATGTGGGAATGTCCTGAGTGCAGTGATGTCGTTTCAACATATTTTATAATTACATCTACCAACAAGTAATAAATACTCTTCTTAATGTTGCATGTCCTTTGTAGAACATTGAGATCAGCACAGGTTGTTTTTCAAAGCAATTTTACATTTAGTATTTTGTAATAAATACACATATATTTATTGGAACTCATAGATAAAAAGAGAAAAAAAGCAGAAATACAAAGACAAATTATTCCATTTTTTTCTGAAAGCCGAATGCCATGTGCACATTGGGATTTGGGCCTGCCAAATCAAAATGACGACAGCACCTTGCTGAAGGAACAATTGTAGATCAACACACAGCCAGCTAAATACCCCAAAATGCATTATCACTGGCCAGATCTTCCATACAGGTATTGAACCCGTATATAGATGACAAGAACAAGAAGTAGAAATTAGAAAACACTAAACAATACAAACACTGAAAGTTACGGGCACTCCTACAATAACGAAGCAGTATATAATTTACATCTACACTTTGATACAATGTAAAACCAAGTGAGGGTGGTATTCTTCAACCAACATCTCTACAACAATGGCATAATTTGTGGCAGTAGCAGGTATAATCACAGGTGGTTACATTGTAGGTCTATTAACAAAAGCACACAAAGAGCACCATATACATTCTGAGAGCATTATTTGAGAGGCCTAAATACAGACAGATTTATAAATGTGCTTTATAGATTATTCCAAAGCATATGGCACAATGGGTGGTGTAGAGGCTAGATGCTGGCCTACCAGCCTGGTGGTCATAGGTTCCATCTGTATCAGAACAGATTCACATGTTTGTAATGACCCGGGACCCCCCCCCCCCCCCCCCCCCCCCCCCCCCAGGACCAGGAAATGTCTTGCCGAGTGCAAGTAAAGGTGACTAGCGTGTTTGACCGGATATCATCAGATCCATCAGAAATACACCAGCTGAGACAGCTGCAGGACTTAGAATTCTGCAGATGATTTGTCAGTTACACAGTTACAAATACTTCAGAACACTTGATCAATTTCAGACATGACACTTTTAAATACATTTCCAATGAAGCATATCAGCCTAAATAGATCATGACCCCTCAGGATAAGGCCAGCAAACAACTGATTTATCATGTGAATGCTAGTCTTGCACAACAGCCTTTCCCATATAAACGTCTCTTGAAATTCAGGCATCATTCACAGCCATTCAACATTATGCTGTGTTTACAATTATGACATTCCGTCGCTCTGCTACCAAGTGAGTGCGTGGGTGACACCGTAGCTGTGAAATTCGCGTGGAATGCTTTTACATCTGTCCTGTATAGTGAACTGCATATTCGGAACAATGGCTACCGACGGTTGCTGAATTGACTGTTTTGCCCTTTCGGTTCACGGGTGCATTTTTCGGGAAACTCCTGGGAGCCGGCGCTGAAGCTGCAGCGTTCGTGCTTTATGCAACACTTTCGGTGGGACGCCCTGCGGTAAAAGACCGAGCTATGTGAGAAAACCCGGGTCACTGAGGTCTTTCTGGTGACTGCCGAGTCCATCAATGATAAACTGTGGTTTTCGTGGATTAATTTTGTGTTGACATTCTGACGGCGGCATTATGTACAGTGTACCTGTGTGGGCTTGTTGGACTGCCAAGACTCCCGTCTATTCCACTTTTCACATTGGACAGTGGGGAGCATTTTGTATGATATTCACTGGCACGGGAATGAAGCATAATGGGGACGACCCGTTGCTGTGAAGTTGGAACCTCGACTAATTAACTAACTACAATTATGACAACGATAATAATACTTAACTTATGTATATAACCATATGAGATATTTTCTTATTTTTAACTCTTTCTTTCTGTCCAAAAATGAATAACACAATATAGAAAGGTAGCATGTTACTGCAGGGCCCAAATAGCAACCTGTAGGCTCATATTTTTCACAAAGTTAAAGGAATTTGCCAAATGGATCTTTTGCAATCAACTTAAAATAATTCAGCTGACAATAAAGCTCATATATCATATTGATTGATTGATTGATTGATTGATTTAGGAACCAACATCACAGCATTCGGGACATTCCCATATGTGCTCCGTCCCCATCCTCAGCAGCCAGCGAAAAGATCCAACACTAATAGTTCCAGTAGCAATCTGATTATATGTCCGTCTCACCTTTCCTCTGAGCATCGATCGTTGGCCAGACCCTCTCGTCACACCTCACTGTCTCATTCTTACCAGACTATGGTGATCCATTTGCTCCTCCGAGGTGTACATGTGCTCCCACAAGGCCGCAACCATGTCTGTCTTGTCATGCATCAATACTCCACCAAGTTTTGCCGAGCCAGCCAATCTGTCCGGCTGTTCCTTCCCCAGCACACCGGCATGCCCCGGAGAACAGGTGATGCTTGCTACCCGTGACCTCCGAAGTGAAGCAAGCCACTCTGCACGAAGCTTGCCTGTTCTCACCCTCCTCAGCATGCTTTCTGAGTCAGTTACAATCACAATGTGTGTATGTGTTGTGTTCTCTATCCAGCGGAAAGCTGCACTGACCGCCTCCACCTCCATTCTTAAGCTAGATGTTGTGTCATCATACGCCAGGCTCTCCTGCACCAAACGCCGACCATTAGCTTTTGCTAAGAACCCCTCATATATCATATGAACTTTATGTTACTTTACTATCAGCTGAATTATTTTTCGCAAATTCCTTTAGTATCATGAAAAATATGTGGCCACAGGTTGTTGATCTTTGGGCCCTGGAATAAATTATATATGAATCTGGAATAGATGAACATTCATATGAGAAAACACAGGATGATAAAATGTACAATACATACCTACTGGCCAAACTGTTTGGTGAGTTTTTGATCTTGTCTAACGGGATCTCCATTTGCTAGCTTATATGTTGGTACACAGAATCATAAATGGGGGAAATAAGAAGAAAACGAGAGCAGAAGAGCTGTCATATTCAACAAGCTTTAAATAAGAAAATCAGTACATCAGTATTTTAGTTAGTTAGCAAGTTAGTCGACAGATCATCCTCGTTGCGCATTGAACCATTCACTTCATAAGTGCCCAGATTCTCTCCTCGGTAAACCTTAATAATATATATATATTAATTTATTAGTACTTTAACTTAATGAATGAAATGACTAAATGTCTTTTCAACTTTCAACCAATCACCAAATAGTCAAATAGTTCAAATACCAATTGATCCACCGTTTAGTTTTATTTAACTTTACTTTATTTACATGCGTGTTGTAATTGTATCGAGTTGTCTTCACATTAAACAAATGAAAACCGTAAACTTAATCTACAGTACAGTTATTCTCAGTAAGCAGTTTATATTATATATATTTTAAAATATTTAGTATGATATACACGGTTAAAATCACAAGCACAGATTTGCCTTAACAAATCACGACAAAACCACATAAGAGGAAGTGAATATATGTATCATGTACACTCTAAATCACTATGGAATTCTAAATTTATCCCAGGACAAAGATGTGGAAAAGCTTTTTAATTCTCAGTCATGTAAAAATGCTACCGGTACCAAATATTTTCATTACATAAACTTCACTGTCTCAGTATAAATAAAAGTAATATTTACACTTATGAAATTATTTTTTTTGTCCATATACACCTTGGATATAGATATTTTATGAGTACTATAATGCAAATCCTGTATTGTCCCTTATATTAACAATAATTAGATATTTTTGGTTCAAGGCTGGTCGCGCCGTCTGCTATAATGCTATATTGTTATTGTCCAGAAAACACTGAGGTGCACTCCGGGCAAACAAGCAGGTGCACTTGTCTCCTGGAGTGTAATTGTAAATGCACATGTGGTTTGGCGTCGCAGACAGCAGAGCACATACTCCAGGATTGCCCAAACTACAACATATCCAGGCGAACCTTCTGGCCTAGAGAGACAACAGTGGAAGATAAACTCTATGGACCGCTGAATAAACTAAAAAAGACTGTTAGATTCATACAAGAGACAAAATTGCAGTTATAAACATATTTTAGGCGAACGAAAGAAGAAGAAGAAATTGTAAATGCCCTGGCCACGAAAACAATACATATCTAGATGTTGACTGTTAGACTTAATTAACTTATATTGCAGAAAATATCTTCATCTTGTGAAATGCTGATTTGCTTTAAGCTTAACCAAAAGGTTATTCTTCAAGCCTGCATGCTTGAGAGCGGTTGAAAGTGGCTTGTTTGAAAGATATTCCCCATTTTTTGACAAAGGTAAGGAAGTTTATAGTTTGGCTTGTTTATTATCAAAGATATCCTAATTTAACCTGCATTTTTGAACTGCGCATCCAATTTTACATATAAATGTTGACTTTCAACAAGATTCGTTATGCTAGTGACTCACAATAAAATTTTAATGTCAGCAAGGTCGTCGTATGTACTTTGTAAATTCATTATAATGTCAGAATCATGGCATTTTGGATCATTGTCTGCCTCTTTTAATAATCAAGAAGCTTTACAGTCATGAAGCTAAACAAAATATGAATATACGTTTATATTCTATTAAATATTTATTTTGTTGTTTTATATTTATTTTATTTTTATTTATTATAATATATATATAATAATTTTTTGAAAGTCAAGTCAGTTTTCAAAGTTGTCCACGGTCCATTGCTGAAATTTAATTGACTGGCTCACAGTTTTATTTTCATTGATAAATGAATTATCAAGAGAATTATACTTTATTGTGCATTTATGGATGCTGCATCCATTTCTACACATAACTAAAGAGGTTCTGACAAGATTCGTTATACTAAGGTGTAGAATATAAATGTTTTGTGAGACTACCCGGTTACATCTTTACAATAGGGAAAATTCACAATGGCGGCATCCCAGCATATCCAGACTAGTCCTACTAGTGTATGTTTTATTAAAACACTGGGGATTTAGAATCATAATATACAAAGTATCAAATAATTTCTACAGATAATTTGTGTTGTTGATTTAATAATTTTTATTCATGTGACGTGGCTGAACCATTGTTGATATATTATATATATAAAGTCATTTTTCAAACCCGTCCGCTCACTTTGTATACTCAGCTCTGGCATCATATTTTATTTTAATTTAGTTGTATATGTTAAATAATAATTTAAATTAAGAGAAGTTATATAATGTTTTTGAAATCTCCAACCAGTTTAGCTTTTATTCTTGTCTTTCTGATTATATTTTTATACATATTTCTTTGGTAGTCTCTGTGGCGAAGTGTTCAAGCCGTTTGACTCATGCTCCGAAGGTTGTGGGTTTGATTCTGGGCCGCGTCCTTCAGTTTACGAGTTAAATGTTTCGGAGACTCCTGTGGGTCATCGCTAAAAGCTAAGGAGTTCATAGGCAGAGTTCGTAGGGAGGCATTATTTGCACCGCGCTCGTATAATCTTTTTTTTTTGCATATCCTTTACAGGACATTGCTGTCAACACCAGCATCTTTCAGCTGTATGTTGATTTCTTGGCAAGATTACGCTCAGTAGTTTGCCATTGCTTTCTGAGCGGCAGGCTCACATACCCCGTAAGGTACCGATGTGATTCGAACCACTGCTGATTCTCACCATCATCACGTCACCCACGAGAGTATACGAGATTATGGAGAAAAGTCGATAACCTCTAAGCCACGAAGCCGGCATTGCGTATAATCACTTCGTTAAAAAAAAAATTCCTAAAGATCATAAGATGCATTTAATTTTTATTTACATTTTCTAAATCTCAATCTCCAACCATTTTCATTTTTATTTAATTGTTTGCTTTTATTTACTATTTCTCATTAGGTTTATCATGGCAAGAAAAAGGAATCTTGATCATCTGAGATCGCATCTATCAGTGTTTGAACCTGGATATCCCATTGAAAAAGGCTACATTGCCCAACTGTTGGTAGTGGATCATCGTTCTGTACCAGATGTACTTACACTTAAAGAAATACAACAAGAAACTCTAAGTACATTTTACTCTGTTGATACAGACCTGTATGCAATCACACACAAACACAGTCATATAGGCAGATGCGTAGTCATAGATGCCAGATCAGCTGTCATCACAACAATGTCATATAAATAAGATACAAAAGACACAAAATCGTAAACACAGATCATGCTTTCTGATTTTACACATTTCTTGGAAAATAAAATATACATCTAAAAATTTTTAAAGGTAAAATTAAGAAAACGGAGGCCTATTCATGAATTAGTAATTAATTAGCAGGCATTTTAAATTGCTAATTAGGCCACAACAAACATTATTAAAACACCAAAGTGACAATTAGATGCGTAACATCATTCCGCATAAAACCATATACATCTCAAAATTTTTAATGGTAAAATTAAGAAAACGGAGGCCTATTCATGAATTAGTAATTAATTAGCGGGCATTTTAAATTGCTAATTAGGCCACAACAAACATTATTAAAACACCAAAGTGACAATTAGATGCGTAACATCATTCCGCATAAAACCATATACATCTCAAAATTTTTAAAGGTAAAATTAAGAAAACGGAGGCCTATTCATGAATTAGTAATTAATTAGCGGGCATTTTAAATTGCTAATTAGGCCACAACAAACATTATTAAAACACCAAAGTGACAATTAGATGCGTAACATCATTCCGCATAAAACCATATACATCTCAAAATTTTTAAAGGTAAAATTAAGAAAACGGAGGCCTATTCATGAATTAGTAATTAATTAGCGGGCATTTTAAATTGCTAATTAGGCCACAACAAACATTATTAAAACACCAAAGTGACAATTAGATGCGTAACATCATTCCGCATAACAACATGCATAAATTGTAATTTTTAAAGATTAAATTAATAAAATGCAGGTTAAATTCTGATTTAGTAATTAATTAGTAAATAATTAGCGGCCATTTTTACTTCCTAATTAGGTCACCAGACATCATATCAAAAAATAAATAACATGACCAGTTAGGCCTTGCAACCCCGATCGCAGTGATGTATGGTTGCTAAGATGTTCGTTTAAAAATAAAACAGATAGTCTCAAAAAACCAAAATTTTGATAATCTGTGCTTTCAATTTGACCAGGACGCAAAAAATTCCTTCAGTGAGCACTCTTTTGTGAAAATTTTAGTCCAAAGGTCACGACACTCAAATTTACATAACTCGGCTTAGAATCGAGATACACAACTCATTGAGGTACCGTTAGATTTGGTTTTTCAAGGCCTATCTATCTGTGGTTCTCCCAATAGTAAATGATCAATTTGAATATCATGATCAAAATAGCTAATACTATAACATATTTAACTTCTTTACACTTCCACCTGCTGTTAAGTGTTTGTTATTCATCATATGTCATAATCTTCCACTTTTACCGTCAAGTGACGCGGGAAGGTATAAATGGCGTTCCAGCGCCCGATTGGTAGCACTGAATAGTGTCATTCCGTGCAATTGAAATTGTAGAATGTCTTTGATATCGTCAGTCCATTTTCTTATCTGGTGTCCTCTTGCTCGTATTAGCAGTTGTTCTTTTGTGTAGGGCTAGTGCTGGTAGTTGGTGGTGTTGCATTCTTATCATTCTAACGAGATGGCCAAACCAACTGATCTTCTGCTTTTCAATAAATGTGGCACAATGTGAGGATCCCACTGTCTGTCTGATAAGGTGTTGATTTTGCTTCCGTGTGATTTGGATAATGTCCACGTTTGACATTGGTAGCATAGGGTTGGTGTGAATATGCTATTTATTATCAGTCGATATAGGTGAGGAGACTACTGCAATACACGTTGTATTCATTACGGATTCAAAGAGTATGCTTAGTAGGGTGGAGAAACTAAGGAATGTTTCGTGTGCAATGGCTCTCGTAGCTTCAGAGGTCACAGATTGTGAGAATTGTATGGATATTTTGCCCTGACCATGCGGGGGGAATGAACAGGCAGATAGGCTAGCAGGGAATGCACCTCTTGGTGGCAGATTGCCTATGGACAAGGGGGAGGTGGTCGTGCGCTTGTGGGACCAGGTGGAGAAGGCGGAGGAACAGATTGAGAACCCATATGTGGAAAGAATGAGATTGCGGGGGATAGGCAAGGGTGCTGGAAGAATCTCAAAACTGAGAGGGAAGACCAGGAGAACTTTTAATCAGATAACGGTGGGAACGATTAGTAGTGTGGCTGTCGCTGGCTGTTGAACGAGGGGACGGAGCACATATGGGAATGTCCTGAGTGCAGTGATGTGGGTTCTTAACTCAATTCAATTCAATTGTCGACATAAGTGTACTTGGATGTTTCCGTATGGGTAATAGTTTAAATGTAAGTGCACTTGCTTTTTTGACATCTGATTTCGATTTCTCTGTCCAATCTGCCATCTTCTGTGATCATACTTCCAAGAAATGTGAATGCTTTAACTTGTTTCAGAGATGTGCTATTTATCGGTATACTTAGTGGACCAGGAAATCTGCTTACCTGCATTACTTCAGTGTGGGCAGTATTTATACCCATATAATATATTATTGTATCTGTTGCGTGTTAAACTCAGTTTATTAATATGATTTTGCAGTCTGCTCTCGTCGCTATAAAACAGGCACTTATTGTCTGCAAATAAAAGCTCATTTAAGTACATAGTTCCAAATTTTTCTAATCTGTTCGTCATGGCTTGCTTCTATGAATATTCAGCACTCTTCCGAATGCAGGGACCAAATTATATAGTGTTAACTGCCCTCCCTTACAAGGCCTCATGAGGTTATTTCCGGGGCGATGTGTTATCAATCAACATAGCAGAGGAGAGAGCACACATCCCTTTTTTCACTCCTGCATTACAGTGGACATATTTAATATATCTTCTTGTGTTTCTTATTGCACTTTGACTCAAGTGTCACATGACTATGATGTTTTCTAACAATTTTTCTCAATTAGTCTTCAGGGATGGTCCATAATTTGTATCTGTCTACTCAATCGAAAGCCTTTTCCTGATCTACAAACACACTATTCCGCTGGTCACTGTATTCGATGACACCCACTCCCTCATATTTGTCTAAGTGGAAATAGTGCATCAGTGCAACTTTTGCCTTTCCTGAAACCAAGTTGTGCTTTGCTTAACAAGTGGGTGGGGTGCTGGGCGTGGCGGGTATGGTCAAGTGACCACTCGAAGTGTACGGGAGGGTACGTCTAGTGATATGGTGGTGGTTAAAATGAGCGATGACCTAAAAGGTGGTATTGTAACGCATCGGAGTGTACAACATAAAAATGCAACATAAAACATTCAAAATAACAAACGATTCAAAGAAGGTATATAAAAATTTTAATAAAGGGAAAACATATATAGACAAACAATACATTAAATGAGAAGAGGTGTGGTGGATACATTATCAGGTTGTGCCTGTCATTTTGTCTAGAGATATGACAGGGAAGCACAATGTTGTTGGTGGGTATATATACTCGTCCCGTGGGTCTTTAACCCCATATTAGTTCCTCCACGCACCTGGTGGGTGGTGAGGACATTCATAGAGCTTGTACCTGGCTTAACGTAAGACCCAGGTAAGACGACACTAATAACAATAATAAAGAAAACAAACAAAAAGTAACATTTTCACATGTTTTTTATTGGTAGACAACATCTGTTCAGTTTGACCATCTAAAGCTTGCTCCATTTACGACCCATAGGGACCAGAGGGATTTGGTTATTGTAGAAAGCTATGTGTTCTTTCAGTGGCATGTCTTGACCGTAGTCATATTAGATGGATCTGGTATGTCCTGGCTGTAGGTGTATATATAGAATGGTCTTAAGTGTAGGTAGACTGGTCTTTACAAGACATCTCCGATGGTTGGTAAACATAAGTTAGTTTATCAAAAGCAGCTAGAATGTCATCCTTCATCGATAGGAGATATTCAGACTCTACTCTCGTGAGTTTAATCTCCACCTTGGTGGGATATTTCAGCTCTGATTCACCAAAATACTTGCATGGATGTAGTGTCGTCGTTCCTCTGTATTCAGAAACTGTCGCCGCTTTCAAACCGCTGGCTAGTGGTCTGGACATTTTGTCAAAACTTGACATGAATATCCAGGTGGCCGTAGACATCTTGAGCGTTGTAGACACGAAACACGAATGCAAACAATTCATATCATGTCATAGGGCTGAGTTTATCAATTGATTTTAAACATGTCTAGACTTGTCTTTTCAACCACGAGGTAACCAATGGAAACACGAGACGGTCGTTCACGTGTTGTCTGTGTCCAAATGGCTGCAGGATACGTGATATACTCATGCCGCTACATTTCATCACCAGGAAATACAGGACGTACAGACCACAAGTGGCGTTATACAAATGCAAACAATTCATCTCATTTCATAATACTGAGTTTATTGATTGGTTTTAAACATGTCTGGACTTGTCTTTTTCAACCACGGGGTAACCAATGGAAACATGAGGCGGTCGTTCACGTGTTGTCTGTGTCCAAATGGGTGTAGGATATGTGACATACTCATGCCGCTACATTTCATCACCAGGAAATACAGGACGTACAGACCACAAGTGGCGTTATTAATGTCTTGTAACATACGAGTGTTGTACATAAGTGGTTTGTTCTAGTTATGTTGTATGAATGGATTAATGTTGAAGTGTAATGGTAGCAAGCCAAGTGAATTGAAATATTCAAACTGACCTAGGCCACTGAAATATATGGCGACCTAATGTGATCAAGAGTAAGCACTGGTGTCAGTATTGGTGATCTAAGCGGCCGACTGTGTTCTATCAATGTCTTCAGGCAACTGTTCCCTAGCACATACGTTGACTATCGAAAGTCGTCAAACAAACATGTCAGTAATGAGTAATTGTCTTAGTTGTTGGGTATCTATTATGCCACATAATCGGTTAGGACTTGTCTAGTCTTGGAAATTTCTAGGACCGAGTCGAGTTCCGCATACACGATGACTTGTAGAGGTGCATCCGTGAACACGGCACACTTAAGTTCTAGTAACGGTGGGCCAGATTTTACCAATTCAAATTGCTCCCCGTCTAATATGCTGGGGGTCAGATCAAAAGCGTAAAGAGTATACCCATGTGCCAAGTTCTTGTTTAGGCTCGTAAATAACGTGACACACTAATGACGAACATTAGTAGTTGTTCTAGAAAACAAGCGCCAACGCCAGCATCCTCACAATGTGATCACCATTTTATAATTGAAATTGCAACATCACCATGTCATCCACTCTCCCATCATCCTCTCAATCGATCGGAGGGTAGAAGGATCATATTACTGTGCGATGACAGGTGTAATACTTTATATTTCTAGGTGTCTCTTGTAATCGTCTAGTGCGCAGCTGAATTCCCTATTCTACAACAAGTTCATTTATACAATGGTCAACTTACAACTCTGGCTGGCCATCTTGAGCAAATGCACAACCTCACTTCGCTGTCGAGATTCATGAACTATGAACTGCCATCACCGCAGAAACCTTCTTCATTATCACAGGCTGTTGTGGAACATAATGGCTATCTTGCTGGTTATATTAGACTTGATGGTTCGCCATTTCTGGGACACCTGGGCGCGTTTTACAACCTCTCTCTACAATCCCCTCAGCCTAACTAAAGTCTAGTTCTTTCTAACCCCTGAGGTCACTTCCGTCCTGTCACGTAATGTTTTGGGGTCATACTCGCTCGAGTAGTTTTCCTTGGTTGGGACTGTCATTCTAAAGTTGAACTATGTCACTTTATTACGAATATTCTATTACGCCCACGCTTTCGTGGTGATTGTTTCTCATTTCTCTTCTATGGTCTATTTTTGTCGACTGTAACTTGTACCGTGTACCCCTTACTTCGATACATGGCATTCTGCCCCCCCCCCCATACTTTTTTTCAAAATGTTGCAACCATTTTGACTGTCTATTCGGTCTGTTTACCTATGACATATAACGAAACTAATACTTCGTGGTCTTCTTGTCTTACTAGTGTTTTAGTTCACTCACACATATCTTTACTTCTTTCCATTCTAATAATAGATTAGCATGATCTTCAACCAAACACATCACAAAATATTAGGAGGAAAAACATTATATATGTTGGACACGCATTCCTAGTCCCTACCTGGACGACGTGTGCCTCCAGTCTCCTTAATATTTCAGAGTACTGGAGCGTAACTTGCTATGAGATTCAAATGTCCCTGGACATACTCATGCAGTTCCTCAATCATGCATAAGCATGAGAACCTTCACCACTCTACAAGCTATTACGTCCTGGGCGAACGCACGCGTCTGTTTAGGGAGTACCATGTCTATGTCTTCTTCTTCTTTCGTTCACCTGAAATAAGTCTATAACTGCAATGTTGTCTCTTTATGAATCTAACAGTCTGTTTTAGTTCACTCAGTGGTCCATAGATTTTATCTTCAACTGTTGTCTCACTAGACCAGAAGGTTCGCCTGGATATTTTGTAGTTTGGGCGCTGCTGTCTGCGACGCCAATCCACATGTGCACATGGCTGAGTCACCAATCTTGACTTTTGTATACTTGTGGTTGCGTAATCTATTGTGTCCTGCTCTGAGGCACAGAATAATGATCTCTTCTGGTCCATAACGTGGTAGTCGTCTTTAATAACGTTTGGTGGCCTTCTGACTGATTTGATCATTCTTTTCTTTTGGTGGTATGCAATGGGCACACCAGGTTGTTCTTCTTTTGCTTCTTCCTTAGCCAATCGATCAGCTCTGTCGTTTCCGGGTACTCCACGGTGGGATGGTATCCACTGTATGGTGACCTTATGCTGAATGCTATGTTCAGAAAGTAGTGTCCTTAGAACTGGCAATTTCCAAGACAGGAGCGCCTCTATTACTGATTTTGCATCTGTCAAATTACCATATTTTGTGTACCATGGCTGATACTTTGTAATTTCTCTGTTGCTATCTTGATTGCCTCAATTTTGGCATCATAGTTATGGCAGTACTTTCCTGTTGTAACTCTGGCCGTGTCCCTAGTATTATTTGGGTATTCTATGTACACTCTTGCTCCTCAATTTCGAACAGCATTTTGTGCTGACCCATCTGTGTACACTCGGATCCAGAGGTCCTGTGGGTATTCGTCATCAAGGAAGCTGAGAGTGGCTGTTCTGCGCTGTACACTGTTCTGTTCTTCCTTGTCAAATATTCCTCTCACTTTTATCTGGATTTGTAGCGATAGTCTATGTTCATCTTTCCATGGGGTTCGCTCTGGAATAGTTTGGCCTGGTGGATAAAACTACTTGTTTTCAGCCGCCCCATAGCTAAGTTTTCAAATCGGTTCTTCATAGAGTGGCCTGACAAGCTAAGGAACTTTTCTGCATGTATTATTGTTTTTGTATCTCTGCGTTCTCTCAGTGCTAGTCTCCTCCCCATTTTCTCCATTGCTACTATAGGGGTTGAACTCATCCCTCCTGTGATGACTCTAAGAGCTTGATTTTGCACCTTGTCCAGCTCTTTTAGTGTAGTTTTTGATGCTCAACACCATGCAGTTAATCCGTATTCCAGGTGTGGTGGTGTGCTCTGTTGATAAACTTTGCTAAGTATTTTCCCACTGGCTCCCCATGTGGTTCCACGTAGCTTTCTAAGGATGACTATTTTCCTTCTGGCTTTTGCTACTGCTTTTTTTTTCTTTTCTTTTTTTTGGATGTGTTTTCTCCATGTCAGCTTGTCGTCGAATGTTACACCAAGATATGTTGGTTCTTTATCTTCTCTTAGGAGTGTTCCATTTATCTGAATGATCCCTGCCTTTTGTTTCGGAGAAAGGGTTAATAGAGTTGTGCTGCACTTGTCAGTGTTTATGCTGACACATCATATATCCGCCCATGCAACCAATGTATCTACAGCTCTCTGTAACAATATGGTGGCCACTGATGCATGTTCATTTGTGCTCCACAAAACCAGGTTATTAGCGTACGTTGCCGCTTTAATTCCATCCGGTAGATTAGTAACAAGATCATTGATGAAGATTCGAAAAAGTGTGGGGGACAAGACACCATGATGCAGTAGGTCTCTTTCTCTTGAGACCGCCTATCTGTACTTTGGCTCTTCTGTTGTGCAAGTATGCTTTCACTAATTTGTACATTCTTCCATTGACTTTACAATTTCTCAATTTCCTCATGAGACTTTCTTTCCAGACTTTGCCAAAGGCTTTCTTCAGATCTATCTGTCACAGGGCGCGTATACTTGGGTAATAGGTTGAATAAGCTCCTGCCCTGGTTCCGGCTCTAGGGTAATATGATAACAACAAGAGTCGCCTGAGATTACAACAAGTCCGATGAGCTGACCCCTCGACACCCAACAGCTCACAGCAAGTGTGACATGATGGATCAGTCATCCACATTCCCAGTCCACCACATCCATAATAATACTTTTAATCTTGAACGGAGACCATCCAGACAGCAGGGTTATTAATAGAATAGAACCTTCCAGAAGACGGTGGGGAAGGGAAAAGGCGCACGCCCGTATTTTGATTGGCTAATACGTGGGAGACCACGCTATCCACTAGGCCAAATTTAAAAATCTAGTACTTTGAGCTCGGATTCCACCCGGAGCAGTCGCTATCTGTGATGTGGTGATCATAATGCCCTAAAGATTCCGTAATATATTGTTCTCTGGATAACAGGTACCACTTTAAAACATATTTAAATGTGTGGTTATGCCTAGTGAACGAAAGAGAAGAATATAAGAGTATTTTATGAAGAAAATGTGAAAGTGAAAAACAGAACTTCATTGTGAAAGTATTCTGAATACTGCTTCTTCAACCTGTCAGGTCTTCCACGCTGTATACTCCAAGTGCCTATCATTCCCCTGTTGTGACAGTTTGCATATGCTTGATGATTGTAAATTACACTCAATGCAGATTCGCAAACCCTTAGTGCATTCTAAATGCTTATCATGACCCATTCTTAACCAAACTGTACACTGCTCTTGTGAGTTTACATTTGGCAGTTCTGGGTCAGAATGTGTGGTGTAACATGTACAATTTCCTTTGTAAATGCTGAGAATGTTGGAGTGAGTGAGTTGGTGATTTTATAATTAGCCTCTCACATTAGTAGAAGGATAGATGCTTCAATATCCATATGTATGCAGGACGTGTATTGCACGCCAGAATTACAAAGTTCCTGTGATGCCTGGTGGCTAGATTACGCTCAGGAGAATTAATACAATTACTCTCTGAAGTATTACACTGGTACCTCTACTGTTGGTGGGTTCATATGAACTAATTCCTAAAAGGACAATATGTGTTCGAACCTGTGTCTTAGTTGGCTGAATATAAGTTATGGCTCATGCAAATTTACAAGGAAAAACCATGTTTTTCCATATGTGCTTTGTTACATATGCGAACAATTGCTTATGCAATTTGGCTTCTTTTACCTACTGTAGTAGATATGGACATTACTCAGTGGGGAAAGAGCACATGATGATGGTGATGATATGATGTACTTGTGAGCCAAGTCTGGTCTGAGAGGGGTGAGGTCTGGCATTGCTGTATGAGTGTGTATGGAGAAGGACATCCATGTAACAAAAGTACCACCCATTGGTTTGGTTACTGTTTAATTTGCAGTTGTCAAATTGTGTTGCATATTGCATATTGCAGTTGTAGATGATGCCTATTTTCCATCTGCCTCACAATGCCTGCTCATGTTGCTATTTCACAATGCTTGCTCATGCTGCTTGCCTTACATTGCCTGCTTTACTGTGTCTGTTCTTCATGGTGCCCAGGTTACTGTGGTTTAAACATTGTAAGAACTTAGACATATAAAATGCTTGTAATTATGTTAAGCTACCCCTGTCTCAGCATATAGGCTTGTGACTACCACAAATAGGGGTGAATAATGAAAACATATCACCCACAGTCCATCAGAGTGGAATACACTCCATCACCAACAAGGAGAGGTGTGTTTGGTCAACACCCTCCCCTCATCTCCCCATTTCCATCTGTGTATGTTGATGTTTGATATAGCATTGTCTTTGAACAAATGTAATGAAATGTTGTACCATTTTATACATCAACAGAGAACAAGGATGGTGGAGAGGCCTCTTGTTTTCTCTGGGACAACCCAGGAGTCCCAGACTCAGAACTAACTCCCTATAGGTGAAATCCAGGGATAACCACAGAAGACCACAGGCTAAGTTGCCAGCCTGTATCTTCATGACATGACATGCCTTGGTCCAAGTCAACTGAAAATCACTGTTTATGAACAGGAATCAGGATTGGTCTACATTGGTAACCCTGTCTTGGAGTACAGTAAAACAATGCTTTATTATAAAGATGACCCCTGTCTACAGTTTGTCTCGGTCAGGCTCATGGAAAGTTAATCCTGTGCCCCATGGAACACCTACCATTCTCCTAGTATCCGACACGCCGGAATTTCTCGGAGGATTTTACCTCAGCTCCCCAACCGCTGAAAGTCAATGGGGAACAACGGTTCTGAGTAATTCTATTCCATCATCTGGATTATTGTGGTCATTATTGTGATCATTATATCATTGTCATATGAGAGCTGAAACAAGTCTCTTGTTGTTAACCCCATTCAAAGAAACCTGGTGAAGTAAGTCTTGCAGTGGTTTGTTCATCTGAGACTTAACTTAGAGAATACCCAGCATGGTGCTCACACAGTGATTGTTTGGTGAGACTTGAAAAGTGTGTGAAGTCGGACTCGCTAGGTGAGATGCTGCAGTATATTGGATTTTGTTCCTACCTCTGGGTCTCTTCAGCAAGTCATGATTAATATGTACCGAGAATACATCTCCCATTGTCAGGAGAGTGATATCCTCAACCATTTGAAGTACCCCAGTTGTCAGCTTCACAGGCAGTCTGGTCAACATTGGGATTCAGTGCATCATCATCACCTCAAATTCTGTTCTCAAGAGGGAATTATCTTCCATGGGACTTATTACAAGAAGGCTGCTACCTGGAGCTTTCCCAACATCAATTGCTGATGATAACAGGATGCTAATGATCCAGAACAGTAGTTCTTTCCTTGGGTTTTCCCATGACAAGGTTTTCTATAATTTTCCTCAATGACAGTGAAGTGATGAAGGTACAGTGAATCAATTGTGTAGAAAGAGATTAGAGTTGAGGAGGAGGAGAGTATATTGAGATCTGCTGGTGGAGTACTTAGAAGTTGTTGTACCATGTTTTATCTGCATGCATGTTCTGCATATATGTATATTATATACCTTTTGAAATGTAGATGTGGCAAAAGGATGAACCATTGGTCTTCACTCGACCCCACCGACAACTCAATAAATAGTTTTATTGAACCAGTGTTTTTAAGTACATGTCCCAGGTGAATGTCTTGTACAGTTGCTGTCAAGTATTGTTCCTGGTGAATGTCTTATTTTACTGTGGTTGGTTACAGATATTGTGAAAAGTCCTGTATAGATGTTGTCAAGTATCTCTCATGATGTATGTCTTGTTCAATTGTTGGTGTAAACATTTCCATGTGAATGTATGTCCCACTTTTGTCAAGAACCTGTCATGTAGATGTCTTGTTCAACAGATGTTAAGTACAGTTATTGTTGAGTTTGTCTGCTAATATTGAATCCTAAAGTCCTAAGGTCTAATTGGACAACTGACATAGGTCACTTTGACACAAATAAAATAAGGGAAGATCTAATGTGGCGGACTGAAAGCACACTGACAACATTATGATGAGAGAATTGAATCCTCGGTTGTACAGGGGCGAATAGTCCAGATCTTCTTATGGCCTTTGAGGGGACCTTTTCCTTCTTTTATAAATTTTCTGTGTAGATACTTGGGAATCTCACAATGGGGGTTCTGAGCCAGGAAAAATGGTTCCTAAAAAGGGCTATGCGGGAATGATTATCTATCTCATTTGAGAAACCTCTAGACAAAACGTGCAAAATCATACCCTTTATCTTGTCTATCTATTATTATTCAAGATATATATATATACAGAGACCACTACTATTTGGGTCCTCTGTCTACTCCTAACATGTCACAGCAAGACGACAATGAACATCAGCAACGAAGACCAATCCACAAGCTCAATAATGGAGACGTTTATTTGCCACCAGCAAGACATCGTGCAACGGTCACGAACACTCTCCCATCGCCAGCCTTCAGGCTATTGACGCAGACTCATGTTCCCGCCACATGCTTGCAAATATTAAAGCCCTGGTGTCAGTGTTGCGTGAAGCAGCCCCTAACACATGTGAGCGGGGTGCACAGAGCCATCGGCCCCCGGCCGTCCAGTCCAAACGATGTACCAGCACAAACGTCCGACATAGGCACTGACCTGATCTCACGAATCCTAACGAACACCCGAACTGACCGTCCGGCAGTTATCAGATGCAGCGGCTGTCCGTGAATAAGTGTGAGTGAGCGTACTAATGTAGACTATCCCTATCTGTGAAAGAGTAAGCTTTCTAATGCACAAACCGTACTATTGTAGATGTAAAGCGACTAGGCGACCATCCTGCATGACAGCTGGTGGAGAAGTGTTCCTAAGAACACGGTTGCGTTGTTAAACAACGCAACTTTCTGACGTAGCACTTATCTTTTGATAGTGCTACATTGCGCTTATCTCTGCCAATGTTCTATTTATATTCTCTGATGTGCTTGCCCATCAGTTTATCTCTATCCGTCTGTAATATGACATATGACACTATCCATGCCGCAAATACCAGCTTCGTCTCCAGGAATGCATCTTCAACTTCTTGGGAGAGGTGGGTTGTCTGATCTTCCATAGAGTAGCACTGCCTAAAGCCAGCCTGTTGCGGCACAAGAATGTTTCAACTTTCAGTGTACCACTAGTCTGTGATTGATGACGCTTTCCATTGTTTTGCAGAGACAGCTGGTGATGCTAATTGGTCTGTAGCTGGAGGCAATAGAACTGTCTTTACCAGATTTTAGGAGGGGTATCGTGATTGCTTCTCTCCAGGCTTGGGGAACACTGCCTAAGGTCCAGGTTTTATTGAAGATCTGTAACAGCTTTGCTTCGGCCTTTGTTCCTAGGTTCCTGATCATTTCATTGAAGATACCATCAGCGCCTGGTGACTTTCTCATTTTCAGTTTTGATATGGCTAGCTCCAGTTCACTGATTGTAATAGGTGCCTCCATAACCTCATGTACTATTTCCTTCTGCTCTGTAGTTTGCCATTTCTCTCGAATCTCTTGTTGTTTCTCTGGACTAATTTCTAATGTCTATGTCAATTAAGAATGCTTTTTTTTATGTGGAATCTTCATGTACAGTTTATGACCTTTTCTTCACGTTGTATTTTACGTTTTTGTCAATATAGGTTACCGTATGACCCTCATATGCTCATAATCTTTGATTTGTGGGGTAAGCTGCGAAAACATCTCTCTTTAGTCCTCTTCTTGTCGACTTGAAGCTTCTTGTCTATTTCCTATAAGTCTCTACATCAGTTCTCTACTATAAGTTCTTCTTATAATATTTCTTAACCATATCTTCGTTGTTTTCTATTTCTATACCAGTGTCAATATGGATACACATACATATACATCAACAGCAAAATCATAAGTTCATGTTCAATTTACATATTGTTGTTGATTCTGTCACACATTCTTTCTTTCTATGTCATTCTGTCTATCTCGCATTCATGTTTTACTATTTGCAATTAGTTGTGACCTTTGTCATATCTCTTTTATTGCTTTATGCTTAAGTTTGTTCGTAGTCTCTTTGATTCTTTCTCATTGTTTGAGTTTTCTTGCCTCTTAAGTCATATTTACCTGTATTTCCTTCTGTCTTTCTCGAGTTTCATTTCTTCTCATTGGTGCTTCTCATGGAAGATAGTGTTTCATGTAGTCATGTACACTATACTCTGGGTGAACCGTTTTGGTTTGTTGTTAAATTGACTGAACCATTTGTATTGTGTTTTCTTCTTCCATGTATATTTTCTCCGCTGAAAGGTGTAATCCTTCTCTGCACAATATCTTCTTTTAACATACTATGATGAAATCTGTAGGTCCTAACAATCAAGTGCAACATCTACTCAATATACATTATCTTTCTTTCAAAATAATATAATCTTCTTCTTCTTCTTCAGCATTCCAAGCCATTGAGGTTCTTTGCTGAAAGTAGTAAGGAAGGCGCAATTTGATTAGCAAATATGGATCCAGAACTGCCTGGTGACGTAGTATTTTACTATATAAAAAGTCATGATCCATCGTGATGACGTCAAAAACCGGATCCATTGGCGACCAAATTTTCAAGGGATGCAACCCATGAATAAATAATCGAACGTATTTTTGCACTGTTACGTCCCTTTTGTGATAAATTTTATTTTTTTAGATGTTATAAGTGCTGCTATTAGTAGTTGTAGTGGGTGATACTTAAAAAAAACTATCTTCATACTAGTGAGTGTGTTAGGGTACAGTGCTCTTCCTCGTTTTTTTTTCTCGTCGTCTTTCTTTATCTGTATGGGATCGGGCATAAAACTATCATCATTCCATTGATGATTGTAAGCGATAGGGTTACAGCGCAATTCCTCGGGGTGGTCTAGTGGCAGCGGGCGTGGGTGTGGAAGCTCAGGGGTGGAGCGTGGGGTGTCGGTGTGTGGGGTGGGGTGAGGGGTTTCAAAGCTCGAGCTGCTGCGGGTATCATATGAAAACCTTAATAAGTAATAATGTAAATATGGCAGTTATATGATCTGTAGAGGGTTGAAGTAGTGTAAACACTATCATCAAACGGGTTACAAATGAAAACCTTAAAAAGTGACGATGGTCGGTGTTATAGATTGTAGCTGGTATAACTTAGTGAAATTCGATGGTAAGGGGCGGGTAGCGGCTATTAGTGATCTGTAGAGTGTCGTAGTGGCCTATACACTATCATCATAAGGTTACAAATGAAAACCTTTAAAAGTAAATATGGCCGATATTATTGATTTTAGTGGGTATATCTTAGTGAAACTCGATGGTAAGGGGTGGGTAGCGGTTATTAATGGTCTATGGGGGGTCACAGTGGCTTATTCACTATCATCATACAGGTTACAAATGAAAACCTTACAAAGTAAAGATGGCCGATATTAATTATTTTAGCAGGTATAGCTTAGTGAAATTCATTGGTAAGGGGTGGGTAGCGGGTATTAGTGATCTGTAGAGTGTCGTAGTGGCCTACACACTATCGTCACAGAGGCTACAAATGAAAACCTTAAAAAGTAAAAATGGCCGATAGTAATGATTTTAGCGGGATAGCTTAGTGAAATTCATTGGTAAGGTGTGGGTAGCGGGTATTAGTGATCTGTAGAGTGTCGTAGTGGCCTATACACTATCATCATAAGGTTACAAATGAAAACCTTTAAAAGTAAAAATGGCCGATATTATTGATTTTAGTGGGTATATCTTAGTGAAACTCGATGGTAAGGGGTGGGTAGCGGTTATTAATGGTCTATAGGGGGTCACAGTGGCTTATTCACTATCATCATAAGGTTACAAATGAAAACCTTACAAAGTAAAGATGGCCGATATTAATTATTTTAGCAGGTATAGCTTAGTGAAATTCGTTGGTAAGGGGTGGGTATCGGTTATTAGTGGTATGTAGAGTGTCGTAGTGGCCTATACACTATCATCACACAGGCTTCAAATGAAAACATTAAAAAGGTAAAGATAGCCGGTATTATCGGATGTAGCGAGTATGGCTTAGTGAAATTCATTGGTAAGGGGTTTGTGAGTGGATGAAAGGTTAGATAGGTGCTTCTGATCTTTGTTAAGAGTGGTCGAGTGGGGAGGTGGTAGATAAATACGTCCGTTCCTTGATAATAGCCAGAGGGTAAGACTCATATTAAAGTCTAAAGATTGAACTCATAGGTGGCTGATCTGAAGGTATCCGCCGGGATAACTCACCGCGGGGCTATGTCGGTGGGGGTGAACGTGTTCAGACATGTCTTTAGGGAAAACCGGAGGATAACTCAGAGCGTAATGACCGCATAACGATACACACGGGTAATGGTCACATCCGATGAAATACGGCGCTGCTTCCGGTCGCATGTGTAATGATTACAACCAGACCACGTGCTCACTGGCTACAAGTGGTCAACGATGGCGTCGCATCCGATCAAACGTAGTAATAGAGAAACCAGACCAAGTGGCTAAAACCGATAAAAGATGGCGCTGTATCCGGTAACGTGTCTTATGGGATACAACTGAAACACGTGACTAATGACTTAACCACTCAAAGATTGAGTCGCACCCGGTCACATGACCAGATAGTGCATAATATTCTGCTAAGTCATTCTACGTCAGCAAATAGCGTTTTAAATCGGCCAGCATTCGTGGAATAGAAGTACCGGTCTCTGTGAGCAGCAACCAGATCAACATGTGGCAAGCCGCTAATGGTAAGTTGGCTTTTTGATAAATCTTTCACAGTTTAGATGTGGTTCTCCAAATAGGCATACAGTTAACCTAACAATACTAGTATAATAAAGGGATATATGGCGCTAGACGCATATAACTGAAGAGACAAGACATTTTTTCATATATTATGGTAGGCTGGGACTACATGGAATACAGCTGGCATTCGAACTTTTAAACACAGCGCTGTGGTGGTACCGTAATAATATAGGTAGTAGTGTGTAGTCGTAGGGGAAGGTGAAAGTGTCTTGAGGGATCTACATACCCATTATCGATAGTAATATATACTGTTTAACAGAGGGTGCATGTCAGATACAGAGCTATCATTTATAATATGTATCACTATAATGCTGGTAAAGTACCTTATTCTTATCTTTTTACAGATACCGATGCCCACGAAAACATAAGTAGCAAACTGTGGAGCATACTAAGAGCAGACCCAAACAGCTATTGCATGGCGTGTCTTAATATCCCACACAATCAAGAAGCCGAGAATCCATTCAGTCATGCTTGTGATTATGGTGATGGTGGTAGCTTTGCGGACCTAGTAACGGTTCGTATGCGGGATGTGATACAACAACACTTCACCAAAGACGAAATAATCACATTAAGCCTGAATAGAATTGAGGAATGCATCCTCGACTATAATCGCCAGCAGGGTACGTCGGAACCATACCCATCCAACGTGGAGCGATCAGCGTCACCGACATCCTTAACCTTTAGTCAATCCACACTAGATGACGATTATTAAACCACCTACATAAAAACAAGATGGATGTAATATACTTACAGTCATGTCTTCAATAGCTGACCAGTCCTGAATACGAAGAAAAACTACTTTGGCTGTGAGGAGACTGTATATGTATATCATTGTTATTCTGTCTTCACAGACCATAACTCACAGTGACTACAACACAAGTAACACTGCGACCTCTACGCTATCTATTTCATCATGGTGAGAGGTCATAGGGCGAGCATAACCCTCATTCCCCAACCCAGCTCAAACATGCAAGGGTCAACGAGCGGGTAGTAGAGCGCTTAGGCGCGCCATATGGACAGCTGCGTCAGCGTAATCTGAGCCTATTGACCTAAGAAACTGGCTGAAACCGGTTTTACGCGTGGCTCAAAAACTAGTATATAAACCCGAGGCTGGTAACAGTCAAGCATTGTGATCCGAAGATGACTACAGACCTCAAGACTGTGCCTGCTAACTGGGTCTACATGACTCGTAGTGGGAAGACTATTA
Organism: Cepaea nemoralis; assembly: GCA_014155875.1. Taxonomy (NCBI): domain Eukaryota; kingdom Metazoa; phylum Mollusca; class Gastropoda; order Stylommatophora; family Helicidae; genus Cepaea; species Cepaea nemoralis. The sequence goes on along the minus strand of JACEFZ010010372.1, from coordinate 108,981 downwards.
GACCAGTGGGCGGTGGTGATAAGGCCGTGTTTGTCTCATCCTACAGAGGCACGAGCACGTTACACATCCGTAGATTCTTCGGTGAATCCAACAAGAAGTTTCCTACTAAGATTGGAATGACTCTTACTCGTCAAGAATATGAACAGATGATCGCTATGCAGCTTAAGATCCTAGCTGACTTTGACAGACTCAATCAAGTTAACCAAGTCAGTATCGAAGTCAAACAAGCCACTAACAGAGGCATGCAAGTCAGTAACCAAAACAATCAAGTCAGTGCACATGTCAAACAGGGTACTAACCGAAGCAAGCAAGTTCAAAACACGCAAGGCAGTGCTCATGTCAATCAAGGTTCTAAACAAAACCACCAAGTAGACACATACTATACCGCCGGCTGTCAACCCAGCTACACTCAGATTGTGATGTCCCCAGCAACCAGATATGTGATGAGCCCAATAGCCAGCTGTTTAATGTGCAACAAGACACCAACTGAAGCAATCAAGTCCACACACTCAAGACAGTACTCAAGTCAAACAGGGTACTAAACGAAGCCACCAAGTAGACTCATACTATACCACCAGTTTTCAACCCAGCTACAGTCAGATGTGTGATGACCCCAGCAACCAGATGTGTGATGAGCAAAATAGCCAGATGTTTGATGTGCCCGACACTCGGGTGCTTGATGTCAAGGTTGTCTACAATACTCAGATGTCAGCCCACCAAGCAGGAGACCAGTCTTATGACTACATGCCAAGTGACATATACATACCAGGCTACCAGCCGGAAAAACCAACCCACTCAGACAATGGTGTGAAGAAACCCAGAAACAACATACAATGTGAATAGCTCTGTATGTGAAAATAAAATGATGTGATGATACTATGTATACCGGCTCATATCACATCATTCATTTCGTATAATGACAATATGCATTTTTATTCTTGTAAAATGTACTGAAATACTGTAAAATGTACTTAAATACTGTACAATAAACAGGCATACACTATAATTACGTCTTGGCTGTTTAATTTTTAGTGTTTACGGTGTATATAGTTGTCATGTGGTGACAGAATGATACATATTGATGACAAATTCAAGAAACGGGTTAACCAAAGTAGGAAAAACTGTTGACCATAGTCTGAAATATCTCAATTAAACTTATGAAAAGTAGGAAACTTTGCAGAAAATACTAGCTACAATAAATAACACCGACCATTGTCACTTTTTAAGGTTTTCATTTGTAACCTTATGATGATAGTGTTTACACTACTACGCCCCTCTACAGATCATATAACTGCCATATTTATATTATTACTTATTATGGTTTTCATATGACACCCGCCGCGGCTCGAGGTTCGAAACCCCTCGCCCCACCCCACACACCGACACCCCACGCTCCACCTCTGAGCTCCCACACCCACGCCCGCCGCCACTAGACCACCCCGAGGAATTGCACTGTAACCCTATCCCTTACACATCACCAATGGAATGATGATAGTTTTTATGCCCGACCCAATACAAATAAAGAAAGAAGACGAGAAAAAAACGAGGAGGAAGAGCACTGTACCCTAGCACTCACTAGTATGATGATAGTTTTTTAAGCATCACCCACTACAACTACTAATAGCAGTATTTATTACATTTTAAAAGATAAAATTTATCACAAAAAGGGAAGTAACAGTGCAAAAATACGTTCGATTAATTATTCATGGGTTGCATCCCTTGAAAAAGCGGTCGCCAATGGATCCGGTTTTTGACGTCATCACGATAAATCATGACTTTTTATATAGTAAAATACTACATCAGTCGGATCTGGATCCATATTTGCTAATCAAATTGCGCCTCCCCTACTACTGCTGAAGATGCAAGCCTTCTCCATTCGTCTCTCTCGTTGACCTTCTCTTACCAGTCGCTGGTTCCAAGTGCTTGTAGGTCTGTATGTGTATTATCTCTCCACCGTCTTCTTGGTCTACCTCGGAGTCTAAACGAGGTTTGTTTCCCTATTATCTTCCATTTTTTCTATATGCCCCAGCCATTGCAGTCTATTAGCCTTCATGATACCAGTAATAATATAAACAGTAAACAATATAATGAAGTATAATATTTGAACAGCATTTGAAAATTTTAAAAAATTGAATTAACCTTAACAGATACACAAGTAATAATCATCATTTGAAAAAAAAAAATTTTGTTCCAACTTCATATGTGTGGTCCGTATGATGCTGTGTTCACATCATTGCTATTATTAAACATGAATTTAATTGCCATATTCTTTCACTCTTTCATTCAATTGTGAACCAGTGTTTGTGTTCTACTGTTATTTTTTTCTTCTTGATTTGTGCTTTGTTTGTATCTAATGGCATAGACCCTCGGGGTGATATTTTGTGTCCCTGAAACTTTGAACACTTTCAATCCTGAAACTTTCAACACTCTTATTTGTTGAAAATTAATATCATCCTATATGATATTATTATTCTATTATGAGATATTCTTACCTCGCATACTGTGATACTCTCTGATGATAGATGCGTTATGGTATTATGAATTTCATATTGTGTCGATTCATGTAAGATGCAATGATCATCACTTGATGATGTGATATTATAACATGATTGATGATTGATCTTTCGATGAAGTTCTTATCTGCATCCATACTATGGTGGTGTGATAATGGATGATAGATGATTCGACATATATGATATGCGATGTAATTTTATTGTTGAATGAAGATGATATCTTTAATTTAAATTATATTATTGGGTCTTCAAGCAGAGCTGATCCGGTGTTAAGATCGAACAGCAAATACCCGTATAGAACTGCTGTCGCATCCATAAAATTCTCTTGGTCATAGGCACTACGACCGGAATAAATCTGTTTGGTCACACTGGTAATCTGCGACCCGTCTAGTGGGTTTTTAAATACTACTAGGTAATGCGAATTCAGAATGATGGTTCTTTCTTCTTTATTCTTACCAAATAGGTTATGTACTATATACATAACGCTGAGGTTCCGGTGATGACTGCCCTCACTAAATAATTTACTTACTCTGTCCTCAGCCTCAGACATTAGGTCATCTTTCACCACTAGCCGCCGTCTATCCCCTGTTAATTTTTCAATATTTTATTTCGATAAACTGCACATCCTTCATAGTCTCGTACATGGGCTGCCATTCCCCGTAGCACCATATAACCTCCTCTAGAACAGGATCTACCATGGTTGGGAGATGGGTCAGAAACCGCTGGACAAAGTTGGATTTTCCAGAGCCCGTTGGCCTCGAAATTAACGCAGTAAGAGGATGTTTCCACCGGGTGACAATGTCGACTAATGTCCTTTTTTCGCCGCACTCAAGACTATTTATTGCCACAACTATGACTGCGCGACTGAGCATCTGATGCTATTTTCTATGTTGCTGCATGTTCACCTACGCCAATCGACACCTCTTGAGACAATCATGGGCTACGCCACTCCTCGCGCCGCCTGATGGTAATGTTAGTGACTGGTCTATATATTGAGGCATATTACTCGGTTTTACAAAGACCAAACGTATCATTTTGACTCAAGATTAATGTACCAGGATCGCCCACTCTTATCGACATGGCACATAATAATGATGTTTGAAGAATAACTTCCCAACACCAACCAAAAGACCACAAAATTCATGTTACACTATGTCCTATGACAACAGGCAACGGTTATAAAAACTGATCCAGGACTCTAGTGATTGTGTGAGATGGCGTAACATGGCCGCACACGCTTATCAGCATGACACAAGTAGTAAATTATAGGCCGCATCCACGTATTTCCGCATCCAATATGGCTGCCTATATGTTTTATGAAGGTTTTGACGAGGTGGCTAAAAATGGATGCGGATTTTTTTTTTTTGCGGTAAAATGGCTGCCTGGTCCGGGTCTATGAATTTTTTGGTGGGAAGGGATTTTGTTCTGTAAAAGTAATTAAGGTAGTGCGGTGTATGAAGGTGGCGGGAGCACGGATGAGGGGTGGAGCTGAAGGGGTGGTTGAAGGGATGTAAGTTATGTATTTTTGTTGGACGTGGTTACAAAACGTAGGAACGGGGTATATGAATGATCTGTTAAATATGTGGTGTTATACAACTATGCGTGGCGAGATGGGTGTAGTGAAAGCGTGGTGTATAAACTTCCAAGGGCGAGGTGTGACGGATCGGTGTGTATGGTCTCTGCCATTGAAAATAAGACAGTGGAATACTACTACTCTTGTTTAGGCGGGGTTGGTGGGTAAGAGGGCAGAGGTCAGAGGGCAGAGGTGGGTGTAATGAAAACGATAAACGAGGGATCCAACCAGCACCACATGTATATTTACGCTCGTAGTCGGGGAAATTCTTGATGGTTGCCGGGTGTGGGAATGTAGTCTGTAAAAGTAATTAGTCGAAAGTAGGAAGGGGTAAAAGTTGGATCGTGTCGGTACCAAGTGTGTTAAATGTGTGATGTTAAGTGTAGGGCGATAGTAGTGTCTTTGTGAAATTAGTTGTAGCGACATGGTGACGCTTAAAGGGTGGTAAAATAGTGGTCAAGTAGTGGTCAAGTGGTCGAGTGACCACTTAAATTGTAGAGGACGATTTGCCTAAGATTATGGTAGTGATTAAAGTTATAGATGACGTGGTCAAGCAGTGGTAAGTAATGGTCAAGTAGTCAAGTAAGGTAATTTTAGGGAAAAGTGATTGTAACGATATGGTGATGCTTAAAGGGTGGTAAATTAGTGGTCAAGCAGTGGTCAAGGGTCAACTGAAGAAATTTTAGCGGATAGTAGTTGTAGCGACATGGTGATGCTTAAATTGTGGTACATTAGCGGTCAAGTAGTGGTCAAGCAGTGGTCAAGTAGTGGCCAAGTGGTCGAATGACCACTTAAATTGTAGAGGACGATTTGCCTAAGATTATGGTAGTGATTACAGTGATCGATGACGTGGTCAAGCAGTGGTCAAGTGGTCGAGTGACCACTTAAATTGCAGGGGAAAGTACGTATAGTGCAATGGTGGTGAGTAAAGTGAGGAGGAATCACTAGTAGTGATAATAGTACTACCAATATTAGCGACAAGAATATTAGCTTGTGCGTTGTTAGAGATACAAGTCTCTTTTTTGTGGGGTGTGTAAAAATCATACAAAGAGGGTCATACAACCACAAAGACAGCCAAGTACACACATTACACACTTGATACACACAAATACAAAGACAACCAAACACACACACGTACACACATACAGATACAGAAGTACAGACAAACCATACCATTACTACTGTCATCACAACTGTACACACAGACACACTCACCCATACACAAGAACACTCAAAGACAAACACAAAGACAACCAAACAAACACACGTACACACATACCATAACGCATCTATCATCAGAGAGTATCACAGTATGCGAGGTAAGAATATCTCATAATAGAATAATAATATCATATAGGATGATATTAATTTTCAACAAATAAGAGTGTTGAAAGTTTCAGGATTGAAAGTGTTCAAAGTTTCAGGGACACAAAATATCACCCCGAGGGTCTATGCCATTAGATACAAACAAAGCACAAATCAAGAAGAAAAAAATAACAGTAGAACACAAACACTGGTTCACAATTGAATGAAAGAGTGAAAGAATATGGCAATTAAATTCATGTTTAATAATAGCAATGATGTGAACACAGCATCATACGGACCACACATATGAAGTTGGAACAAAATTTTTTTTTTCAAATGATGATTATTACTTGTGTATCTGTTAAGGTTAATTCAATTTTTTAAAATTTTCAAATGCTGTTCAAATATTATACTTCATTATATTGTTTACTGTTTATATTATTACTGGTATCATGAAGGCTAATAGACTGCAATGGCTGGGGCATATAGAAAAAATGGAAGATAATAGGGAAACAAACCTCGTTTAGACTCCGAGGTAGACCAAGAAGACGGTGGAGAGATAATACACATACAGACCTACAAGCACTTGGAACCAGCGACTGGTAAGAGAAGGTCAACGAGAGAGACGAATGGAGAAGGCTTGCATCTTCAGCAGTAGTAGGGGAGGCGCAATTTGATTAGCAAATATGGATCCAGATCCGACTGATGTAGTATTTTACTATATAAAAAGTCATGATTCATCGTGATGACGTCAAAAACCGGATCCATTGGCGACCGCTTTTTCAAGGGATGCAACCCATGAATAATTAATCGAACGTATTTTTGCACTGTTACTTCCCTTTTTGTGATAAATTTTATCTTTTAAAATGTAATAAATACTGCTATTAGTAGTTGTAGTGGGTGATGCTTAAAAAACTATCATCATACTAGTGAGTGCTAGGGTACAGTGCTCTTCCTCCTCGTTTTTTTCTCGTCTTCTTTCTTTATTTGTATTGGGTCGGGCATAAAAACTATCATCATTCCATTGGTGATGTGTAAGGGATAGGGTTACAGTGCAATTCCTCGGGGTGGTCTAGTGGCGGCGGGCGTGGGTGTGGGAGCTCAGAGGTGGAGCGTGGGGTGTCGGTGTGTGGGGTGGGGCGAGGGGTTTCGAACCTCGAGCCGCGGCGGGTGTCATATGAAAACCATAATAAGTAATAATATAAATATGGCAGTTATATGATCTGTAGAGGGGCGTAGTAGTGTAAACACTATCATCATAAGGTTACAAATGAAAACCTTAAAAAGTGACAATGGTCGGTGTTATTTATTGTAGCTAGTATTTTCTGCAAAGTTTCCTACTTTTCATAAGTTTAATTGAGATATTTCAGACTATGGTCAACAGTTTTTCCTACTTTGGTTAACCCGTTTCTTGAATTTGTCATCAATATGTATCATTCTGTCACCACATGACAACTATATACACCGTAAACACTAAAAATTAAACAGCCAAGACGTAATTATAGTGTATGCCTGTTTATTGTACAGTATTTAAGTACATTTTACAGTATTTCAGTACATTTTACAAGAATAAAAATGCATAATGTCATTATACGAAATGAATGATGTGATATGAGCTGGTATACATAGTATCACATTTTATTTTCACATAAAGAGCTATTCACATTGTATGTTGTTTCTGGGTTTCTTCACACCATTGTCTGAGTAGGTTGGTTTTTCGGGCTGGTATCTATATATCACTTGGCATGTAGTCATAAGACTGGTCTCCTGCTTGGTGGGCTGACATCTGAGTATTGTAGACAACCTGACATCAAGCATCTGAGTGTCGGGCACATCAAACATCTGGCTATTGGGTTCATCATCTGGTTGCTGGGGTCATCACACATCTGACTGTAGCTGGGTTGAAAACTGGTGGTATAGTATAGTAGAGTCTACTTGGTGGCTTCGTTTAGAACCTTGATTGACTTGAGTACTGTCTTGAGTGTGTGGACTTGATTGCTTCAGTTGGTGTCTTGTTGCACATTAAACAGCTGGCTATTGGGCTCATCACATATCTGGTTGCTGGGGACATCACAATCTGAGTGTAGCTGGGTTGACAGCCGGCGGTATAGTATGTGTCTACTTGGTGGTTTTGTTTAGAACCTTGATTGACATGAGCACTGCCTTGCGTGTTTTGAACTTGCTTGCTTCGGTTAGTACCCTGTTTGACATGTGCACTGACTTGATTGTTTTGGTTACTGACTTGCATGCCTCTGTTAGTGGCTTGTTTGACTTCGATTACTGACTTGGTTAACTTGATTGAGTCTGTCAAAGTCAGCTAGGATCTTAGCTGCATAGCGATCATCTGTTCATATTCTTGGCAAGTAAGAGTCTTTCAAATCTTAGTAGGAAACTTCTTGTTGGATTCACCGAAGAATCTACGGATGTGTAATGTGCTCGTGCCTCTGTAGGATGAGACAAACACGGCCTTATCACCACCGCCCACTGGTCTAATAGTCTCACCACTACGAGTCATGTAGACCCAGTTAGCAGGCATAGTCTTGAGGTCTGTAGTCATCTTCGGATCACAATGCTTGACTGTTACCAGCCTCGGGTTTATATACTAGTTTTTGAGCAATGCGTAAAACCGGTTTCAGCCAGTTTCTTAGGTCAAGCGGCTCAGATTACGCTGACGCGGCTGTCCGTATGGCGCGACTAAGCGCTCTACTACCCGCTCGTTGACCCGTTGCATGTTTGAGCTGGGTTGGGGAATGAGGGTCATGCCCGCCCTATGTTCTCTCACCATGATGAAATAGATAGCGTAGAGGTTGCAGTGTTACTTGCGTTGTAGTCACTGTGAGTTACGGTCTGTGAAGACAGAATAACGATATACATATACAGTCTCCTCACAGCCAATGTAGTTTTTCTTCATACTGAGGACTGGTCAGCCATTGAAGACATGACTGTAAGTATATTACATCCATCTTGTTTTTATGTACGTGTTTAATACTCGTTCACTAGCCTGGATTGACTAAAGGTTAAGGCTGTCGGTAACGCTGATCGCTCCACGTTGGATGGATATGGTTCCAACGTATCCTGCTGGCGATTATAGTCGAGGATGCATTCCTCAATTCTATTCAGGCTTAATGTGATTATTTCGTCTTTGGTGAAGTGTTGTTGTAGCACATCCCGCAGTCGAACCGTTACTAGGTCCGCAAAACTACCACCATCACCATAATCACAAGAATGACTGAATGGATTCTCGGCTTCTTGATTTTGTGGGATATTAAGACACGCCATGCAATAGCTGTTTGGGTCTGCTCTTAGTATGCTCCACAGTTTGCTAATTATGTTTTCGTGGGCATCGGTATCTGTAAAACAGATAAGAATAAGGTACTTTACCAGCATTATAGTGATACATATTATAAATGATAGCTCTGTATCTGACATGCACCCTCTGTTAAACAGTATATATTACTATCGATAATGGGTATGTAGATCCCTCAAGACACTTTCACCTTCCCCTACGACTACACACTACTACCTATATTATTACGGTACCACCACAGCGCTGTGTTTAAAAGTTCGAATGCCAGCTGTATTCCATGTAGTCCCAGCCTACCATAATATATGAAAAAATGTCTTGTCTCTTCAGTTATATGCGTCTAGCGCCATATATCCCTTTATTATACTAGTATTGTTAGGTTAACTGTATGCCTACTTGGAGAACCACATCTAAACTGTGAAAGATTTATCAAAAAGCCAACTTACCATTAGCGGCTTGCCACATGTTGATCTGGTTGCTGCTCACAGAGACCGGTACTTCTATTCCACGAATGCTGGCCGATTTAAAACGCTATTTGCTGACGTAGAATGACTTAGCAGAATATTATGCACTATCTGGTCATGTGACCGGGTGCGACTTAATCTTTGAGTGGTTAAGTCATTAGTCACGTGTTTCAGTTGTATCCCATAAGACACGTTACCGGATACAGCGCCATCTTTGATCGGTTTTAGCCACTTGGTCTGGTTTCTCTATTACTACGTGTGATCGGATGCGACGCCATCGTTGACCACTTGTAGCCAGTGAGCACGTGGTCTGGTTGTAATCATTACACATGCGACCGGAAGCAGCGCCGTATTTCATCGGATGTGACCATTACCCGTGTGTATCGTTATGCGGTCATTACGCTCTGAGTTATCCTCCGGTTTTCCCTAAAGACATGTCTGAACACGTTCACCCCCACCGACATAGCCCCGCGGTGAGTTATCCCGGCGGATACCTTCAGATCAGCCACCTATGAGTTCAATCTTTAGACTTTAATATGAGTCTTACCCTCTGGCTATTATCAAGGAACGGACGTATTTATCTACCACCTCCCCACTCGACCACTCTTAACAAAGATCAGAAGCACCTATCTAACCTTTCATCCACTCACAAACCCCTTACCAATGAATTTCACTAAGCCATACTCGCTACATCCGATAATACCGGCTATCTTTACCTTTTTAATGTTTTCATTTGAAGCCTGTGTGATGATAGTGTATAGGCCACTACGACACTCTACATACCACTAATAACCGATACCCACCCCGTACCAACGAATTTCACTAAGCTATAGACGCTAACATCAATAATATCGGCCATTTTTACTTTTTAAGGGTTTCATGTGTAACCTTTTAATGATAGTGTATAGGCCACTACGACACTCTTCATACCACTAATAACTGCTACACACCCTTACCAATGAATGTCACTAAGCTATACCCGCTGCAATCAATATTATCGGTCATTTCTACTTTTTAAGGTTTTCATTTGTAACCTCTATGATGATAGTGTTTACATTACTATGACACTCTAAAGACCACTAATAACCGCTACCCACCCCTAACCAATGACTTTCACTTTGGTATACCCGAGACATTCAATAATATCGACCATCGTCACTTTTTAAAGTTTTCATTTGTAAGCCGAATGATGATAGTGTATAAGCCACTACGACACTCTACATATCACTATTGGCCAGGAATGACTGGAGATGTGCGTCGGTATGTTAAATCATGCCCTAAGTGCCAGAGGGTGGCACCGAAACACTGGAAAGCGCAGGTGGTCTTGGGTGAAATGCCCATCATGAACTCTCCTTTCGAGAGGGTAGCCATCGACATAGTGGGTCCTCTTCCAAGGACTAAGAAGAGGAACATGTACATCCTCACAGTGGTGGATTGCTGTTCGATGTGGAGGTGAAGCCATACCATTGCAAACCATTGACTCGAAACGAGTGGCTGACGCATAGATGGAGGCCTTTACTAGATTAGGCTTCCCTAATCAGATTCTGACGGATAATGGGTCCCAGTTTTGTGGGAAACTCACGGAGGAGGTTTTTGGGGTGTTCCACTCCAACCATATTCATACCAGTCCTTACCACCTTCAAGCTAATGGGCAAGTCGAGCGGTTCAACGGCACGTTGATGACAATGCTCCGGAAAATAGCACAGGAAAAACCTGATAGGTGGGATGAATACATCCCAGCAGCCCTTTTCGCTTATCGGGAAGTACCTCATGGCTCAACAGGATTACCGCCAGCTACCCTGCTGTGTGGTCGTCCCATCAAAGGACCATTGGAGGCCTTGTTGAGGAGTTGGACGGAGGAGGGGACGTCAGAAGAAGTGATCTCTTCTTACAAATACGTGGAGGAACTGAAGGAAAAACTTCACATGAGCTGGGCTCTGGCGACTCGAAATTTGAGAAAAGCCAGAAAGAGACATTCGGCGTACTACAACCGTATGTCTAGAGACAGAGCTCTTGAGGTGGGAAACAAAGTCTTGTTGCTACTCCCAACGGGAACCAACAAACTAGAGATAGGATGGCAGGGACCATTTCCAGTGGAAAAGGTGATATCCAGAACCAACTATCAAATCCAAATCCGGGGAAAGTCGAAGATTTTCTATATTAAACTCCTGCGGAAATACGAAGAGAGAACCGGTGAAGGAGCAGCTCATCTTATGGCGATGGCAGTAGCAGTGGAGTCTGAGACAGGACCAGATGAGGGAAGGGAGTATCCACTAGTGCACCAGGAAATCTATCGGGAGGCGCAGGTGAACCCTGATCTGACTCTTCAGTAGAGGGAAAAGATTGCTCAGGTTCTCAAGTCTCATCAGCAGATCCTGACGAATAAACCGGGACAGGCGGAGCTGGTCGAGTTCGAGATGACCTTAACCACGCAAGATCCTGTCCTGCCAAAAATTCTACCCAGTGCCATTTTCTAAAGAGAAGGCTTTGGAGGATGAGATACAGAAACTATTGGAGGATGATGTGATTGCGACATCCACATCCCCATATAATGCCGGAGTGGTGTTGTTACGCAAACCTAGTGGAGAACACCGGATGTGTATTGACTATAGACTTTTGAATAGTCACACCCAGTTTCAGGTGGAACCTTTGCCGAATTCAACCCAGTTATTCGCTAGGCTCCATAAGGCTAAGTACTTCTCTAAAGTAGATCTGAGTCGGGGGTATTATCAGATCCCGGTCAAACCGGAAGTTCGACCCCTGCTGGCCTTCAATACACCCAGTGGACACTATGAGTTCAAAGTCATGCCCTTTGGACTCAGCAATGCGCCTAGTGTGTTTACTCGCATGATGAGAGCCTTGTTAGATCCCCTACGGGATCCAACCTGTATATCGTTCATGGATGATATACTGATTGCCAGTGACAGCTTAGATGATCATTTGTGGTCCTTGGAGAGAGTTTTCAAGAGGCTCCGGCATGCAGGGCTTATCTCGCGCCCAACCAAGTGCATGGTTGGTTACCAAACTCTCGAATTTCTAGGTCATACTATCACTCCCGGAAAAATTGTCCCGGAGGAGAAGAACTTGGAAAAAGTCAGACGAGCTCCAAGACCAAAAACGAAGAAAGATGTGAGATCATTCCTATTGTTGTGCGGATTTTATCAGAAATTCATACCACATTTCACCGAATTGGGAAATCCCTTATCGGAAACCTTGAAAAGGGGATACCCGGATACAATTGTATGGATGCCAGAATGCGAGGGTGCATACAGTCAGTTGAAGGAGGCGTTGGTGAATAAACCAGTTCTACAGCTCCCCGACCTTTCAAAACCCTTTGTGCTAAGAACGGATGCGAGTGGTATTGGAATTGGAGCTGCCTTGAAGATGCTTCGGTTTTGAAACCAGTAGCCTACGCAAGTAAGAAACTTCTACCGGCTGAAAAGAATTATTCGACAGTCGAGAGAGAATGCTTGTCACTGGTATGGGCCGTACAAAAATTCCAGTCATATTTGTATGGAGTACAGTTTACGGTCCAGTCGGATCATCAACCCTTGATGTTCCTACCTACCTCTCAGAAGCTCAATGCACGGTTGATGCTGTGGTAATTGTTGTTGCAGCCATACCACTTCACGATGGAGTATATTCCTGGTAGGGAGAATGTAGGAGCTGATTTCCTATCAAGACACCCAGCTCATGAGGAGGAGGATTCGACGCGGTCAACTCTCTTAAGAGGGGGCCTATGTCACAGAATACAGGAAGGTTAACGGCCCTACGATAAAACAAAACAGAGATTGCCTATATTACACGAGGATTGAAGGTTATTGACCCAAGATCAGAGAACAGAGATCGCTGCTGTCCCGAGGTGATTACAGGTTATTGACCCTAAGATCAAAAGAACGGAGAGCGGAGATAAATACAGCTATCACTTGTTTGTTGGGAGACGGGAGTCGGTAAACCACGATCCTATCGCTTTGAACGCCGAAGACGGACACGATCAGAGGTCTTTTGAAGTAACGGAAACGTATGTCCGTGATCCAGAGAAACGAGTGGATAATCATTGATGTCCCGAAAAGATCGTTTATCAAAGAAGATTTTCGGCATGTTGTTGTATGAAGATCACAAGACAGTAGTAGAGAACAGGGAGCCAATTGGTGGAATCTGCCAGTATAGTCATACAGAGCCAAAGTATAAATGGTCTGAATATTCAAGTTAATTGAGTGTGCTACGAAGTCTTCCACGAGAGGAAGTGGTGATCTATTCTGGAGCTAGTTCCACTGAAAAAACGCATTAGCTCCAGTCCTGAAAAGAAGGAGATTACCATATTCTGGTGCAGTGATAACTATTGGCAAGATTGGAGTCTTGTGTCACAAATAAAGGTCAGCCAGTTCTAGAAATAACGGACACATAGAAGGCAGTCAGGATAAGAGACTGACAGCAGAATAGATTTCAAATAAACATAGAACTGAAGGTCAATATTGTTCACATGAACTATCATCTAAATGACAAGGCTGTAACGCCAGAACATATTCTCGGAGTAACTGAACAGTTACTGAATTAATTGAAAGCAGTGTGTCGGTGATAAATCTATAGACAGAGTGTTGTGATTATTCATTCATACATAGACGATAATACATTCCAGTGTATCGGATGTGTAGACATTATCTGGACTATAATACCGTTAATTGTATTGGATATTTAACACTGAAAGACACTACCTACAAAAAAACATGCAGTGGTGAACATACTGTTTATTTCAAGAGTTCCAGGGAATATTGTGGAGACATCAACATCTGTCAGAGAGACACTACACTGGGTGAGCGTATTCTAGTTCTGTGCTGTGGTGTTAATATATGGTCGTTGCGTGATGAGAACTGTGATGTGGATATTAGACTGCCAATCTTGTCTCACCTAAACGATAGAACACGCCACAGACACCGTTACACCTTCACTATACACACCCATGACACATTTTACTCATTAAATAATTTTAGTATTTATTGGAGGACGTTGTGTGGGTATGTTCTGGAGGAATGTGAAGAGGGGTATGGTCTTATGGTAATAGAGAGAGAGATAGTGAATAAAATACTGGAAAGGGGGTGTGTAGACAAAGGTCCGGCAATAGACTCATAACTGGAAAAAGGGAAGTTTGAAGTGTTCTTGTTTATCCTACTGTCCCCCCAGAGACGAAAAGCGACAGTTGTACTCATTACGGATTCAAAGAGTATGCTTAACAAGGTGGATAAAGGAATATTTCGTGTGGAATGGCTCTCGTCGCTTCAGAAGTCACAGATCGTATGATATTTTTGCCCTGGCCATGCGGGTTTACGAGGGAATAAACAGGCTGATCGGCTAGCAGGGAAGGCAACTCTTGGTGGAATTTTGCCTATGGACAAGGGGGAAGTGGTCGTGCGCTTGTGAGACCAGGCGGAGAAGGTGGAGGAACAGACTGAGAACCCATATGTGGAAAGAATGAGATTGCGGGGGATCGGCAGGGGTTCTGGAAGAATCTTAAAACTGAGAGGGAAGACCAGGAGAACCTTTAATCAGATAGCAGTGGGAACGATTAGCAGTATGACTCTTCGCTGGCTGTTGAACGAGGGGACGGAGCACGTATGGGAATGTCCTGAGTGCAGTGATGTCGGTTCTTAACTCAACTCAACTCATCTATCTTTGTATAAAAAATTCCTGATAAGTCGAATTCGGTTAACTCAAATTTTTGGATTAGTCGAACATAAAAATGAATACCGACTATATAAATGTCCACGTCTAAGTCGAACTGTTCATTTCACCCCCCCCCCCCCCCCCCCCCCCCCAAAAAAAAAAAGAAAAAAATTCGCGAAAGAGTTACATTTAGTCCGCCCTGAGAACAAGCTCGCACATACGATATGTTGCAACATGTCAACAATGGCCGCTCGTGGACGAAAGCTTAAAACTTTGACTTTAAAAAGAAAGATTGAGCTGTTGGAAGAGGTTGAACATAGTGGGAAGAAGTCTACTAAAACTATATCTGAGAACAAGACAGCATAGATTAGCTTGACAAAAATGCATAGACCAAAATCTTCAGACTCATGGCAGACAATTGTGGGATCCGAGCATGTCTCTACCGAATAGGCCTGACTGATTCTATCTCATGCAAATGTGGAGCATCCAAACCCCAAAACATGTCTTGCAAGACTGTCTTGACTTTACCGAATTGAGGGAGGAAATCTGACCAACAGAAGCGACCCATCGAACAAACTCTGGGAAGAACAAGAAAAAGAAGAATTATTTGTGTTAATGTTCTCAAACTGAACATGGCGTAGTTGATATCTTTTCCTTCTACAAATCCACACAGCAACATCATGTGCCATGATGATAAACGTGGGCGGTCATGGTTCGCCATCTCACACGATCTCCAGAGTCTTGGATCAGATCTGCGATCTTGTCCTGATTGTGTCATGTGAACAAACCATCCTGGTACTTATGTCTCTGCCTTCTCCTTGCTTACTTCCCATCAACTTTGCCAATTATTACTAAGTTTCCTAGTTTATCCCGCCTCATAAAGTAAAGTGCTCCCCAAAAAATCGCGACTGTTTATGTCTTATTACTCAAACGAATTTACGGTGTTCATTTGTATCTTATTCGGTTTACTGTCCCTGCATGGTATTCTTTGCATATTCCTCAGAGGCCACAATTTGACTGCCATTAAATATTGCTCAGCGTTCGTACCTATTGTCATGCATATAAGAGTGTAAGTTCTTCATAGCACTTCAAAACTCATTTTCTCATTGTGATTGACAGCTTTTCGACCATAATATCTTGGTGTTTTTTTTACAATTTAATTCTATCCCTAGTTGTTCACTGTGTACAATAACCGCATTTATTAAATGCAGTTCATAAATAAACACACATGTAATGTTTGGCATTCATAGAAGTAGAGGAAAGAAGTAGAGGCCAAACAACATAAACATTTAAAGCTAACCCGATTACTAAATGCAGCAGATCCTGTTCATTCTCTGTAATTAATACTTTATCCCCTGCATATCTTATGTTATTGTAATTACGACCTCCGATTTCAGATGTCTTTTTAGAATTATGAAAATAGATTTGAATAGATCATCAGGTATATATCTACTGCTGTAGATGTTATTCAACAAATTTGTCGTGTTTATATGTCAACCCTACAAGCACTTGGAATCAACAACTTGCAAGAGAAGGTCAACCAGAGAGATGAGTGGAGACGGATTGTATCTGCAGCAAAGAACCTCAATGGCTCGGAACGCTGAAGAAGCAGAAGATATGTCAACCCAGTTCACAAAAATCTCTTATTTCTTCTTCAGATGGCTAGATAACTAAACCACAGTACAATTCAAATTTTCAAAACCAAACATTCCTAATTCGGTGTCGCTCAACCTGCTTCCTCATCGATGGTTATTGTTGAGATCCGTGATTTTTGCAGCCATATTTCTGTATTGTGCGCTCTTACGAGTTGGTCATGACCCGGAATGGGTACATCGGCTTTTATGTCTGTGACGGCATCTGGGGAGGGGGAGGGAGGGGGGAGGATCGGCGGCTGTCTTTTGTGCCCGTCTCTTCTGGTGGTTTCTTTTGTTAGTGAAGGCTCCTGGCTCGTCTGGCTTGACTGATTGCAGTCCTTATAAGGACTTTTTATTTGGTATTTTTGCCTCCTTTTTTATGTGTTGCCTGTAGAAGCTTCTCGATGATATTTTCCTCCTTGCGCCTTTTTTTTTTCACTTTCGCGTTTGAGTTCGTGCTATCTTTCGATTTCTTCCTCTGTAGCCAGCCATGGGACGATCAATCCGTCATTTATATAGTACTCGAGGTCGGCCTCACTGTCATAGTGTACCTCAGGGTATTCTATCAGTTTCCTCCTGAGTTTCTTGGCCTTGTTCTTTTCTTTTTCTTCCCATCGCCTTCCGATTTCCTTGCGCCTGAGTTCCTCTTTAATCCCTTTCTCTTTGCCGATTCTATGCACTCCTCCAAGGTAGGTGCCCGCGGACACTCCATGCCGTCGTCAGAGTACTCATCTTTGTTTTCTTCAGATATCTGGCGGGATATGGGTTTCCCCTTGAGTTTTTCTTGTGATTTCGGTTCGGTCTTTTGTTGGGTTTCGCCTTGCGGCTTGTCTGTGTTTTCTTATATGGCTTCTGTTGGTTTGTTTCGGATTAATTCAATTTCAGCTTTCAGCAGCTCTCTCTCCCCTTTAATGGTGCGTAGCATTTCTTTGTTTTCCTTCTTCATCTCGGCCATATGTTCCACTTCTTGTTTGATGTTTCGCTGGATCTCCTTTATTTCCGCCAGCAGTTTTTCGTTGTCGCTGGTCGGAGTCGGCGTCAGCAGTGCCTTGACATGCTTCTTCAGCTCGTCTATCTGGTTTTACGGTTGATCTCTTTCAGCTTGTGATATACCCGTGGCTGTCTCGCTCCTCTGCATTGCTTCCTTGTATGGTGTCTTTGTGGTAATGGCGGTCTTTAAAACGTCTCTGTCTTTGGAGGTACGGACAACCCAGGTATCTTGCTCCATGCTTGCCCAGGCAGTTGGCGCACTTTCTTTTGTTGTTGGGTGCTCGGAAGTCCGTGTCCTTCTTGGCTAGCGGTCACTCCTTGAAGGCTGGTGATCGGCGCAGTATCGACAGATGCCTTACTGCGACATGTTGCTCTGCTGTGGCCGGCTCTCTGGTATCTTGAACATTGATTGACTCTTGGGATGAATCTCTCTGGCTGTTGCATTTTCTTGTTGATTGATACTGTGATCGGCATCTCGCTGCCCTCTGTTGTCACCACCACCAAGGTTGTTGGAATTTTGGATTGGTGAGCAGCCGCTCCGCCTTCAAGAATCGGATGTGGAGATTCTCTTGCTGTAGCTGCATCAGGATTTGTTCATCTGTCAGCTCCGCTTAGATACGCTTGACAACCCACTTGATTGTCGGTGAGTCGGTGTTTCCCACTCTGGTGTCTTTCTTCTCTCTCTCTGTTGGTCGGTGTTTCCGACACTGGTGTTTTTCTTCTCTCTCTGTTGGTCGGTGTTTCCCACTCTGGTGTCTTTCTTCTCTCTCTCTGTTGGTCGGTGTTTCCCACTCTGGTGTCTTTCTTCTCTCTCTCTCTGTTGGTCGGTGTTTCCCACTCTGGTGTCTTTCTTCTCTCTCTCTGTTGGTCGGTGTTGAGAGGTAGGAGAAATGCCTGGGGGGGGGGGGGGGGGGGAGGGGGTTCTTGGCAAAAGCTAATGGTCGGCATTTGGTGCAGGAGAGCCTGGCGTATGATAACACAACATCTAGCTTAAGAATGGAGGTGGAGGCGGTCAGTGCAGCTTTCCGCTGGATAGAGAACACGATACATACACACATTGTGATTGTAACTGACTCAGAAAGCATGCTGAGGAGGGTGAGAACAGGCAAGCTTCGTGCATAGTGGCTTGCTTCGCTTCGGAGGTCACGGGTAGCAAGCATCACCTGGATCTTTTCTCCTGGGCATGCCGGTGTGCTGGGGAATGAATAGGCGGACAGATTGGCTGACTTGGCAAAACTTGGTGGAGTATTGATGTATGACAAAACAGACGTGGTTGCGGCCTTGTGGGAGCACGTGTACACCTCGGAGGAGCAAATGGATCACTATAGTCTGGCAAGAATGACGCAGCGAGGTGTGACGAGGGGATCTGGCCGACGATCGACGCTCAGAGGAAAAGCGAGACGGACATATAATAAGATTGCTACTGGAACTATTAGTGTTGGAACTCTTCGCTGGCTGCTGAGGATGGGGACGGAGCGCTTATGGGAATGTCCCGAATGCTGTGATGTAAATCAATCAATCTTCTCTCTCTGCTTCTCAGTAGGTTTGGCTCTTGTTTGTAGTGGGTTGTCGACGTCCTTCCTCATGGTAGCTTCGTTAGAGATTGCTTGAAGTTCTTGTTGTTTGTTGCAGCTCGCAGGTAGATTCTCTCCGCTCGTCTCCTTGTCGGCTGCCACGCTGCACATCTTGGATGCCACGTGTCTTTTGGTGTTCTTGCACCGTGTTATTTTCCCCCGTATCAGGTTCAGGTTGCTTGACTTGTTCAGGTGACATGTCTTGTTAGCGCCCACAGTTGCGAATGACGCGCATGCCTGCACGCCACAGTACATTACTCCTGGTCTTATTTAAAGTAACATGTCTTTTCCAGTTGTATAAGTAGTTGTTGCTGGGTCTATTTTTGGTGTATTTCCGCATGATCTTCCTGGACATAAGTAAGAAGCGTGTTGTTGAGGGGTTTTTTCCCCCCACAAAACCCATATTTAAATGCACTCTATGGCACCATCTCTGAATGTCCACAAACAAGAACTTAGTACATTTCTTCAAATGGAAATGTAACGCAGATACAGCTGGTTTTGTACAACTGTAGAACGGTTACAGTTTCCTGCCGTAGCCACTGATTCTCAACAGTAATGTGAAGCCACTAACCAGCCTTCTTTATTCGTTTACCATGGGCGGATTCATTGAGCCTCTGTGAGAAATCTGCTCATATTTATGAGTTTGGTTTGGTTTTGCTTGGTTTCGAAAGGATCAATTCGCCGCACACAGACACATCCTGAAGTACTCCAGTCTCCTATAGAACTATAGATAATACAAGGAGACTAACACCGACCAGGAACCAAATGTGTGTATACTAAAGAAAGAATGGTTTAAGTATTCTTTTTTCTTTCTTTTTTTCGGGGTGGGGGGGGGGGCGGGGGTAAGTTGTTTGGTTCGTTTAACTTGCTTATAATTTAACACTTGAATGTTGTAGTCTTGACACAGTTTTATTCGGTATGCTCTCGTCAATTGCCCACAGCTGGTGGATATTTAGTGTCAGTTTGTAATCTAAACGTCTGTCTGATATGTATGTAAATATGTATATATGTTTTTTTAATGTTTATTTGTTTGTATATAGTCCTGCACATGTGTACTGTATATTTTTGAGTATATATTCTTGCATGTATGTGCGTGTGTAAGCATGTGCGTATAAAGGTAGGTAGTTGCGAATGTCTGGTCATGTAGTCTATGAACCTTGTGACCTGACCTAGTTTTAAGAGCCGTTGCTCTAGAATATCTGAAATCAACCATGTCTAGAAAGATAGCTACATTTACTTGCTCTTTTTCGCTAGAAGTATCTCTGAATGCCAGAAGTATTCTGTAGTAACGCGCCGACAGAGTCATTTGCACCCGGAATGCCCAACATTTCTCTCTATCAAAAGCCAGATGTCCTGTCTGTGTTGCTGACACGCGTATATTATCTATTACATACACTGTCTCCCTCTTATCGCCTCCCCGGTAAACATTGTTCCATAATTATTTTTTCTCGACTTCCTTGTCTTTTTACATGTCCAAAATATTTCATTTTCCTCGTGAGTGTGTGTGTGTGTTAATAACAATGTTCTTCAGTATGTAGTTCTTGTTTGATAGATTTGTTTGTTATCTTTTTCGTCCAATGCATTTGTAATATTATCCCGTAACAATGTTATATATATATATTAATTATATATATATATATATATATATATATATATATATATATATATATATGTGTATGTGTGTGTGTGTGTGTGTGTGTGTGTGTGTGTGTGTGTGTGTGTGTGTGTGTGTGTGTGTTAATAACAATGTTCTTCAGTATGTATTTCTTGTTTGATAGATTTGTTTGTTATCTTTTTCGTCCAATGCATTTGTAATATTATCCCGTAACAATGTTATATATATATATATATATATATATTAATAATATATATATATATATATATATATATATATATATATATATATATATATATATATATATATATATATATATATGTGTGTGTGTGTATGTGTGTGTGTGTGTGTGTGTGTGTGTGTGTGTTAATAACAATGTTCTTCAGTATGTAGTTCTTGTTTGATAGATTTGTTTGTTATCTTTTTCGTCCAATGCATTTGTAATATTATCCCGTAACAATGTTATATATATATATATATATATATATATATATGTGTGTGTGTGTGTGTGTGTGTGTGTGTGTGTGAGTGTTGTTCAGCTTGTCTATATTTAATGCCTTGGCTTTTGTCTTCTTGAAACGAATGCTTCTTGGATGTGCGCATTCAGTTATGATCTTCTTGTTTGTGATTTCAGACAGCAAGCAGTGCTACCTAGCTTGCGTGTTCTGGATCGTCTGTTATGGGCAACTGGTAGCCTGTAACAGTAGTCTCTATTGCCTACTCATCATAAAACCCTGACAATGAAGAAGAGAGCAGTTGTTGTGGGCATCCGTATCTTACCTTAGTTTTTACCTCAATATTTAAGTACTGCAAGTGAAACTAGCATATATGTTTTTGATGACTGGGTTAGTACGGTTAGTAATTCTACATACTCTTTGTATTTTCTACTCACTGTCCATTCGTTTGATGCCAAAAGCTTCTTTTCAAATGCAAAAAATTATGACGTAAAGTCGCCAGTTTCATTCTGTATACTGCTTTGCTGCAGCTTTATTGTTCCTTATTATTATGTTGCTTTATTGTTCTTTATTATCTGAACTCGCTGAGCCCCGATGAGTTATAAGAACCTGTAAAAAGTGTGTGATTTCTCACGTGTTGAAATATCGAAGGTCATTCTGTTTGGTTATAACATGATAATAAACTCATTACCAACCACGCCTATGAAAAAATAGTAGTGTCGTGTTGTTCCTGTTTGCCAGGTCTGTAAAATACAAATTGTTTCATCCAAATTGGAATTTAATTTAAATCGGTCATTATTTAAATTCTCATGGTCTGATAAGTCTACATGTTTATCCCATCATTTCTGCCTAATACCCAGTTTCAGTGACGTTTAGCTATATTCACGAGAGTTTATTGTTGTTTCTCTAATGTGCTTTGCCTATCCTGCTTCTTGCCGTGCTATGTTTAGATGAATGCACACTCTATACAATTCACACACACATACACACATGCTTTATTTACTGTTTCTTTACTTGCGTAGCCACCGCACTGTCTCATGTCAGTAACAGAGATTGTGAGCTAGAAGGTGTAAGTTCTTTGATGTTGATATAAACACATCAAACGTAAAATCTATCAATAGGAAAATACGCTCTAATTATTTAACTACGTATCTTCCCCGTGTTTACATGATGTTTATATTACATATAACTATTTGCATAATATTAGTTAATATAACGCGTTACTCACATGATCTTACTATAACGTAGAACTTATTACTCGCATGATGTTACTGTTATATATGTACCAGCCTGCTCCAGGGATTAATCATACCTTATGAATATCAAAGTGAATGGTCATAGATTAAGTGTTGTGGACAAATTCACCTATATTGGCAGCACTATGTCCCAAGTTGCCACAATTGATGACTAAGTGAATGCAAGAATCTCCAAGGCCAGTGCAGCCTTTGGCAGACTGTAGAAGAACATGTGGGACAGAACTGGAATAAGCCTGCAAACAAAGCTGAAAGTCTACAAAGCAGTTGTATTATCCACACTGCTATATGCTTGTAAAACCTGGACTGTTTATCAGCGACATGCTAGGGAATTGGACCACTTCCACACAGTCTGCCTTAGGAAGCTATTGAAGATTAAATGGCAAGACAAGATCCCAGACACTGAAGTCATAGAAAGAGCATCCATGCCGTCTCCACATTCCACTAATGAAGAATCAGATTCGCTGGGCTGGTCACTTAACTCGCATGCCAGATCACAAGCTTCCTAAACGAATTTTTTTACGGCGAGCTGCGTTGTAGTAAACTCCCCCAAGGCGGTCAGGGGAAACGCTTTAAAGGTACTCTGAAGATATAACTAAAAGCTTTTGGAATTCATCACGACACTTGGGAGACTGCCGCCAAAGACCGAAATTCGTGGCGTACATCATTACACAAGGGTGCAGTCATTTGCGAAACAAACAGGACCGCAAGAGCTGTGGAAAAAAAGGCTGAACAGAAAAACCACTGCAGGAGACCCTCTTCCTGGAACGTCAAGCATTCTTTGCCCACATTGTCAAAGAACATTTCGAGCCAAAATAGGCTTTACCAGCCATCTTATAACTCACGGTTCCATACTTTCAACCCCACTGGATGAAATTAATGGCGATCATCATTCTTGATGGACAAACAACACTGTTACGTATAACTCATTACTAACATGATGTTTATATTACATATAACTCACTCTTTGCATAATATTAGTTTATATAACTCATTACTCACATGATGTTACTTGTGCATATAACTCGTTACTTGCGTGATTTTAGTATTACCTTAGTATTACACATAACTCAAGTCTTATTCTATTATCTGGTTCAGTGAAAGCAAGTTAATGCAGGAGATGAACAACACGTACACGGGGAAGCAGAAAGGGAAGTAAGACATGTTATGACACCAGGCTGCGGACAATGGTAGAGGCTGAAATTAACTTCAAGGTCAGCTTTTAAGTTATTGTACATCATGTGTGGCCAACCTTTTCAGCAGGCGGGCCAAATATCAGAAATAATATTTCCTGCCGCGCCACGCACCTAATTTGTTTTTTGTTTTTTGGTTCAATCAATCAATCAGGTGCCGTCTCCACAGTAAAGGTTGGCTGCAATGGATCTCCAACACTATGTTTCTCTCGCCTTGACTGTAGGCTACATTCTGTCAGGCTGATGTTCGTCTATCTGTTTATGTTATCTTCCCACTTGTATTGTTGTCTACCTCTTGCTCGCTTGCCCTCAACCTTGCCTTCCAGTATGGTTTTTATAAGAGTATCATTTCTTTTAACGTGGCCGAAATATTTCACTTGCCTCCTCTTTATTTCTTTCATCAACTCTCTCTTCATTCCCAGTTTTTCTAGAACCTCTGCATTTGATTGTTTTTGTTTCCATGAAATACGACATATTCGTCTGTATATCCACATCTCCAGGGTTTCTATGCGACTTTCCAGTTGCTTGTTCAATGTCCGGGCTTCCACGCCATACAGTAGCATTAAATATACGTAACATTTGACAATTCTCATTTTTAATGCGTTATTAATCTCTCTAGATGTTAATACTGATTTCATGCCGTTGAAAGCATTTTTGGCCATTCCTATTCTTTTTTTGTTAAAATTTCTATTTCACTTCTGCCATCATCTGTTATATGTCCAAGATAGGAGAAACTTGTTACTTGTTCTAGTATCTGCCCGTTTACTGTGATGTTCATTGATGACCTTTCCTTTTCAATGCTAATTATCATAGTTTTTCTTTTTTGTATGTTAATATCTAAGCCATATTCTGCACTGTGCCTGTTTACTTGTTCCACTCTTGTTCACTTTCTGCTAGTAACACGGTATTATCAGCATACCTAAAATTGTTTATGATTCTTCCATTGATGTTAAGTCCAGGCATTTCAACTTGTTTAAAAATGATTTCTGTGTATATGTTGAAGAGGCTTGGGGACAGTACACATCCCTGGCTTACTCCTCTTTTTATCTCTATAAGCGACGAATAGTTATTTCCGCATCTAATAGAAGCCGCTTATTCCCAGTACAAGTTACTAATGAGTGTGATGTCCTTTCCATCTACTCCTATATCTTGAAGGCACGTAATTAGTCGTTCATGTTGTACTCTATGAAAAGCTTTCTTGTAGTCTATAAAACAAACATATATACTTTTTTGAACTTCTATATATTTTTCAATTAACATCCTCAAACAGATAATTGTTTCTTTGGTGCCGCTGTTTTTGCGGAACCCACAACATGGAGGAGTCCTGATAGCAGGATTAGAAACCAGACTGATTACATTCTGATTAGCAGAAGATTTAGAAATGCGTTAACAATAGCAAAAACAGTTCCCAGTGCTGTTTGTTATAGTGACCACAGATTACTTACAGGTACATTGATGGTAAAGTTTAAGAAAGTCAAGTATGTAACAGGAAACACTAAATATGATTTGTGTACATTGAGTATTGACAAGGAAATACAAAACAAATTCAACATAGAAGTACAGAACAGATTTGATATATTGTCTGATCTAGAGATCCTATTCCAGGATGTGGATGATCAATAGAAAATGTTGAAGAATTCAATCAGTTTGGCTGCAGAAACAACTATTCCAAAATTAAAGAAGGTGGGTCGTAAGAGATGGATGACTGAAGAAATTTTTACAACTAACGGAAACAAGAAGACTCAACAAAAATAATCCTGCCAAATATGAAGAAATTCACAGACAAGTCAGAATATTATGTAAGAAGGCAAAAGAAGCATGGCTTGAGAAAAATTGCTTAGAAATTGAAAAACAACACAACACTCAAAATACCAAATTAGTGCACACAAGAATTCAGGAACTTAGTAATAAAAGAACAAGACATCAGCAGGCTGTCTAAAAACTAAAGATGGCAAAATCATAATAGAAAAAAGATCAGATTCTACATGTATGGCCAGAGTATGTGAAAAACCTTTATGATGATAACAGAGATGAACCTATGATATTCGATTTAATAATGAAGAACCGCCAATTTTGAAGATGGAGGTTCGAAATGTTCTTAAAAATATGAAAGCTGGCGAGGCCCCCGGTTCAGATAACATCATCACCAAGTGCCGTGCCGATTGGCGTAGGCGCTCATGACTCTCCAGAAATCTCGGTCTTTGGTTTTCTGGATCAACTCTGCCGTTGATATTCCTCCATGCCACCGTCGCACTCCATCCAGCATCATTTCTCGTGGTCTGCATCTGCCTCTCTTCCCCTCGATCTTTCCAGTTGTCACGATGTTCTCCAGCGCCTCTCTTCTCTTCACATAACCCAAAAAAGCTGTTTGTCTCTTTCTTATTATTGTATATAATGTTCTAGTTTCGCCAGCCTCTTTAAGGCATTCGTCGTTAGTTACTGTGGCAGTCCAAGGAATTCGCAACATTCGTCTAAGGAACCACATTTTTGTTGCTTCCAATCTCTTCCTAATTTGTTCATTTATATTCCAAGATTCACAGCCATACAGCAAAACATGTTCTATATAGCTCTTTAGCACTCTCATTCTTACATTCAATGATAGCGACTTATTGCATAAGATATTCTTCATTTTTTGAAATGCAGCCTATTCTGCTCTAAATCTCTGTTGTGCATCTCCCATCTGATGTTGTAAATGTCCCTAGATATTTAAAATTAACTATTTGGTGAAATATTTTCCCTTCTATCTCTATTTCACATTTGGGTGTCACCTGTTTCTTTGATATCACCATTGCCATTGTTTTCTTGATATTCAAGGAGAGTCCTTTCTTTGCACTCTCTGTTACTACAATGTCCAACAAAGACAACATCACAATAGAAAAGATTAAAGCGTTAGAAGAATATGGAATAGATCATGACACCACACTGTTTAACACATAATATGATTTCGGAGAAATACCTTCTGTATTATGTAATTCTATATTCATTGCAATCCCAAAGAAATCAGGAGCCTTGGAATGTGATCAACATAGAACAATTAGTATGATGAGTCACATCACGAAGATTTTGCTACGAATTATCATGCAAAGAGTGAAGAAGAACATACAACCTGAAATAGGGGAAGAACAATGTGGGTTTGTAGAAGGAAAGGGTACAGTAAATTCTGTGTACATGCTGCGAACAGTTATTGAACGTTCTATGGAAGTAAACAAAGACGTACATCTTTGCTTTATTGACTACACAAAGGCTTTTGATAGAGTTAGACATGTCAACATGGTAGATATGCTTGCAGATCTACAAATTGATGGGAAAGACATTAGACTTATAAAAAACATATATTGGAAACAAAAAGCTGCCATAAGTATTGATAATGAAGTGGGACAATTTCAGCCTATTAAGAGAGGAGCTAGACAGGGATGTGTAATGTCTCCAGATCCTTTTTCCTTGTACAGTGAAAATATTTTCAGAAATGTCGAAGATATAAATGGAATCAACATTGGAGGACGAAACACCAATAACATTAGATATGCAGATAATACAGTATTGATTGCAGACAATGAGCAGGATCTGCAACAGTTAGTAAATGCGGTTGTTGCACACAGTGAACAACTAGGGTTAGAATTAAATTGTAAAACGACACAGATTATGGTCGTCACTGGGAAGAACGAAATACCACGATACATTATACAAGTAAATGGAAATATTCATCAACAAGTGAATCGGTACAATTATCTCGGAACAGTCATAACATCTGATGGGAGATGCCTTGAAGATATTAGAACAAGAATCGCTATGGCGAAAGTAGCCTTTAGCAAGATGAAAAACATACTGACCAATAAAAAGATGTCAATTGAAACGAGAAAAAGAGTGTTGAGGGGATACATAGAGCCTGTTATTTTGTATGGATGTGAAACTTAGACAACGAGCAGTCAAGGTGAAAAACATCTGATGGCTGCAGAAATGTTGTTTCTGAGGAAAATGCAAAGAATACCATGGACAGATAGAAAAACCAATGACCAAGTACTACAGGAGACAAATGAAAATCGTAAATTGATTAGAGAAATTAGACGTAGACAGTCAAAATTTTTTGGACATGTTATGAGAAGAGATGAATTGGAGAACTTGGTGACATCTGGCAAGATCGAAGGGAACAAACCAAGGGTAAGACCGAGAAGTAAATACCTGGATGGTTTGGTCACATGGCATGTCGAGACAGGAACACTGAGCTTATCCACGACTCTGGTGATCGAGTGAAATGGCGAGTCATGACCGCACAAGCTTTCCGGCATGCCACATGATTGATTGAAATTGTTCTTCAGCTACTTCCTCTACTTCCTTCCTTGACCTTGAGTAATATCTTAGTTATGTGGCTCATTATGCTAATAGTTCTGTAATCCTCACAATCAACAGCTCTTGGCTTCTTCGGTAGTGTGATGAAAATGGATGTTTTCAAATCCTTGGGGATGTACCCAATATTATATATATATCATTACATAATTCTGTGATAGTTTCAATGCAAAGCTGGATAAGGATTTTATCATCTCTGTTGTTATCTTGTCAGGACCTGCAGCCTTTCCTTCTTTCATCCTTTTAATAGCCTTTTCTACTTCAGCCTTTAATATTTTTGGTCCACATTGAGTATTATACAATGTTGGTCAATTGACCCTGTTGTCCCAGAATAAATCTTCTGTGTAGTCTGTCCATCTTTGTATTATGTCAGTGTTATTAATTATAATTTCTCCATTTTTTCCTCTGATACAACCGTTTCCTAATATATTATGTTTCTTCTTTGTACACCTTTTTATATGTTCATGTAATTCTTTCGTGTTGTGTTTTATTTCCAGATCCTCTATTTCTTTGCAATGTTTCTGCAACCACACTTCTTTGGCAACTCTGCACATGTGACGTATTTCTCTATCTATTAATATATACTCTTTAGTGTTATTTGCTTTCTTTCTTTGAGTCATTTTACTCAAGATTTCACCGGTTATCCATAATTGTTTTTTTCTTATTTATCTTCACTGGCAAGGTGGTGTTTGCAATCTGCATACTGGTTTTTACACTTTCCCATTTTGTATTAATTTTATCCTCAGGATTTTCACATCTATATTATTTCATACTTTCAATGATTAGCCCATCATATCTATTTTTTACTTCAACCAGGTATATTTGACTTATTTCTGGTTGTTTCAATGCCGATATACCTACTTGAGGTGTCTTCGATGTCCTTATTCCTGGGTTTTTAAGTTTTATTTGTAATTTTAAGACTACAGGATTATGGTCAGAGTTGATATCAGCACCAGGGTATGTTTTGGCATTTTAAACATTGTTTTTTAAATATATTTCTAATCATAATGTAATCAATTTGGTTTTTTCCCCACAGAACTGTATCAGCCGGTCTCCTCTGTCGTTTCTTTTTCCCATACCATATTGCCCTACTAACTGCTTATATTTATTTTTTCCAACTTTTGCGCTCATGTCTCCCATGACAATTAGGACCTTTGATGATTTTACAACTTTCAGTGTTTGTTGTAGGTCTTCATAATATTCTTCTAGCTGTTCATCACTATAATCAGTTGTTGGAGCATATGTCTGAAGAGTTACTATGTTGAACGGTCTTGCCTTAATATTAAGAAGTATCATCCTATCTTTATGAGTCCAGAATCCGCTAATATTTTTCTCAAAATTTCGTTTTACTAAAATTCCCACTTCTCTCTCGTGATGATCTCCTCCTGAGTTAATGAATATGTAATCTTATATATTATAATAATATATAATATTATATCCTTATATAACTTGTATCTGTCCATCTTGTTTCAGACACGCCTAAGATATCTAAATTCATGTTTGTTTGTTTGTTTTTGCTTATTCAATAAGGTTATCAAACTTCCCTGCTTGATATAGGGTGTGTACGTTCCATGTACCAATTCTAAGACTTCTCCTTCTACTTTTCAGGTAGGTATTGTGAGAATGCACCCTTTCAAAAGAATTTGGGATGCATTCGTCACTATGCACTTCCTTATCTATATCTATAAAACACAATGTATGTCTGTGGGGATGTATTTGATGCGTTCGATAACGGTCCATCCGATTGAGATGAAATTTTCTACACATCTTCTTTTCATTCCCGTGCAACCAACTGTCATAGTTTTTTTATTGTAGAATCAGCTATTTACTTACTAAAATTTAATAATTAAATTACATGACTTAACATAAGAAATAATATATAAAGGGACATAACTTTTAGTAGCATAGCTATATCTTAGGTTAAGTCCCCTGGCTATAAATAGATAGATAGATAGATAGATAGATAGATAGATAGATAGATAGATAGATAGATAGATAGATAGATAGATAGATCTGACCCGATAGATAGAGAGGGTGGGAGAGACGGGGGGACAGACGGACGGACGGGCAGGCAGACAGGCAGGCAGACAGGCAGGCAGGCAGATAGATAGATAGATAGACAGACAGACAGGCAGGCAGGCAGATAGATAGATAGATAGATAGATAGATATATAGATAGATAGATAGATAGATAGATAGGTAGATAGATAGATAGATAGATAGATAGATAGATTAGATTGATCCCCGCCAGGGCCTGGGCGAAGCCGGGTCGGGTCAGCTAGTTCACTATAAAAGTTGTCTCTTCCCTGTGAATATGTACAACAGGCTCATCTCCAGGGGGCCAAGAATTACCCGTATCGCTTTTTTCTTGTTGTTGAATTATAATTGCTGTCTTTTTGATATTGCATAGTGAAGTCCCAATTTCTTCCACGATCGCCAGCCATGTTCACTATCGTGTCCTGAACACGCCTCATGTGCGCCACACACTCTGCTGTTTCGCTTTCGAATCCGTTGATCTATTTAGATTCATCCGCCTTCTCCACCATCCCAGTCTTTGTGTACTATGGATGGGCATTCCCCTTAGTAGGATATTACCCCTACTTCACTCATGTAGTTTAGCCAGTCAGCCAAGACTATTGCCCGTGGTGTAGCCACCGCCGTACACAAGCGGTATTCGTGGAGCCATACATGAGCTAGGTAAAGAGATGGGAACCAAATAGGATCCTGGTCTATCCCTTGGTATATGGCTGCCACTCACCGTGAGGTACTATCCCTCTCTCTTTACCCTATACCAATTAAAGTTTAATTAAAGTTAAACTAGCAAGCGTGCTACAGCTTCGACCACATCGTCGCTTCCCAGTAGGTGAGATCGTGTTCAAACGCTTGCTTGGTTTAATGTAAAAAGAAAAAGAAAAAAAAGAAATAGGTAAATTTTTTTTTGATGAACATAAAACATAACTGAGAATCAAACATATTTATTAGACAATTTTAAAATATTTAAAAGTGAGGTATCTGACTTTTGTAGAACTAAGTGCATCAGAATTGATCACGACTGATGTAACCACACGCAAACAGTTTTCCAAATAACCATCAGTAAGTCGGGTGTTCTCACTTATGATTTAATGTGCTTCATGCGACTGAAAAGCTGTTCACACGTATAAGTGTTTCCAAACAGCGAAACCATCGACAGAGCATGTTTGTAAAATGCTGAATATTTATCCTTCTTCAAATACGTTTGATAGAACTCTTCCTTACCATCCATCCATCATGTGCCATGCCGGTAAGCGTGGGCGGTCATGTTCTGCCATCTCAATCGATCACCAGAGTCGTGGATCAGCTCCGTGTTTCTGTCTCGACCGTGCCACAAGGCCAAGCCATCCAGGTACTTGCTTCTAGGTCTTCCCCTTGGTCTGTTCCCCTCGATCTTACCAGTTGTCACCAAATTCTCCAATCCATTTCTTCTCATAACATGCCCAAAAAATTTTGACTGTCTACGTCTAATTTCTCTAATCAATTTACGATCTTCATTTGTTTCTTGAAGGACTTGTTCATTGGTCTTTCTGGCTGTCCATGGTATTCTTTGCATTTTCCTCAGAAACCACCTCTCTACAGCCATCAGATGTTTTTCAGCCTGACTGCTCATTGTCCACGCTTCACATCCATATAAAAGTACAGGTTCAATGTAGCATCTCAACACTCTTTTTCTCGTTTCAATTGACATCTTTTTATTGGTCAATATGTTTTTCATCTTGCTAAAGGCTACTTTTGCCATGGCGATTCTTGTTCTAATCTCTCCAAGGCAACTCCCATCAGATGTTATTACTGTTCCGAGATAATTGTACCTGCTCACTTGTTGAAGAATATTCCCATTTACTTGTATATTACATTGTGGTATTTCGTCCTTCCTAGTGACGACCATAATCTGTGTCTTTTTACAATTTAATTCTAACCCTAGTTGTTCACTGTGTGTAACAATCGCATCTACTAAATTTTGCAGGTCCTGTTCATTGTCTGCAATCAAGACTGTATCATCTGCATATCTAATGTTATTGATGCATCGTCCCCCAATGTTGATTCCTTCCATATCTTCAATATTTCTGAAAATACTTTCACTGTACAGGGAAAACAGATCTGGAGACATTACACATCCCTGTCTCACACCCCTTTTAATAGGCTGATATTGGCTTACTTCATTATCAACTCTTATGGCAGCTTGTTGTTTCCAATATATGTTTTTTACAAGTCTAAGATCTTTTCCATCAATTTGTAGATCTTCAAGCATCCTTATCATGTTGACATGTCTCACTTTATCAAAAGCCTTTGTGTAGTCAATAAAGCAAAGGTGTAGATCTTTGTTTACTTCTATAGAACGTTCGATTATGTTTCTCAGTATATACACAGCATTTACTGTACCCTTGCCTTCCACAAACCCACATTGTTCTTCTCCTATTTCAGGTTGTATTTTCCTCCTAACTCTTTGCATGATAATTCTTAGCAAAATCTTCGTGATGTGACTCATTATACTAATTGTTCGATGTTGATCACATTCCAAGGCTCCTGATTTCTTTGGGATTGCAATAAATACAGAATTACATAACTCCTGAGGTATATTTCCAGTATCATATATTGTATTAAGCAGACTGGTAACTTTATCTATTCCATATTCTTCTAAAGCATTAATCATTTCTGTTGTGACGCTGTCTGAACCGGGGGTCTTGCCAGATTTCATATGGTTAAGCGCATTCTGAACCTCCATCTTTAAAATTGCTGGTCCTTCATTATTATTTTGGACATCATACTGTTCGTCTCTGTTATCGTCATAAAGGTTTTTCACATAATCTGACCATTCATGTAAGATCTGATCTTTTTCTATTATGACTCTTCCATCTTTTGTCTTTAGGCAGCCTGCTGATGTACGTGTTCTTTGATTAGTAAGCTCCTGAATTCTTTTGTGCATTAGTTTCGCATTGTTACTGTTGTGTTGTTTTTCAATTTCTCTGCAATTTTTCTCAAGCCATGTTTCTTTTGCCTCCTTACATAAGGTTCTCACTTTTCTGTGAATTTCTTCATATTTGGCAGGATTATTTTTGTTCTGTCTTCTTGTTTCCATTAGTTGTAAAATTTCTTCAGTCATCCATGTCTTACGGCCCACTTTCTTTACTTTTGGAATAGTTTTTTCTGCTGCGCAACTGATTGAATTCTTCATCGTTTCCCATTGATCATCTACATCTTGAAACAGGATCTCTAGATCAGACAATATATCAAATTTGTTCTTTACTTCTATGTTAAAATTATCTTGTATTTCTTTGTCAGTTTTCAATTTGCACAAGTCATATTTAGGGTTTCCTGCTGTATACATGACTTTCTGTAACTTTACCCTCAATGTGCCTGTAATTAATCTGTGATCACTGTAACAGTCTGCATTTGGAACTGTTTTTACGACTGTTAACGCATTTCGAAACCTTTTGCTAATCAGGATGTAATCTATCTGGTTTTTAATCCTGCTGTCTGGACTCCTCCATGTCCATAATCTTCTAGGATGCTGTTTAAACCAGGTGTTTCCTACAACCATTTCTTGTTCTTTTGCCCATTCTACAAGTCTGTATCCTCTTTCATTTCTCTCTCCCAAACCATGGTTGCCTACACTGCATCCATCGCCTTGCTGTCCTATTTTTGCGTTGAAATCACCCATTATGATATTTATTTCTGATTTTTTGCAGTTCTTCAAAGCAGACTCCACGTCATTATAAAATTCCTCTATGCTTTCTTCACTGCTTTCACTTGTTGGGGCATATACTTGAATGACATTTATTTTAAAAGGTCTTCCGTTTAATTTTACTAATAGGACTCTGTCTGACACAGCATGATATCCTTTGACAGAATTTGATGTTTGCTTATCTAATATAATGGCTACACCTCTTTGCTGTTCTTCTCCCCCAGAATAAATAATCTTACAATCTTCTCCTGTCCTTATCCCTGCTCCTTTCCATCTCGTTTCCGATACTCCTAATATGTTAATCTTCTCTCTCCCCATTTCTTTTTTGATGTTTTCTAATTTTCCATCTGCATTCATTGTTCTAACGTTCCAAGTTCCTACTTTCAATAATATTAATCTGTTGCACCTAGTAGCCTGTTGACGGTCTGGAGTCACCTGGTGCGCATGACTATCCCTACCGGGCGAGGCTGCTCCTATGGAGCACCCATTTACGCCGTTTCTCTGATTATCGATGATTTCACACAACATGATTTTCTTGGCATCTGTAAAGAAGGTAGTTTGCCGTTGCTTTCCTTCCTAGCAGTGACCATACTGGTCAGTGACCGTAGCCATTGTCTCCTCAAAATAGAGATCCTCTGCCTACCGTCGTGAAGGTGGAGACCATAACCTACAACTATCTGTTGGCTGCTCTCCATCTTCATCCACCACCTGCACCCATGGCTTCACGTAACCCTGATCGGGGGGCTAAACGGCTTCTCCGCCTTGCCCAAGGGTGTCCCGTAGGCTAGCGTAGGGAAGGAGGCGCCTTACTTCTCCTTTGATAGGGGCTACCCCTACCCCGCTACATGGACTTCCTTACCAACTTAATGGAATTTTTCCTTTAACTGTGTATCACAACATATTTCACAATTTTCCATGTGTAATCTTCCTGGTAATAAATTCACGTCTACCGCTACAGTGAATGACATTGCAAATGCACAAAAAAGCACATGTTTTTTTAAATCCTGAAATCGGCTTTCAAATTCGAGGTTTAAGTCAGATATCAATGAAGCGTATTTATCCGCCGCTTCCTGTGTAACGTCTGGTTGTAATGACAATGTAGGAAAGTAACATTTTTTTGTCCTCAACTATTGTTCCCAAAGACCAAGTTTCATTTGAAATGCATAAATTTGATCATACATCTTATTAATTGATTGATCTTTCCCGTTTAGACGACTATTAACGTCATTTTGGGTGGCTAGTTATATCGACCAGAAATGCAAAGTCGCAAACTGACTCTTTGTCTTCAAACTCTGGGATACTTTTTGACTTGCTTGCAAAGAATGATTGTATTTCTTGCTGCAAATAAAACACTATTTTCAACATTTTGGCACGGGTCAGCCATCTTACTTCTGCATAAAATGTAACGTCATTATAACCCGAGTCCAAACACTTTATAAATTCTTGGAACTGATGGTGATTCAACCCGTTCGACTTAATGAATGAAGATCACTGTTTTGACGACCACTTTCATAGAAAGGCCCATTTTGAGTGATTTCGAACATAAATTCTTCTGATGAATAATGCAATGAAAATTTAGCGTTTAAGTATTACCGATTTTACTAAACCTTCGTGTTTCCCAATCATTGCTGGAACACCATCCGTTGTTAAGCCAAATACGTTGTTGTTAAGTTGTAACGAAAAGCGATTCCATGACAATGTAACTGCCTCTAACAAATCTTGTGACTTAGTAGTAGTGTCCTTAAGTGGATACAGTGCCGCTAATTCTTCTGTATTTTTAAAATGGTCATCAACACCCCTGATAAAAAATGCTAGTTGGGCAGTATCTGCCATATCTGTGCTTTCATCCAATGCTAGAGCATGAAATATAAACTCGGATGCTCGACTTTTCAAATTATCTTCAGTACGTTGTCCTATGTCGGCCACGCGCCTAGTAATTGTCTGACGAGACAGACTTATTTTTGAGAAATCCTTCTTCTTTTCTGGACACAGAATTTCAACGACGCTTTCCAAACATTCCTTAACCATTTCACCATCTTAACATGGCTTCGATTTTTTTTTTTTTAAGCTAGTGTCATGGCTACTGCATAACTAGCTTTTACAAAGCATGTTGACTCTGAACCCGCTCTAGTAATTATCTTTTGTTGTGCAGAATTATTTTTTTTTAAAAGTCATTTACTTGGTATTGTCGAAATTACCCTTTGTACTTATCAAACTTATTTGGTGGGGCTGGTCTGGTTCGCTAGATCAGTTCCGCGTCTAGCGTTCGTTGTCTCGGATGGCTGTGTGAGGTGCACCAAAATGGGATCTTCCCAGCCAACGTGAGTTAGCGAGGCAGGCGTTTCAAGAATGTAACCGCATCGTGCAGCTAGGGTCGTGGTTTGAGCGGGCAAAAGAGCAAAATTTGTACGACCGTTCGACAAAGTCTCGATAAGCGCCCACTCTCTCTCGATGAGTAGTGGGCCTGCAGTCAGTAAGCTGGTATAGCTTCTTTTTTTTCGGTTAGTCCTGCCGGCGTAGCTTGTAAGCTCGTCGGTAGGCGTCCAGTGGTTTTGCATGTATCACCTTGTACCGGGAGGGCGCGCTTTAGCGATGCTACTCTTGGCTTGCGTGTGCGTGAATAGTCCGTCTGTCCGATAGATATCTGGTTGATCCTGCCAGTAGTCATATGCTTGTCTCAAAGATTAAGCCATGCATGTCTAAGTTCACACTGTCTCACGGTGAAACCGCGAATGGCTCATTAAATCAGTCGAGGTTCCTTAGATGACACGATCCTACTTGGATAACTGTGGCAATTCTAGAGCTAATACATGCTTACCAAGCTCCGACCCTCGCGGAAAGAGCGCTTTTATTAGTTCAAAACCAATCGTCGTTGCCCTTCGCGGGGCGCGGCGTTCCCACTGGTGACTCTGGATAACTTTGTGCTGATCGCATGGCCTTACGTGCCGGCGACGCATCTTTCAAATGTCTGCCCTATCAAATGTCGATGGCTCCCCCGATGTGTCTCCACCTTGACGTGGTGGGGGAGCTTGCGTGTCCCATAGACCCCATTTGCTTGCCGATGGGTGAAAAATTACATATCGGACAGCTTATGGGATAGGGACCAGACTAAGAGAGACACAACCTGCTGCTCTGCAGGCATAGACTGAGGATAGCAGTCAAAATTTAAATGAGGTGCACAAAGGCAGAATTTCTTGGTCCGGACAAAACTCTTAAGGCTCCCTGTCGAGGGCTGTGGCTGAACGCCTCTAAGCCACAAACCCTCGGATCTTAGAGCCAGGCTGATACCCGTCTACCGGAAAATAGAAACATGATACTGAGCAAGCTACATGCTCAGGTCTGATACATGTTCGAAGGCTCCCAGCTGGGGGATATGAGAGTTTCCCGGATGAAGGGGCCTGGCCGTTTCCCGTTCACTGCTGCACGAAGGTAAGGTGCTGAGCCGGCAGCATATGTAGCCTACCTCGTGAGCGAGTACAAAAAAAGTCAGAAAAGTGCCCCAGTCGAAGGGTTACGGAAACTGTCTGTATCTAACTCATAGAGAGTGTAGACAAAAGTGGAAGAATGTCTCATCAACGCGAAATGGAACGCACGGCGAGCGAACCTATTGCGTGGTCTGAAGTCACAAGCAAAAGCTTACCGAGTGGATGTCACTCGCAGTCTGACCGCTCCTGGTGTGTGATTGAGCGATCAGTGGCAAGTGGGATGCCCA
The DNA here is from genome assembly GCA_014155875.1 of Cepaea nemoralis. Taxonomy (NCBI): domain Eukaryota; kingdom Metazoa; phylum Mollusca; class Gastropoda; order Stylommatophora; family Helicidae; genus Cepaea; species Cepaea nemoralis. The sequence goes on along the minus strand of JACEFZ010010372.1, from coordinate 71,675 downwards.
ACACATGGAAGTGAGGAATTAAAGCAGCCATGAGCAGGACGTGGAAACTCCTTCTGTGAGCCCAGTCTCAGAGCAATATGTGCCGGCTCTGCAATTATGGAAGCCTCCTTGGATAGCGAGATAATGCCCATGGTCTGCCCCTGCCTTCCCTTGAGGGCAGACCACGATATCGTTGATCGTTCTATCTTGACCAGCTGAGATGTGGGTGACATTACAACAGTCTAACGTGTCTCGAAACCAGAGGAAGGCTAACCTCACTAAAAAATGCCCGCCGGAAGTCGGAAGTGTCGTCCTACGGGTGGCAAACTAAAAATTGACACTACGCATTTACGTCCGAGTGAAATGTCTCGTCCGAATGTCTCCCGTGCTAGGAACAGCTCTGACTACCTAGTTTCCGAATGCCGCTCTTGTTCGGAACAGCTCTGACTAGGTAGTTTTCCGAATGTCCGCCGTGCCTGGAACAGCTCTGATGGGTACAGGGACAAGCACATGTCCGAAAACTCGCTTAGTGGAAACCAACCGCAGAGCTGACTGGTTTGTGCAGGAACGGCCCAGGGCGAGCGAAATGCCCAATATATTGAAGTGAGGAATTAAAACAGCCATGAGCAGGACGTGACGATTCCCTCGGTAAACCCAGCACCAGAGCGTTATGTGCCGGCTCTGCAATTATGGAAGCCACCCAGGATGGCGGAAAATGCTATGGACTGTCCCTGCCTTCACTTGAGGGATGACCGTGTAGTCTTCGACTGTTCCAACTAGACCAGCTGAGATGTGGACGGTACCACAAAAGTGAGAGTCTCCCAGGATTGCTAACCTGGTCAAAAATGCACGCTAAAAGTCGGATGTGTTGGCCTGAGGGTTTCGACCCGAGGGTGCCTAACCAGACACACCGCAATCACATCTGAAAAAATCACTCTGGATGAACGCAAAGAAGAAGAAGAAACTTATTTGCATGTTTAGTCTCGTAGTGCCGTTTGATGTTATACTCTTTCAAAACAGAAACAGATTCGTTGCATATCAAGCCTTTGGGCTTTGTTTTAATTTCCACGAAGAAATAGTTTATTGTCCACCTATACCGAAATCTTCTTAATTCTTCTGTGATTCTTCTCTTCTTTGGTCCAACGTCTTTACTAGTTGACGCCATGGCAGGTCGTCATTTTTAACTTAAAAAAAACACCACCACGGGTAATACTAATTAATAATAATTAATTAATTAAAATTACGTTAATAACACGTTTCAGAGTTTACTTACCTATATAATCGATATGGTAGACAGGATACTTGGTTAAAGTAGTTTGAACTCTTATTATAAATATGATAAATATGTATTTTAACTTCGATCGCAAAATCTCCCAGACGCAGTGACGATAATAGAACGAAACTACAGAATACTAGGCTTGACATGATTTGTTACTGGTGCTCCACTACTCCTTCACTAACAACACATACTCTGTTTGACATGATTTGTTACTGGTGCTCCACTACTCCCTCACTAACAACACATACTCTGGCATGATTTGTTACTGGTACTCCACTACTCCCCCACTAACGGCATATACTCTGTTTGACATGATTTGTTACTCGTGCTCCACTACTCCCTCACTAACAACATTTACTCTGTTTGACATGATTTGTTACTGGTGCTCCACTATTCCCTCAATAACAACATATAATCTGTTTGACATGATTTGTTACTGGTGCTCCACTATTCCCTCAATAACAACATATAATCTGTTTTACATGATTTGTTACTGGTGCTCCACTTCTCCCTCAATAACAACACATACTTTGTTTGACATGATTTGTTACTGGTGCTCCACTACTCCCTCATTAACAACATATACTCTGTTTGACATGATTTGTTACTGGTGCTCCACTACTCCCTCACTAACAACATATACTCTGTTTGACATGATTTGTTACTGGTGCTCCACTACTCCCTCACTAACAACACATACTCTGGCATGATTTGTTACTGGTATTCCACTACTCTCCCATTAATAACATATACTCTGTTTGACATGATTTGTTACTGGTGCTCCACTACTCCCTCACTAACAACATAAACTCTGTTTGACATAATTTATTACTGGTGCTCCACTACTCCCTGACTAACAACATATACTCTGTTTGACATGATTTGTTACTGGTGCTCCACTACTCCCTCACTAACAACATATACTCTGTTTGACATGATTTATTACTGGTGCTCCACTACTCCCTCACTAACAACATATACTCTGTTTGACATGATTTATTACTGGTTCTCTACTACTCTCTCACTAACAACACAAACTCTGTTTGGCAGGCTTTTTCACTGATACAACACTTTTTTCTGGCAAAGCGGTAAAGCCGCTTGTCTCTCGCTCCGAAAATCATAGGTTCGTTTTCATCTTGTCGTACAGTTCACAAGTGCAATGATTTCGAAGACCTTGGGGTTGTTGCCAGAGCTACGGAGTTCGTGCTCTGTGCAAGGTTTCCAGCAGACTACTCAGAGTAAAGAGACCGAGCCATATACGATAAAACCCGGTGCAATGAAGTCGACCCTTGTGCGGGGTCACTAGCCAGCGGTATGTGGGGGACGTTAAGCTTGCAGAGATGGGTGTGGGGGATCACCTTGGACTTGTCACTGCAAGAGCCAGTTGAGTTGAGTTGTGTTAAGAACCGACATCACCGCACTTAGGACATTCCCATACGTGCTAATCCCCTCGTTCAATAGCCAGCGAAGAGTCACACTACTAATCGTTCCCACCGCTATCTGATTAAAAGTTCTCCTGGTCTTCCCTCTCAGTTTTGAGATTCTTCCAGAACCTTTGCCGATCCCCCGTATTCTCATTCTTTACACATATGGGTTCTCAATCTGTTCCTCCGCCTTCTTCATCTGGTCCCACAAGCGCACGACCACCTCCCCCTTGTCCACAGACAAAATACCACCAAGAGGTGCCCTCCCTGCTAGCCCATCAGCCTGTTCATTCCCTCGTACACCCGCATGGCCAGGGCAAAATATCCATACAATTCTCACGATATGTGACCTCTGAAGCGACGAGAGCCATTCCACACGAAACATTCCTTTCTCCACCATGCTAAGCATACTCTTTAGCTCCGTAATGAATACAACGTGTGTTGCAGTAGTCTCCTCTAGCCACCGGAATGCCACTGTTACTGCCTCCACCTCAATTCTCATGCTGGAGGTCGTAGTCTCATATGCCAGGCTCTCCTTTTTCAAGACTCGCCCATTAGCCTTTGCAATAAAGCCCCAGCCATTACATCTGTTTCTCACCACTGACCCATCAGTGTAGATGACTATGCCACCTTGATGTGTGTTGCTCTGGATCAGCTGTTGCACTTCAAACAGTGCGGCCCGCTACCCATTTTTCTGCACTCACGACCCAGTGTTATTATTACATTGTGCCAGTCCGTCATGTCTTCCGGAACTTCCACCCACTCTCTTTCACGATTGATGGTCTCTAGATCACATATCTGACTTATAGAAAGTTCTGCCTGTGCCATCCAGGACCTGCCTCGCCTTAATCTATGATCCTTAACCATATCCATTGATACATGCAGCGGGTGATCCCTGTCTGCGGCAACTCTCAGGTACCATTTGGCCTGAAGAACCCTATGCCTATCGTCATTGTTGGTAGCGCCAGGATATGACTCTTGCATATAATTGGTGTCCTTTGTGCACCCCAGGATTAACCGCATGGCAGCATTCTGTATGCGCTCCAACCTTTCAAGCTGGCTCTTTGATACTGTCAGCAGCCCCAAACCATACTCAATGACAGAAATTATTAACTGCTGAAAGAGCCTGTACAGCTTCCTCTGATCTACCCCGGTTGCTGCCATAGCCCTCAATGCATTAAGTCCCCTACCAGCCTTCACCACTAAAGCCTCCAAATAATCCTTAAAAGACAAACACCTATCAAAGGTGATACCAAAGTACTTCAATTTACTCTCTCGACTAAGAGGACATCCATTCAACATAATATCTGGAACGCTTGCCTTGACGATCCGGTTATCCAAGGAGTACCACACAACTGATGCCTTGTCTGGGTTTATAATGGCCCCTGCATCCGTGCACCACTCCGCCACCCTGTTTACCGCCACCTGTAAGTCTTTCGCCAAACTGGCCCTGTCTCTGCCCTGTCTGTACACCAGCACATCATCTTCAAATGTCAAGATTCTACCCACACCTGGTGTCTCAATAGCTGCGATTTTGCTGGTGTAGACATTAAAGGGCACTGGGGACAAGGCAGATCCCTGCGGCAACCCAGGTGTAATAGTACAAGGGTCAGAAGTCCAGGAGCCCATACTCCTGCTTTTTTTTTATCCTCCGGTTGTTCCGTAGTAACCTTTCCAGGTGTTGGTGGTGTTGGAGCTGGAGTAACCGGGTCCTTGTGTGCTGTCGCATAGCGTTCTGCCAAAGTAACCACGGTCTCCAATCGTTCTGCTCCATTTTCCGCCAAGAAAGTCTGGAGTGGCTTAGCCATTTGGGATTTCATTTGGTCGACAACTACCAACTCTTCAAGACTTTCGTAGTCATTTTTGAATCCAGCCAGAGACATTCATTTTAAGAGGTAAGACTTAAGGCGTACAGCATAAGCCGAATACAATTGCCCGGTCTCTTGTCGGGAAGAATGGAACAACGTCCGATATTTATCTGCAGTCATCTCGAAGTGTTTCAATAACGCCCTTTCCAATTCTCCATAATCAATCTCCAGTCCTGGAGGTAGTCTGGTATATATATATTTCGTACGCACTATCGCGGAGCCCTTGGGAGAGTTTCAAACACCATTTTCCCTTCTCCAATCACATTGCCGTTGCTATCACAGTGAACTTTTGAAGTTATTGGTCTATCTTTTCTTTGTCTTCCTCGAGGGGAGGTAAAGGAAACTTCATGGCCTGATAGGCGATGCTTCCTGCAGTTGGTGAACCAGGGAGTGCAGCTTCTCCGACAGCTCCCTCGGTTTCCCTAGCAGCTTGTGCCTTAACCTCCAATTCCTTCATTCGGAACTCATGGTCTTTAGCTGCTTGCTCGGCCTCGAGTTTCTTGGCTTCGCGCTCTGCCTCGAGTTTCTTGGCTTCAAGCTTGAGCTCAGCCTTTCTTCTATCCCTCTCGTCTTGTCTGAATTCTCTTTCAACTTCCTAAACATATCTCTGTAATTCTGCCCCTTCTAAACCCATTTCTCGACCTGTAGCCTTTACCTCCGCAAGATTCAGTTTTGGTGAAGCCATTTCTCCTGCTGTTATGCACAAGAGGTCAAATGCAATATCTATCAATGTATATACAACAATGTACCTAATCAATAGAAAAGGACAATGTGTTGCAGTGTTTGTAAGTGGTGTGTTCGTCCAAGTCAGTCGATAGGATAATCAGTCGCCGTTTCCCTGACACCAAATAGTTCAGACAGAAAAGGTTACACCGACTTGCATCAGACCGGACAGATTATCACAACAGACATATTCTATCTAGACTGTACCATAATCTATAGCACAGATCTTAGTAGGACTATAATCTTCGATAGGACTAGAATTTATTTAGTTCCCCACTACTGGCCACCATTTTGTGTCGTGTGACAACACTGGCCCGGATCACAGTGGCTGTCCCGACCTTTTCTTCTTTGGGTTGTTAAATCTGTCTGCTATTCCCTCGTTGCCACAGGGACGGTTCCCGGACGCTGACTTTCTTTCCTGTCACTACAGACAAACAGATCATCAGCAGCCTATAAAATAGCTCTATTCAGATAGGTAGAATAAGAGTCTTTAATAGACTCTTTTTTTCAGACTCAAAAAAGAAAACGACATTTATGTACAAGATACAAAGAAAAAACATTGCATATGTCGCGAATTGTCTGGAGGACATTTTCTTCATCCCACGGCATGTAAAGGAAGTAGACACCGGTGTTAGAATATCTTTCACCTGATCTCTCCTGTGATTTCGAGGAACTTCCTTGGACTGGAGCCACGGAATATAAAGTTCGTTCGGCCACACCGCTGCTTCTTTTACCGGATTGGAATCGCTGGCCAAATCTTCATTGATCAGTAGACTGAAGGAGACTCTTCTCCTCCACGGCACATCAAGCACTTCAGTTGACACCAGAAAACAATAATAAGGGTTACTGCAAGTAAGAAGAGACCCGGTGTACCAATCCATCTCACTTGGTATTAATACATCCTCACCCAATATAGACTGACACTAGTTGTGTGGTCAGTTTCCACCCTCAGACCACTTCCATGGATCTGACTTCAGACATCTCGCCCCTAGATCTGTGTAGAGCAGCCAGGTACTAGACTCCGATGACCCTGATGAACCTCATTCATGGCAAGGATAGCCTCTCTGGAAAACACAGTCTATTACCATTCGAGGGAGACTATAAGTTTCAGGACTTCAGGTCTAAATATTTCCCCTATACTGGCCAAGGGCGTGTCTCTATGTTCCAGCCGCGCTGGTAAACCTTTCCTGAAACACTGATTACCGACAGACAAAGGAAGAAGAGTGTGATTTTTAGTCTGTCGCTTTTTATCCTCCTCTACTCAGGTGTATAGATAGTTGGAATTTATATGCACTGAATCCCACAGGTTTGACTTCACTTGGCAGCCCAAACGAGTGTACAGTTATGTGCAGAGCATCCTGTTCCTATTATACAACAGGCAGTGTACCCATTAGACAAGCATACTAATATTATTCCTCTCTGAACAAAAGAGGTAATCCATTAAACAATTCGGAATTTAAAAAGCAAACATTGTATGTGTGCGCCTCGTGTTTATGACGACAAGAGCCAATTAGCCGTAAAGTGAAACGAATACTTGCTTTGTCTTTTATTGGAAGACTAGCCCTCCTGTTTTATACATAACTTCTATCACACGTCCCCGTCGTGCTATGTTTATATTTGGTTCCGAAGCGTGAACAGAACTGGCAGTGGATCTCGGAGCTAGTAGAGCCTTAGAGATGCCATGTGCCGAACCCATTGGCGAGGATATAGGTTCCCAAATGCACCCCACCCCCACTCATTGATTGCATGGCGCCCAGGTCAAGTTAAACTAATGTACCGAGACTTGATTACTGCTGAGAGGGCAGCGATTAACCTTTTTCTGTCAGGTGGGCTGGGCTAGGCTGCGCATGAGCTAAGAATTCTCTATGGAATATCCCCTGCCTTGCACCTGGTACTGTGGCCCGACCACGTGGATAATTTTTACTCAATAAAGTCAACAATGTTCAGAATATACGAACATAAAATACGAACTAGACCTAGTGAGTGGGCGGTCATGTTTCGTCATCTCACACGATCACTAGTCGTGGATCAGCTCCGCGTTCTTGTCTCGACCATGCCACGTGGCCAAGCTTTCCAGATACCTTATTTACTTCTCTGCCTTCCTTTGTTCTTTCCCCCTCAATCTTGCCAGTTGTTTCCCATCAATTTGTAGATCTGCAAGCATCTTCATCATTACAACATTATGCCTTACCAACAAATATTCTAATTGTCACGATGTGTTACAGATACACCAGTCTGCCCGCTCAGTTGTTATTCTTTGTTTACAACAGATCCCTAACAATAAATGTTATAGTTGTTATGCAGATGTAAAAAAAAGGTAGAAACATACAGATGTGATAAGATGAGAATTAACATGTTTCAGTATAATCCGTTTTATGGTTAATATTATTGTTTGCACCATGGTGTTAGTAATAACTTGACACGATAACTTAACATAACTATTCAGAAGATTCTCATCATCAAATGCCAGTGTAGTATATAAATAAGCAAGCCTTTATCCTGCTGTTTCACGTATGTTCTTCTAGAATATATTACCAGAACACTGGAGTCTGTTCCTTCGCTGCACCATATGCTTTGGATATCTTCATGATCCTCATACACTAGAATGTGGGCATACATTCTGCAAAAGGTACATGAATATAATTGTTTGCATAAGCTCAGCCACTGTTCCATTCCTCTCTCATAGACAGACACACACAAATTGATACTGGTCACAGTTTACGTGTTTCATTGTAAATGCATAGGCGGCATTGTACTATGTGCATGAGTGTGTGATTTCAGAATGTTACTTTATGTATTTAAAACCTATTTATTGGTGTCAAACCATATTGTGGTTACTGTCCATCTTTATTTGAATTGAGTTTGTTTTGTACATGCAAGTAATAAATGTTAGATCATAATAAATGTATGGTTTAGTTAGTTGTATGGTTGACTGAATATCTTCTGGAAGATTACGAGTTTAAACTTTTTAAGTCCCATATGATTGCATTCAAGTTCTCTGAGCAATGAATAGGAATGATATCTATCAGAGTGATGTCGGCATAGAGGCTTTCGTCTCACCGTGTACCAGCTCTAGATGTGCTGAGTTGCAAAGCTCACCTTCCCCTCTACTAGTGAACACAACAGTGGGGTATGCAAGACTACTACTGCACTTCGACGAAGAGGCATGGCGATCCTTAGAACGTTAGCCACATTGGAATCCAGTGTGTGGATAGTCTGTGCCACAAAGAGGTGTTTCAAGGTTTTGCTCAATTTCAGACCTGGACCTGAGGAAGCCCATGGTTAGTGAACTCTGAAATATGTAGCCTAGAAGAGACATCCTGCAGCCCATGGTTAGAGAAAACACACAAGTAGCTTAGAAGAGACAACCTGCAGCCCATGGTTAGTTACATTACATTGGCACCTTTCCGTCTTGACAGACGATAGTTTGGTACATTGTGCTTCAAAAAGGCTTAATAACTACGATCCATGGCGGTGGCGAGTGTGGCTGGTAAGGCCAATTCTTGCTGCAAATGTTTGCCCACAGTAGGTGCATGTGAAAACATGGTCATTTCCACCATTTTGCACCATCTTACGTCTCTCACGCTCTGTGTGTGCTTTATCTGCAATCATGTTCTCCTTTGTCTTTATTCCATTTCTGATAGTTGCCCTCCATACAACACGTTCAGCGGCGACGTGCTCCCAATGTGCATTATTAATGCCTGTATCAATCATGTCCCGCTTACACACATCTTTGTATCTTAGTAGAGGCCGACCCTGAGATCTCCTACCCGTCTGTAATTCACCAAAAAAGATGTCCTTTGGTATTCTACCATCATCCATCCTCCTAACGTGTCCTATCCATCTAAGTCTACGAAGACAGAGCATGGAATACACCGTCACACAACCTGATCTTTCCAATACTTCAGTATCTGTGATTTTGTCTTGCCACTTAATACCAAGTATTCTTCGCAGACACCGCATATGAAAGCTGTTTAAACGTTTCTCTTGGCGTGAGTAAGTTGTCCAGGTTTCACTGCCATAAAGAAGAGTACTAAGGACACAGGCTTGGTAGACGAGGACTTTTTTTGGCAGTAAGCTTCCTATTCTCCCAGACTCTTTTTGCTAACATGTTCACTGTTGTTGCTGCCTTGCCAATCCTGATGTTGATTTCCTGATCGAGGGATAATTTGCTATTTACCTCTGATCCTAGATATGTAAAATGGTCTACTATCTCCAGTTCGGCGTCGTCAATAAAGATTGATGGTACACCATGTGCACCTTGTGACATAATCTGTGTCTTCTTTTAGTTAATTGTTAAACCAAATTCAGAGCAAGCATTGGAGAATGCAGATAGTAGATGTTGTAATTCTTCCTCAGAGTGGGTCGTAATCGCAGCATCACCCGCACAAAGCAACTCTCTGATTAGTACCCTGCTAATTTTGGTCTTGTCCTTCAATCTCTGAGCATTATAGAGGCCACCATCTGAGCGTGAGTGAGAGCGTATATACCGTCATCCTGATCACGAAAGGCATATTTCAGTAGAAGTGAAAAGTATATCCCAATGAAGGTGGGGGATAGTACACAACCTTGCTTAACTCCACTCTTGATTTCAAACTCTTCTGAAGTTGAGCCATCAAACTTGATTATACCCTTCATGCCTGTGTGGAACGATTCGACAATGGACAGAAGAGTTGGTGGGCAGCCAATCTTCTTTAGTGCTTTGAACAGACCCTCACGACTGACCAAATCGAATGCCTTTGTGAGGTCGATGAAGGCAATAAACAGTGACTGATTTTGTTCCCGGCATTTTTCTTGCATCTGTCGCAATGAGAATATCATATCAATGGTAGACCGGTTCTGACGGAAGCCGCATAGCTCTATTAGCTGGTGGATCTATAGAGCGAGTGTGTCTTGCCCACTCCTGATTACCTCTATTGGAATCCCATCCTTACTGGAGCCTTGCCAGATGCAAGCTCATTTATAGCACACTTAACTTCTGTTATAGTGGGAAGTGTGTCCAGGTGGTCAAGAGTTGGCAGGGCCTCTATGGCGTTGAGGGCATCATCCGCTAGCTTGGTCTCACTTGAGTAAAGCTCTAAATAGTGCTCGACCCATCTATCCATCTGCTGTTTCTTATCAGTGATGATTTCTCCAGTCAAGGTTTTCAGCGGTGCACTTCTTTTGATCATTGGGACACAGGCTTTCTTTATCCCTTCATACATGCTTCTGATGTTTCCCTTATCACTTGCGATTTGAATGGACTCACATAACTTGATCCAATAGTCATTCGCACACTGCCTGGCAGCCTTTTATGCATCCTTCTTCGCTTGCTTCAGCTCACTCAGAGTGTTACGCGTTGGTCTTTCCTTGTTTCTTAAGAGAGCTATCTTCTTTTTATCAATCAAGGACTGCAGTATCTGGCTGTTTGCCGCAAACCAGTCCTGCCTCTTATGATCCACAGTGCCGTAGACCCCTACCGCTGTTTTATAAATAGTTTCCTTAAGTTTACTCCATTTATCATTTACTATACAATTTTCTGATGTATCATTGAAAGCGTCTTCAAGTTGCTGTTGAAATTCAAAGCACTTTCCAGGATCGTGAGTGTTAGTAATATTAATCCTGGGGCTAGACTTGTGTTTAGCTGTGTAGATTCTCTTTGGTCTCAGTCTAACCCTTGCAACAACCAAAGAATGATCTGTATCACAGTCAGCACTGTGGTAACTTCGAGTTAATGATGTATGGTTCAGAAGTTGTCTCCGTGTGATAATGAAGTCCAGCTGATGCCAATGGCTGGATCTTGGATGTTTCCATGTGACCTTATGCATCTCTTTTGTTTTAAAAAAGGAGTTTGTAATACATAGGTCATTTCTAGTGCAATGCTCCAGCAGCCTTTGCCCATTATCATTCATGCGACCGGTGTTGTATTTTCCGAGGCACACTGGCCATGAACTCGAGTCCTTACCCACACGAGCATTGAAATCACCGAGCATATAAATGTAGTCGGATTTTGGAACTGCCTTGATCGCAGAGTCTACCTGCTCATAGAACGTATCCTTCACATCATCAGAGGAAGCGAGTTTCGGTGCATATGCAGTGAGAATGGTGGCAAATCCACAAGAGGTTGCCAAGCGCAGTGATAATAATCTTTCATTACCTCCAGCTGGGATATCAATCATTCCCAGTAGCGAATTCTTCACAGCAAAGCCCACACCATGTTGCCTTTTTTCTGCCTGCCCTCTTCCCTTCTAAAAAAAATGTGTAATTGTTTGCCCTGAGTGACCCTTCCTCAGCGAGGCGAGTCTCCTGCAGGCCAGCAATATCAATGTTAAGACGATTGAGTTCAGCATAAATCACAGCCGTTTTTCTCACATCGTCAATATTTGTCAAGTCAGTGGAAAATCCTGGACACATGGTTCTCACGTTCCAGGTTGCAAGCCGTAGCTTGAGGTTTCTATTCTTTTTATTAGTACCTGGTGCATTGGTTTTACAGCCTGCGATTCAGATTTTGTCCTAGCCCCAAGCACCCATTGAAGCAGGCAGACTGTGGCGGATCAGCACCCAATTGGCTGGGGGCTGCCCAGCTTGAGGCGGGCGGTAGCTGATCAGTGACACCTGTAGGTGCCTCCCACCGTCAGAGGCAACGCATGGCACCCCATGTCTACGCCAACTGACAAGGACTTATAACCCGTAACAGTTGCCTCTCGCTTTGATTCCGAGACCGGTTAAGACCAGGGATGGAGTTATTGCCTATCCATAGCACAAAGCCTGAGCTAAAATAAAGAAACCATGTGTTGCCCATGCAGCATGATCCCTCTCTCGGCCTGCCTAGTTCACTCCAGAGGAAAGTTAACACCTATAATCTGGAACAAGACAAGCTGCAGAAGCTGCCGGATCAGCAAAGCAATGCTGTAACTGTAAACCTGTCGGAGCTTCGATCCTAGACCAGCTGCCAACCAAGGCTTAGGGCCTGGTCTGCCCTGCCATGACTTATTTTGTCTTTGGGTTGCATTTCCTCGCACCAGGATAAGGCTAGTACCCTCCCAATTGCGCTCTTCCGCCCAAAGCCGTTGGCACAATGTGGGGTGTCGGGTTTGGTAAGCGCCGCCCAACATTCGGCGCTGACAGAAAGCAGGTAGTACCGTCTACTGTCATATGGTAGCTCAGTCATATCCGACTAAGACCTGACTGCTAGTTAGTGAACACAGACATGTTAAGTGAGAAGAGACATCCTGCAGCCCAGGTTAGTGAAATACTGAAATATGTAGTCTAGAAGAGATAGCCTGCATCCCATGGTTAGTGAACACTGACATATGTAGTCTATAAGAGAGATCCCGCAGCCCATGGTTAGTTAACACTGACATATTAAGTGAGAAGAGACATCCTGCAGACCAGGTTAGTAAACACTGAAGTATGTAGTCTAGAAGAGACATCCTGCAGCTCAAGGTTAGTGAACACTGACATTAAGTGAGAAGAGACAGCCTGCAGCCCATGGTTAGTGAACACTGACATATGTTGGTGAGAAGAGACATCCTGCAGCCCATGATTAGTGAACACTGACATATTTAGTCTATAAGAGACATCCTGCAGCCCATGATTAGTGAACACTGACATATTAAGTGAGAAGAGACATCCTGCAGCCCATGGCTAGTGAACACTATCATATGTAGTCTTTGAAGAGACATCCTGCAGTCCATGGCTAGTGAACACTATCATATGTAGTCTTTGAAGAGACATCCTGCAGCCCATGGTTAGTGAACACTGAAATATGTAGTCTAAAAGAGACAGCCTGCAGCCCATGGTTAATGAACATTGACGTATTAAGTGAGAAGAGACATCCTGCAGCCCAGGTTAATGAACAATGAAATATGTAGTTTAGAAGAGACAACTTGCAGCCATGGTTAGTGAACACTGACATATTAAGTGAGAAGAGACATCCTGAAGCCCAGGTAAATGAACACTGAAATATGTATTCTAGACGAGACAGCCTGCAGCCCATGGTTAGTGAACACTGACATATGTAGTCTAGAAGAGACATTCTGCAGCCTATTTTTAGTGAACACTGACATTAAATGAGAAGAGACATCCTGCAACCCGTGGTTAGTGACACTGACATATTTTGATGAGAAGAGACATTCTGGAGACCATGGTTAGTGAACACTGACATTAAGTAAGAAGAGACAGCCTGCAGCCCATGGTTAGTGAACACAGACATATTAAGTGAGACGAGACATCCTGCAGCCCAGGTTAATAAACACAGAAATATGTAGTCTAGAAGAGACAACCTGCAGCCCATGGTTAGTGAACACTGACATTAAGTGAGAAGAGATAGCCTGCAGCCCATGGTTAGGGAACACTGACATATGTAGTCTAGAAGAGACATTCTGCAGCCTAATTTTAGTGAACACTGACATTAAGTGAGAAGAGACATCCTGCAACCCAGGTTAGTAAACACAGAAATATGTAGTCTAGAAGAGACAACCTGCAGCCCATGGTTAGTGAACACTGACATTAAGTAAGAAGAGACAGCCTGCAGCCCATGGTTAGTGAACACAGACATATTAAGTAAGAAGAGACATCCTGCAGCCCAGGTTAGTAAACACAGAAATATGTAGTCTAGAAGAGACAACCTGCAGCTCATGGTTAGTGAACACTGACATTAAGTGAGAAGAGATAGCCTGCAGCCCATGATTAGTGAACACTGACATATTAAGTGAGAAGAGATATTCTGGAGCCCATGGTTAGTGAACACTGACATATTAAGTTAGAAGAGACATCCTGCAGCCCATGGTTAGTGAACACTGAAATATATAGTCTAGAATAGACATCCTGCAGCCTATGGTTAGTGAACAATGACATATTAAGTAAGAAGAGACAGTCTGCAGCCCATGGTTAGTGAACACTGAAATATGTAGTCTAGAAGAGACATCCTGCAGCCCATGGTTACGTAACACTGACGTTATCATGCACTCACTCTCTCTCTCTCTCTCTCTCTCTCTCTCTCTCTCTCTCTCTCTCTCTGTCTCTCTCTCTCTCTCTCTCTCTCTCTCTCTCTCTCTCTCTCTCTCTCTCACACACACACACACACGTACGCTCGTGCATGTATGTGTGTTAAAGTAAAACATCATGAAGTGTTCAAAATGTTGGAAGATGATTTATATTGAAATAATAGCAATTAAAACATGGAAAAAGCCAGGAGCAAGACAAGACTGTATTTTGCCACTGGATCTCTTCTGTCTCTAGAGTTCAAAAATAGGCAAGGAATATGATTTGAACGGTAAGTAGGGGATGGGTTTCTAATATATACAATCTGCATTATCGGGGTAGGGGTATCCCCTATCAAAGGATATGTAAGACGCCTCCTTTCCTCCGTTAGTCTACGGGACACCCTTGGGCAAGGTGGAGTACCCGTTTAGCCCCCCGATCAGGGTTACATGAAGCCATGGAAGCAGGTGGTGGATGGAGTGTGAGAGCAGCCGACAGATTGTTGTTGGTTATGGTCTTGCACTCTGCGGCGATAGGCAGATGATCTCATCAGTAGAGACAATGGCTATGGCCACCGACTAATACAGTCACTGCCCAGAAGGAAAGAAATGGCAAACTACCTTCTGCAAAACTTGCCAAGAAACCATAGCAACCATGAAAGAAAACATAATAAGAAAGAGATCTGGTGGCGAGACCCCCAGGCCAGGCAGATCAGATAACACTGGGGAAGAGTGTGACACAGGGACCAGTACTAGTAATCGTGATGACGGAGTTAATCCTGACTGTGTTACCAAGGAAATCCCCTGTGTCAGACTAAGAAACAGAGTGAGAATAGCAACGTGGAATGTGAGAAGTCTGTATGAGGGAAAGCTTAAAGTAGTGTGTGATGAGATTGAGAGGTTAAACATTCAAATTTTAGGAATTAGTGAACATCGCTGGAGCGGCAAGGGACATTTTACAACTGAAAATGGAAGTATTTTCATTTATTCTGGTAGAGACTGCCGGAGGCCAGAGTGGAGTGGCATTTTGTTTAGATAAGACAACTGCAAAATCTTTAATGGGATATAATCCAGTTAGTGATAGAATCCTCACTATTAGACTTAAAGGCCGTCCCAAAAACACAACTCTCATACAGATATATGCACCTACTTCAACAGCAGAGGAGGACGAAATTGAAGATTTTTACAACACACTACAAGACACATTAAATAAGATTGGTCATAATGATATAGCAATAATAATGGGAGATTTTAATGCAAAAGTAGGTGCAGGAAGAGCTGAAAATGAGAGACACGTTTTAGGAAACTTTGGATTAGGAAATAGAAATGATGCAGGTGACAAATTAATTGAATTTTGCACAGAAAATGAGTTAACGATAGCCAACACGCTTTTTAAACAACATCCAAGAAGACTCTTCACATGGAAGTCTCCAGACAGTATTACCAAAAATCAGATAGATTATATTTTAATACAAAGAAGATGGAGATCAAGCATAACATCTGCAAAAACCCTACGTAGTGCAGACTGTGATACAGATAATCAGTTATTAGAAGCAGATCTGAAATTAAAACTCAAAAAGCTTATCCGAGGACCAAGGCCACTTCGTTTTGATCTCACAAAAATACCGGATGCATACACTGTAGAAGTTAGGAATCGCTTTGGGGTCTTGATGTCTGTACAAGAAGAAATGACACCTGATGAACTGGCAGTACAAGCTAGAGATATCTTGATAACTGCAGCCAAAGATTTAATTCCGACCAAGAAAAAGCAACTTAAGCCATGGATTACATCAGACACATTAGAATTAATAAAACAACGAAGGGAACTTAAACAGAAAGGAGGTGAATCCGATAACAGCAGGATGAAGTATAAATCTTTAACTCGAGAAATAAGAAAGAACACAAGAAAGGACAAAAATCAATATATACAAGATTGCTGTACCAGAATAGAGCAATATCATAAGACTGGAAGAGATTATGAAATGTTCAAAGAAATGAAGTTATTGACAAGAAATGTTCAACCTCAATTGAATGTTATCTGTGACAAGATGGGAAATACCTTAACAGAATCTAGACAAATTCTAGAAAGATGGCGGGAGTACTGCAGTGGAATGTATGATATGAGTGACAGTGAGGATATGAATGAGATACATGAACCAATGGCAGCAGAGACAGAACCTGAACCCTCATTAGATGAAATTGCTTGGGCTATAAAGAACCTGAAGAATGGTAAATCACCTGGATGTGATGAGATACCAGCTGAACTAATTAAAGCGGGAGGAGAAGAAAGCATACACATATATCATGCATTATGTACAAAGATTTGGAAATATGGTATATGGCCAAAAGATTGGAAGAGAACTATCTTCATTCCAATACCAGAAAGGGCAACCTGAAATTATGCACCAACTATAGAACTGTTGCCCTGATCAGTCATGCAAGTAAAATTCTACTAAAAGTCATAATTGGAAGATTTCGTAAGAAAATGGAAGAAGAGATTAACGTAGTTCAAGCTGGATTTAGACAAGGAAGAGGAACAAGAGATCACATATTCAACATGCGTTTAATAATAGAGAAGTGCAGAGAATTTAATGTAAACCTATTCTCATGTTTTGTGGATTATTCAAAAGCATTTGACTGTGTACAACATCAGAAACTTTGGGAAATCATGACGAATATGGGCTTTCCATCACATGTAGTACAACTCATAAAAATGCTCTATCTAGACCAACAAGCAGCAGTTAGAATAGATGGCGAGGCATCAGATTGGTTTGACAAGGAGTCCGTCAGGGCTGCGTGCTGTCACCCTATTTGTTTAACCTGTACGCCGAAAATATAATGAGAAATGTAAGAGATGATATAAACAGGGAGCTATATGATGCCCTAAATATCGGCGGTCATAACATACCGGAGATTCGATATGCTGATGATACAGTATTACTATCCACAACACAGAATGGCATAGAAAACCTAATAGCTTCAACCCAATTGAATAGTGAAAATCACAACTTATATCTTAACATAGCAAAAACAAAGATAATGCATACAGATAAAACTACTATGGAGAAAGAAATATAAATTAATGGGGAAAAATTGGCGGTAGTGGAAAATTTTGAATATCTTGGTTCATTGATTACCAACAACGGTGACACAATGAAAGAAATTGCTCTTCAAAGACTAAAACAGCTGAATAAATTATGGAGTGGGATAGATAGAACTACAAAAATTAGATTTTTAAGAGCATGCATCTTTCCCATTGCAACATACGCCTGTGAGACATGGACACTTACTAAACAAGCTGAACAGCGCATAAACGCCTTTGAATATAAATGTTATAGACGAGTTCTAAGAATATCTTGGGTAAAGAAAAGAACAAATGCATCCATACTTCAAGAGTTGAATATTGAAGAAGGTTGGCTATTAAAGACGATAAAACAAAGAAAATTGAAATATTTTGGTCACTTGAAACGTCACGAAAGTTTGGAGAGAACAATAATGGAGGGGTATATGCCTGGGAAGAGAGGAAGAGGAAGGCCAAAGAGAAGATGGATGCAGGATGTGGCGGATGATCTCCAGATGGGTGTATCAGACGCGGGACATCTTGCTTATGATCGAGAGGTTTTCCGGAAGGTTGTTATGGGAGCGAGGTTCTGCAAAGGACATGCTACTGAATGAATGAATTATGCAGATGACACTGTATTGATAGCTAAAATCTACAACCGCACTTAGACATTGTAGTAATAGAGTGCAAACTAAAAGACCTCTTGAATATTAAGAAAAACAGAAACAATGGCCACAGCAAAGAAAATGATATCAAAATGTAATATAACAATAGCATAAAAATGCTTCACTAAGTCAATAAATTAAAATATCTAGGGAAAAACATAACATCACCAGGAAGGTTCGTGAGAGAATAAGAACATCATAGGCCAAGCTAAAGTAGCCTTTAAAAATGCGAAGTGCCTTCTGTAATAGTCACTCGCATCAAATGTCAGCAAGAGAGTACTGGCATGTTACATAGGAACTGTCCTGCTGTATGACAGTAAATCTTGGAATGTGAACACATTAGGACAATCTTGGCAGCAATGGAGGCGTGGAGTCTGAGACGAATGATGTGAATACTTTGGATAGACAGAGTAACTAACATGTAACTGGAAAAGGCTCTTGAAAGTACACCATTATATACAACTATAAGACAAAGACCATGTTCCTTGGTCATACCATGAGAAGAGAGGCATTGGGAAACATTGCGAAGGCTGGAAACATCAGTTGTGGAAGAGGAGGGATGCTGGATGGTAGCATGGAGGAATGTCATCAACAGGATTGAACACCAAAGACCATGAACCGTAGAGATACACCAACGCCTACGCCGTTTGGCAAGGCACATGTTGATGATGAGCTCCTCTAGTTTCATGTTAATGCTCTCACTTTCCTTTTCTGCCCTCATGAGTTCCATGTGAGAACAATTTTACTATGCTTCCCTGTGGTCTTGTGAGCATATGTGTTCTTTGCCACCATTTTCTCACCTCAGTTTCCTTTACATTGAGAACAGTATATGTTATTATAATTGGCCAGCAGTTCTGGAAAATTCAATGAGTGTTTTTGCTGTCAAACATCGCCAGCTTTAATGTGATCTACTTTTAGACTTGCCAGGTTGTTAAAGAAAAGCATAGGTTAACATTGTGTATATGTGATACTGTTACTTTTGTAGTGAAATATTAGTGTGTACGTAGCTGATCCCTCCATAGACACACTGATTGTTTCAATTCCAGATGTTTGAAAAAGCTAGCAGAAATAGCACGGGAGGATAATGCTGATGTCCATGTCCGCAGACTGAGCTTGTCATGTCCAACATGCCGACACCCTTTCCCCGCCAAACCGGTGCTGACTGGCCGGATATGTACGTCTATCGTCCTCAAACACATGGTCGAGCTCTGGAAGCGAGAATGTAAAGTGGTGAGTTTCTGCTGTTTCAGTGAGTCAGTTGACTTTTGACAGCACTGTGCAACTTAGTACTAAGTAATGCACTTAGTAAATTTGGTACCACTTGAAAATACATGCAAATTGACAGAAACATAATAAAAAGCCCTTTATACAGCTTGCGTAGTATATTATTTTGATGACCGAGTATGTAAACAATGGTTTGGCCATCTCGTTAGAAAACAACACTATCAACTACCAACACTGGTCCTTCAGCAAAGAATATCTGCTACGGGAGCAAGAGGTTGCCCGAGAAAAAAATGGATTAATGACACCAAAAGCATTGTAAATTCACACGGAATGACACTATCCAATGCCACCCATCAGGCGCTGGAGTGCCAATTAATCCTCCCCACAACGCTTGACGGCAAACGTGGAAGATGATGATGATGAATATGTAAACATACTTCAAAATTTGATTGCTTTTGCTTTACAATACAGGCCTATTGTTTTTAAACATATGTTTAGTACATTACTGTAATTTGAAGCGCATTTTAAAAATGATAAACTGTCAGTTATGAAACTGACATGCAATTATATTTATCGTTCTGTATAATATTTACGTATAAAAAATACTGACATTCTACCAGATTTGACTATTGAAGAAAAGTGGCTCAAAGACACCTTTGTGTCTCAGACACTGAAATACGTTGGTCCCTATATGATTCCTGGAAGAAAGGGCAGGGGTCAACCAGCATCATGATGGACACAGGACATTGCTGACACTTTGGGCACAAGAGTCCACAAGAACTGACCAGGAATAGAGAAATTGTCGACCGGATGTGATGTGAGCGATGTTCTGCAATGGGACTGCTTCATGACGATAATCCACTTCGAGCATTTGAGAAAACTATCTAATATCATTGATAAACAAATAGAAATCAATGTGACAAATCTGCTAACTGATTTCTTTTCTCTCCAATCAGTTAGCTTCATCTTCTTTAGTGACACTCCGCTCAATCTGCACACAAACACCAGACTCTACACTCAGCATAGATTCAGACGAGGTGAAAGCTTCAGACTCCAGGTATTACGAACATGAGGAATTTACAGTGCGAATCCGACCCATGGACCAATACTGTGAGGCTGTTATGAAAAGAGTATCTGAATCCACAGAAGATAGTAAGAGATACTTCACAACTATACAGCCAGTAATATGTATTGCATGTTATATATAGGTTACATTATCTCATCAAATATTTTTTTTTGTTTAGTTAAAGTTTCATATCTTATACAGGACGTCGCAGTCACCAGCATTGTTTTTTTTTTTTTTTTTTGCTGTTGTGATCTCTTGGCAAGTTTACGTTCAGTAATTTGCCATTGCTTTCTCAACGTTTAGTCAAACATGTTTAAACACTCTGCGAGCCATCAATTTGCTTGCCGTCGTGTCCTTTTACTTTCCACACAGACTACGCCACACTGGTAGGCTACATATGACAGGTATGAAGAAACAATAGCTCTTTAAAAGGTTGCTCAATTAGTCTTAACCTGACCTTGACTACTAGCATTAGACACAAATATCACGATATCACTCTTATATCACCATGCCCACTTTACATTATTTTATAACATTTGTCAGTCAATCCTTTGCATTTTAAATAAAATTATGAGTCTATCCTTGGCATTTTATATAAAATTATGACAGTCAGTCCTTGACATTTTACCTAAAATTATGACAGTCCATCCTTGACATTTTATCTAAAATTGTGAGTGTGTGTGTGTGTGCGCGTGCGTGCGCGCGCGCGCGTGCGTGCGTGCGTGTGTGTGTGTGTGTTAGGGCTGCGGAAGTTAACGATTAATTAATCGATTAATCGTTAATTCTTTTAACGATTAATTTTTTTTAACGATTAATCGAAAACTTTTCTCCCATCACTTACACAAATGAACCGGATGACGAAAAATTGTCGGACATTATAAACATTGTGCTGCAAACACAACCGAGTTGCAAAATTGTACTGAATCACCATTCAGCAAGATGTACCAACAAGATGGTTAAGTATTTTTATTATACTACAGAGTCTTCTACAGGCCAGAGAAGCATTAACTGTCTACATGTCAGATGAAAAGAAGCAATACAAAGATCCAAAACTGTCAGACTCAGATTGGAAGAAGAATTCGAAATATGTCAAAGTTTTGCACTTATTCTGTCAGACCACGGTCCTGCTTGGCGGTCAAGATTATGTTTCATGTAGCTGTGTATTGCCACTGCTATCATCGTTGACAAAGCATATGACTGTACACGATGATGATCCGGGCTACATAGCTAAATTTAAGGCAGCATCTTTTAATGACTTCAGTGAACGTGTAGCTAATATGACAAGTATTGAAATACTACAGATTGCAACAGCACTGGATCCACTCTAAAAATACCTGAAGTGCTTGTCAAAAGATGCAAACGAACGAACTTGGTCACATATTGAACAACAAATAGCAATTGTTGTTCATGATGAGCAGATGGAGACTGCTGCAACGAATGATACTGACATTGACAATGAAACTATATGTGAACCAAATGAAAAGCGTATTAAGCTAATGGTAATGGAGTCTGACTCAGACATGGAAGATGTTGACAGCTCTTCTGATGAATTTGTTGCGTTATAATTATAAAATGGAGAAGAAAGTTACTGAATCGGTTGACCCTGTACAATGGTGGAACTTAATAAACAGCGATATCCAAAATTGGCATTCCTTGCCAAGACCATTCTGTGCATATCGGCTACCTCAGTTCCATGTGAACGATTGTTCAGCTATGCTGGTTATATTGTTAATAAGACGAGCTCGTCACTTGAACCAAATATATATATATATATATATATATATATATATATATATATATATATATATATATATATATATATATATATATAGAGAGAGAGAGAGAGAGAGAGAGAGAGAGAGAGAGAGAGAGAGAGAGAGAGAGAGAGATAGAGAGAGATAGAGAGACCTCAGAAATATATGGCCACCCTCTGTGCATATATCATGTGTAGCCAAATAAATCATGAGACTGACACAAACACCCACATTTTTGTAGTCATCATCATCTTCCACTTTTGCCGTCAAGCGTCGTGGGGAGGAATGATTGGAGTTCCAGCACCCGACGGGTGGCACTGGATAGTGTCATTCCGTATGATTGTACAATGTCTTTGATGTCGTCAATCCATTTTCTTCTCAGGCGTCCACTTGCTCTCGTCGCTGATGATCTTTGATGTAGGGCCAGTGCTGGTAGTTGATGGTGTTACATTCTAACGAGATGGCCAAACCATTTGATCTTCTGTCTTTCGATAAATGTGGCACTATGTGTTGATCCAACCGTCTGTCTGATAACATTTCTTATTCAGTCTCGGATTATTAAGTTAAGCTCTCCTCAGGCATCTCATGCCACAAGTGTTGATTTTGCGTAAATGTGATTTGGATAATGTCCAAGTTTGAGATTGGTAGCATATGTATTTTAGTAAAGCAGCATTTTTGGTAGAAAACATTTTTTTTTCCAATTTCCTTACAGGACGTTACAGTCAACATCAGCATTTTTCAGCTGCTTTTGATGTACTAGGCAAGATTACGCTCAGTAGTTTGGCATTGTTTTCTGAGCGACCGGCTCACATACCCCGTAAGTTACCAACACTGCGAGAAACGCTACCGATTCTCGCGCAGGTTACGTTGCTCAAGAGAATATACGGGATTACGGAGAAAGACGTTAACATCCTAGGCCAGGGAGACCGGCAGATGTAGAAAACATCAGCTGTTAAAACTGATAATTACAAACTGGAAATGGTGCACGACTTCAAGTACTAGAGTTCCGTTGTCCGTGACAGGTTTACCATGGGTGCAGATATTAATGACGATATCACCAAAGCTGCAGCCAATTTCGCGCAATTCATAAAAACGTATGTGGAGAAATCCCAAACTGAAAGTGAAAAGGAAGTTTATGATTGATATATACAGCATCTGTCATCAGATCTTTCTTGTTAGGATGGTAGTAAGACCGAGACCACCTATGTCCAACATGGTGTTTGTATCCTCGGATTCTCTGAGAAGACAGAATAGCCAACGCTGACGTGCGCTGACGTCACACGATGGTAAAACGACCACAAACTCACTGCTTAGGCAGCGCAGAATGTGATGGATTGGTCATGCACACATATGCCAATTGTCAACAACTGATGTGTCAGGCATCATAGGATTACTTCTCCCACACCATACAAAGAACTTGCAAGTCGTGTGAGAGGAACTGAATGGTACATTTTATTGCCGTTGGCTCTTCACAATTACAAAACAGTCGCTATCAAATCACACACAAAGCCACAAAATTGCCTATCACTAGTTTCCTAACCCTATTGCTAATCTCTAATTGGCTACAACAAAAAACTCCTATCGACACTAAACGATCTGCTCTCTACGAAGTCAGTCCCCAGTCTGACTTTTCCTACACGCGTGACTACACAGCACGCGGAAGGACCTTGATGCGTCCTTCGGCTTTTTGCGTGCCGTTACATTTAGCACGCTTGTAGCAGCCGTTCTCCTATTGAGTGGCACTCTTCTCCGTGGCTATCACGTAGGCGTGATTCTGTCGTGACCAGAGTACTAACTATCTGGTCGTTGCCTCCGTGTCTCATGAGAGAACTAGTTAATAGTCCCCCATTCTATCATCTACCCTGCCCTTATATCGGGGCACTGTATTACCTCTAATCTACTTGAGGTTGACCACTCTTCCCGGTGGTCTTCTATCTTGAGGCATACCTCCTGCCTTTATATTCCAGTCTTTGACACCAATGTATATATTTCAAAGGGCATTTGCTGTAGGCTGCTTGCAAACGGTAGCAGAAAAATGAGATGGTAACAAAAATATTGGATGTCCACTACTACGATTCAAAGATATGTGGGGGGGGGGGGGGGAGGAGGGGAACATAGTGATCGGGGAGGCAAAGACTTCTGACCATAATACAATGGAGACGAACTGTGAGCGAAAGGCGTCCACTTCAACAAGCAGAGGGGGGAAACATTTCTGAAGGAAATACCAGGCTGTGTGGCAGGAGATTTTCTGCTCAAAGGGTGCGTCAACACAGCGTCAGATATGACTAAAAGAGGTTAATATTATTATTAAAGGTGCAGCTAGATTAGTGATGGAGTATGTATGGTACAACAGCTTGAGTCACAAAATACAAAACAAACACAGAACAACTATCTAAAGTACAAAATGGTGACCTAAGAATAGGAGGTGTAAATAAAACTGTAGTCCAGGCGAAGAAGACGTAAACCAGCATCCATTCTCTTGTAGACAGAAGAAAGGAGAAGTCACTTGTGCATAAGGAGAAACTTCTGCACATGCCTTACTACTCTACGCATTCTAAACTGTCAAATCTAGATTAAAGGGTAATCCATGAAAAAAAGTTACTATAGTGGCTAGACTATTGTTTTGGCATTCTCGCAGCAGTTTAATGCACATATGCCTGTATGTGCTGTTTGTTTGTCGGGACTGCTGTCTGTCGCACGTGGGATATTGAGGAACATTTTGTGTGATATTCACTGTCATAAGAATGGAGCATTATGTGGTGACCATTTGCTATAAAGTTGGAACCACAGCTAACAACTAACTTCATCAATATCTCTGATAAACTGCGTTACAGGCATACAAATCTCCTACTCAAGAAACCTACAGAAGTAGAAATGCTCAAATCTGTGACGAACCTCGTTACTGCCATATAAACATATCCACTTGCAATAAGATGCCAGGGACAAGGAGGACAGATCAACATAATTCCCTAGTTAGATATGATTGGGGATAAATACAACCCAGCAGAATGAACACATATTCTCACAGATGGATCAGTTGGAGAAAATCAGGTATGTCTTCATAAGACACGGTAGTTAGGTAACCTGAAAGGTTTCTCCAACTGGAAAGACAGCTTCAGAGCACAATCTGTTGCAGCCCTATTCACTGACTGCAGATCTCTACTGGATGTGGAGCGGAACATTAGAAATTAACATCTGCTCTAGGAAATCCAATCACAGCTCAACAGTATCAAACATGCCTCAGCAATGTAGACCGCGGCCCATACATAATCAATTTCTGGTTATTTCTAATAATGCTAGACCATGTGACATAAATTAGCAGTATTTACATTTTTTTAGGTTGCATATCCCGTACAGGACGTTGCAGTCAACATAAGCATTTTTCAGCTGCTGTTGATGTACTAGGCAAGATTACGCTCAGTAGTTTGCCATTGCTTTCTGAGTGACCGGCTCACATACCCCTGTAAGATACCAGCGCGGCTCGAACCGCTGCCAGAATATACGGGGTTACGGTGAAAGCCGTAAAGCCCTTCGACAGGGAGGCCGGCACATTTATATATCAGCCGATTTCTTCAAGCTACAAGTGCATGCATTCATGTCGGTGACTGCTAATGGAGACATTGCTATACTGCTGGTGTTCTCAGCATTTACTGGAACTTATACTATGACTAATGTTATGAGAAGGACATTACAAATATGTTCAATGTTTTAGATTTGGGTACAGAGATGAGATCTTAATGTCACTTCAGTTGTTCTTCTCTAATCATCACCTCTAATATTAGATAAGTGTATTAGACCTAGTTTTATAGGCAAATGTCTGTACTTGTTGACTGAAATATATGTTGAAAAAGAAAGCTTATGTTATAGTAAATATCAAACTCCTATTTCACAGTTGAACCTGACGCCCAGGACGGTTTGTTCCCTAAAGCCAGATCAGTGGGTCTCATCAACCAGGACAACGTACCCAGTGATAGTGACTCACCATCTGCAACAGACAATGAGGCCAGCAACAGCAGCAGCGACACATCAGTGCCGGAAATGTTTGGTCACATGAACATTCCCAGATTCACCTTTACCCAGTGTACACCGGGCCAATTCCTGCTGATGCTGGTCTGGTGCATGTATTCATTGATTATTGTCGGTCTGGCTGAAGCCTTTCTACCCTACGTTATTCTGTCTACACTGTTTCTCTTCCTTGTTATTTTTGGCTGACCATTAGACTAACAATAGTCAGACCTCCCAATTTTATCATTCTTAATGCATACTGTTTTCTCTCTCAGCATGAAGTTTACAGCTGTTTTCTCTCTCAGCATGAAGTTTACAGCTGTTTTCTCTCTCAGCATGAAGTTTACAGCTGTTTTCTCTCTCAGCATGAAGTTTACAGCTGTTTTCTCTCTCAGCATGAAGTTTACAGCTGTTTTCTCTCTCAGCATGAAGTTTACAAGCTGTTTTCTCTCTCAGCATGAAGTTTACAGCTGTTTTCTCTCTCAGCATGAAGTTTACAGCTGTTTTCTCTCTCAGCATGAAGTTTACAGCTGTTTTCTCTCTCAGTATGAAGTTTACAACTGTTTTCTCTCTCAGCATGAAGTTTACAGCTGTTTTCTCTCTCAGCATGAAGTTTACAGCTGTTTTCTCTCTCAGCATGAAGTTTACAGCTGTTTTCTCTCTCAGCATGAAGTTTACAGCTGTTTTCTCTCTCAGCATGAAGTTTACAGCTGTTTTCTCTCTTGTTTTCTCTCATGTTAGTGAGATATATCCACGTATAAATGCTGGAAATGACATGTTTGAGTGAGATATCTCCACGTATAAATGCTGGAAATGACATGTTTGAGTGAGATATCTCCACATATAAATGCTGGAAATGACATGTTTGAATGAGATATCTCCACGTATAAATGCTGGAAATGACATGTTTGGGTGAGATATCTCCACGTATAAATGCTGGAAATGACATGTTTGGGTGAGATATCTCCACGTATAAATGCTGGAAATGACATGTTTGAGTGAGATATCTCCACGTATAAATGCTGGAAATGACATGTTTGAGTGAGATATCTCCACATATAAATGCTGGAAATGACATGTTTGAATGAGATATCTCCACGTATAAATGCTGGAAATGACATGTTTGGGTGAGATATCTCCACGTATTAATGCTGGAAATGACATGTTTGGGTGAGATATCTCCACGTATAAATGCTGGAAATGATATGTTTGAGTGAGATATCTTCACGTATAAATGCTGGAAATGACATGTTTGAGTGAGATATCTCCACGTATAAATGCTGGACATGACATGTTTGAGTGAGATATCTCCACGTATAAATGCTGGACATGACATGTTTGAGTGAGATATCTCCATGTATAAATGCTGGAAATGACATGTTTGAGTGAGATATCTCCACGTATTAATGCTGGACATGACATGTTTGAGTGAGATATCTCCACGTATAAATGCTGGAAATGACATGTTAGTAAGATATCTCCACGTATAAATGCTGGAAATGACATGTTTGAGTGAGATATCTCCACGTATAAATGCTGGAAATGACATGTTTGAGTGAGATATCCCCACGTATAAATACTGGACATGACATGTTTGAGTGAGATATCTCCACGTATAAATGCTGGAAATGACATGTTTGAGTGAGATATCTCCACGTATAAATACTGGAAATGACATGTTTGTGTGAGATATCTCCACGTATAAATGCTGGAAATGACATGTTTGAGTGAGATATCTCCACGTATAAATGCTGGAAATGACATGTTTGAGTGAGATACCTCCACGTATAAATGCTGGAAATGACATGTTTGAGTGAGATATATCCACGTATAAATGCTGGAAATGACATGTTTGAGTGAGATATTTTCATATATAGATACAGTTGTGATAAAACAGACATGATATACTGCTTATATGCACACAACTTTGTGTTTTTTTTTTTAAAGGACTTTCCTGAACATTTCAAATAGATTAGTAAACTCTGATTTCTATATAGAAAAGACATGGGTTAAATCTGATATTTTTACCTCATGCTCTCCTATTTAATACAGCTATTGTATCAGGAATTTTGATGACTTCAGGCTCGCACATGGAAAACTATGGTATACATTCCATCCACCCCCCCCCCCCACACACACACTCTCTCTCTCTCACTCTCTCTCTCTCTCTCTCTCTCTCTCTCTCTCTCTCTCTCTCTCTCTCTCTCTCTCTCTCTCTCTCTCTCTCTCTCTCTCTCTCTTTCTGCAGCCATTTGAATTTAAGAAGTAAACTGCTCTTCAAAATTATGTACTGAAGTTATCAAATATATTTTTATTTCATGTTATTTTCACATCCTTGCCTCCAAAAAGATTTGTTAATTTTCTATGCAGCATACAGAGAATAAACTAATGCACTGACATAAATATATAACTGACTTCAAGTGAATGTTATTTTTACTACAGATTAACTTGAATGTTACATGTCTGTGTAAATGAGAAACTGTTCTGACTTACTTCCAAGAATGTCAGAACTTTGAGATTCAGTGGTTCCCAACCTCTAGCTCAATACCTCTAAAGGGTTGTAAAATTTTTTCTGGAGGTTTGCAGTGGAAATGTTTAGTTATAGTTATTATTATAAGACATGTTTCACCACATATGTTTTCAACACTGATTTATTTCGATATGGCTATACTGCGAAATTCTGCCAGCAGTTATTACACTGATGTTTTATCAGTAAAAGGAAGTGACTTTAAGACATCCGCCTCAGATGCTCAAAAACTATTAAAAGCCTGCCGAGTTCGTACCTATTAATAATTTTATATTACTTTCATTACTTACTTGGAAGGGTGATTAATTTTTGTTTCAAGTTCACCTTACTATCATTCATATAACATACCTAATTTACAAGCATTAAAGAACATATTCACAATATTAAAAATAAATCCAACATGAAAAACGAAAAAAAAAGAGAAATGAAAAATCACAACAGAAATTAGATTCCTGAGAAGAATACTCAACGTATCAAGAAGAGATACGATCAGAAATGAAGAAATCAGGACTAAAGTGGAGCACTAGATTTTATTAGAAAGCAGCAAGTCAAATGGTTTGGACATGAGTAGTGTAAGTGGGGCTAAAGCCAGTCCTTTTTTGTGGCGCACATCGCTTTTGCGCCACAAAGGGCGATAACTCTTTTCCCCCCAAAAGTAGGCGTGGTCAAGTGACTCATCAAAGGTGACGTGGTCAAGTGACTCATCAGAGGTGGCGTGGTCTAGTGACTCATCAAAGGTGACGTGGTCTAGTGACTCATCAGAGTGGGTGTGGTCTAGTGACTCATCATAGGTGGCGTGGTCAAGTAATTGTAGGTACGACATAAAAAATACGACATGAAACATTAAAAAAAAACAACTCAAGTAAGGTACATAATAATTTTAATAAATCATATATAGACAAACAATACATATTAAATAAGTAATGGCATAGTCGAGATATTATCACTGTCAACCTTTCTTTTTATATAGAGATATGACAATGAATTACGATGTTGTGTGTATGTATATACAGAAGAGTCTTGTGTTTTGAAGCCTATATTGGTTCCCCCACTCGGTGTTTGGGTGTTTAATACTTCCAAAAATGTGTCCTTATTTAAATGTTTGTTGTGGTTTTTGGTCAGACCTTTGGTACTGATTTTATCATAATCACCGACACAAATATACGTCTTACTACACAATGAGACCATCCCCGTCCCTTCGTACTCTAGTTTGAAAAGCCCGGGGGTTCTCTTTTCATAGGCTTTGATACTCTGGCAATCCTTACAGGTATCAGTACTAGGGGTAATTCTATGAACAGGGCAGGTTTCAGACGGGAACCACTGATTATAGACTCTGTCATACTCTGCTCTAAGGTGTGGTCTAACTACTTCAGAGAGTGAGTCAGCGCTAAGGGCCAAATATAGAGAGTCAGTGTCCATTTCAGTGAGTTGGTAGTCTTCTTTAGCGATAAATTTGTCGAGAAAGTCGTAATAGAAAGCTAACATGCGCAACTTGGCATACTGGTAGACAAAGAACCCAATCTGTAGAGGTAGATCCCAGACAGTTTTCTTCTTTAACATTTCTACTTCGAAGAGATCATCTGTAATACCACTCATACTTTTGAACCTGGGGTTATTGATTAGTTTGGTAGTGTCTTTTCCCTGGCAGTAGGAGACATCGGTATGTTTGGCTTTATTGGTAAGTGTTTTCCCGTAAGCGGCGTTACCTAACAACTTCATTGTGTCGGCTGTAATAGACTCGGCCGGATTTTTGTCCCCTTGGCGACGGGCATTAGAGACTGCTTCCCCGAATTGTTTAAAACAACTAACTGGTCGATATTCTATTGTCTGGTAGATGTGTGTAATGACCAACCCATGAGCTAGATACCACTTTAAAAGAGGGGTGGCTAATAACATTTTCTTCCCGAAATAACTACCGATCAATGTCCGACGTGGGGTACTCAATAGTTTATTTTTTATGGCATATTCTTGCATAAACTCCCCAATATCGTCTCTCGACACCTCCGTGTTCTTGAAAATAGGGGGCATTTCGGCAAATGACTCTTGTAAATCAGTCGGGGTCTCTATATCGCATTCAACCAACCCGAAAAATGTGTCACTTTTTACAGCGTCGATGATCTGGTTTTCACTCAACGATCCCCAAGGAAGTTCTGATGGTGGAAATGTTTCCCGCAAGAAACACTTGATGGTTGTGTTTGACCTCTTTAATCTCTGCCACTCACATTCCCAAATAACCTTAACGGTCACCCCAACAGTTTTTTCTAGATACTCGTGGATGTCACACGTGTTCTGGTATAGTTCGACTAATGGTTTTTTATTGACGGGATTAATTGTTTTCCCAACAGTTAGACGGCAAGAGGGGTGCCCGTGGAACAAACACCCATGGAATTGGTAAGCTGTTGTATTCTTTTTATCCCACCCATCTACGCGAATATGTCGGTCGCCGAGCTGCATCTCGTGACTATTGAATTGGGATTTTAAATCTATGTTGTTGTTGTGTGACACCCAGGTTAACCACTCTCGACTCTGACGTGTGTACTTGTGTAATCTGTGTGCTCTAAACCCATCGTCGCGGCTTCGATATATGGGGAAGTCTGATGGCATATCTTTCATAAGAGACCAAAGGTATAAGGCAATTCGCATCAAATCCTTTAATGCTTTTTACCAGCTTATTACCCCTGATACGGGTCTCATTGACTTGGTGGTAACGATGGAAAATGATACTCGGTCCACCCACCACGTTATCTCGTAACAACTTGTGCACCTTCTCCTCCTTCTTCGAAAACAAAACAAAAGAAACATCTTTATTCATGGTGTTGAATAGGTACTGTAGAGTAATGCCGGGGACGGAGATGGCCTGCTTGCACATGTCTATATTTAAACCGGCATAAAAGGCTACTTGTTTGTCCAGGGCTTTTAGAAAGGGGGATACGTCTTTGATGTTGTACCAAATTAGAAAGTCCCGCAAGGTTGTCATTTTATTGTCGGTCCAGGCTTTCTGACAAACGGCGTATTCTGCTTCGAAAATGTTACGGTTTTTAAGCTTTGAGAAAAAGGCTTCGTGTGGTGATAGGGCTGTCTCATTTAACTTACTGAGGTCGGTCAGATACTCATAACACAGAAAGCCTTTTGTCTCTTCTATCCCAAACGAGGCCAGATATTGAGAGTAACTTACTCCCGGGACCAGAAAGTTGGAGACGTCGAGGAATTTCAGTCTTTCTGTCGCTATGCACATAAAATTATTATTTCTCTTGACTATAAACTTGAATGGGTTAGCCTCCCTCTGTTTGGACTGAATAGCGGTAAGTATGACATTAACCTTCTGAAACCTTATTTGGTACGGTATTTCCTTGATCGGGAGGCTAACCCATTCAAGTTTATAGTCAAGAGAAATAATAATTTTATGTGCATAGCGACAGAAAGACTGAAATTCCTCGACGTCTCCAACTTTCTGGTCCCGGGAGTAAGTTACTCTCAATATCTGGCCTCGTTTGGGATAGAAGAGACAAAAGGCTTTCTGTGTTATGAGTAACTGACCGACCCCAGTAAGTTAAATGAGACAGCCCTACCACCACACGAAGCCTTTTTCTCAAAGCTTAAAAACCGTAACATTTCCGAAGCAGAATACGCCGTTTGTCAGAAAGCCTGGACCGACAATAAAATGACAACCTTGCGGGACTTTCTAATTTGGTACAACATCAAAGACGTATCCCCCTTTCTAAAAGCCCTGGACAAACAAGTAGCCTTTTATGCCGGTTTAAATATAGACATGTGCAAGCAGGCCATCTCCGTCCCCGGCATTACTCTACAGTACCTATTCAACACCATGAATAAAGATGTTTCTTTTGTTTTGTTTTCGAAGAAGGAGGAGAAGGTGCACAAGTTGTTACGAGATAACGTGGTGGGTGGACCGAGTATCATTTTCCATCGTTACCACCAAGTCAATGAGACCCGTATCAGGGGTAATAAGCTGGTAAAAAGCATTAAAGGATTTGATGCGAATGCCTTATACCTTTGGTCTCTTATGAAAGATATGCCATCAGACTTCCCCATATATCGAAGCCACGACGATGGGTTTAGAGCACACAGATTACACAAGTACACACGTCAGAGTCGAGAGTGGTTAACCTGGGTGTCACACAACAACAACATAGATTTAAAAACCCAATTCAATAGTCACGAGATGCAGCTCGGCGACCGACATATTCGCGTAGATGGGTGGGATAAAAAGAATACAACAGCTTACCAATTCCATGGGTGTTTGTTCCACGGGCACCCCTCTTGCCGTCTAACTGTTGGGAAAACAATTAATCCCGTCAATAAAAAAACTATTAGTCGAACTATACCAGAACACGTGTGACATCCACGAGTATCTAGAAAAAACTGTTGGGGTGACCGTTAAGGTTATTTGGGAATGTGAGTGGCAGAGATTAAAGAGGTCAAACACAACCATCAAGTGTTTCTTGCGGGAAACATTTCCACCATCAGAACTTCCTTGGGGATCGTTGAGTGAAAACCAGATCATCGACGCTGTAAAAAGTGACACATTTTTCGGGTTGGTTGAATGCGATATAGAGACCCCGACTGATTTACAAGAGTCATTTGCCGAAATGCCCCCTATTTTCAAGAACACGGAGGTGTCGAGAGACGATATTGGGAGTTTATGCAAGAATATGCCATAAAAAATAAACTATTGAGTACCCCACGTCGGACATTGATCGGTAGTTATTTCGGGAAGAAAATGTTATTAGCCACCCCTCTTTTAAAGTGGTATCTAGCTCATGGGTTGGTCATTACACACATCTACCAGACAATAGAATATCGACCAGTTAGTTGTTTTAAACAATTCGGGGAAGCAGTCTCTAATGCCCGTCGCCAAGGGGACAAAAATCCGGCCGAGTCTATTACAGCCGACACAATGAAGTTGTTAGGTAACGCCGCTTACGGGAAAACACTTACCAATAAAGCCAAACATACCGATGTCTCCTACTGCCAGGGAAAAGACACTACCAAACTAATCAATAACCCCAGGTTCAAAAGTATGAGTGGTATTACAGATGATCTCTTCGAAGTAGAAATGTTAAAGAAGAAAACTGTCTGGGATCTACCTCTACAGATTGGGTTCTTTGTCTACCAGTATGCCAAGTTGCGCATGTTAGCTTTCTATTACGACTTTCTCGACAAATTTATCGCTAAAGAAGACTACCAACTCACTGAAATGGACACTGACTCTCTATATTTGGCCCTTAGCGCTGACTCACTCTCTGAAGTAGTTAGACCACACCTTAGAGCAGAGTATGACAGAGTCTATAATCAGTGGTTCCCGTCTGAAACCTGCCCTGTTCATAGAATTACCCCTAGTACTGATACCTGTAAGGATTGCCAGAGTATCAAAGCCTATGAAAAGAGAACCCCCGGGCTTTTCAAACTAGAGTACGAAGGGACGGGGATGGTCTCATTGTGTAGTAAGACGTATATTTGTGTCGGTGATTATGATAAAATCAGTACCAAAGGTCTGACCAAAAACCACAACAAACATTTAAATAAGGACACATTTTTGGAAGTATTAATCACCCAAACACCGAGTGGGGGAACCAATATAGGCTTCAAAACACAAGACTCTTCTGTATATACATACACACAACATCGTAATTCATTGTCATATCTCTATATAAAAAGAAAGGTTGACAGTGATAATATCTCGACTATGCCATTACTTATTTAATATGTATTGTTTGTCTATATATGATTTATTAAAATTATTATGTACCTTACTTGAGTTGTTTTTTTTTAATGTTTCATGTCGTATTTTTTTATGTCGTACCTACAATTACTTGACCACGCCACCTATGATGAGTCACTAGACCACACCCACTCTGATGAGTCACTAGACCACGTCACCTTTGATGAGTCACTAGACCACGCCACCTCTGATGAGTCACTTGACCACGTCACCTTTGATGAGTCACTTGACCACGCCTACTTTTGGGGGGGAAAGAGTTATCGCCCTTTGTGGCGCAAAAGCGATGTGCGCCACAAAAAAGGACTGGCTTTAGCCCCACTTACACTACTGACATGCAAGTAGTAGGTTACCAGCATTTTGAGTAGAACTCAGTCGATGACATATCTTGGCGTGAGGCTTGATCGTAGCCATAGATCGTGTCGATTATGTCATAACGAAAGCTCGAAAAGGTTTTTCAGCAATGAGAGTCATGGCAACTACCAATATCGAGCAAAAACTGCTAATACTTCTGTTCCAAGGACTGGTGCTTTCGAGCATGCTCTGGCCATCCTTACTGTCAGCCGTACACAGATTGGAAGACTTGAAAAGGTACAAAACGAAGCCATGCGCATCATTTTGGGCTGCATGAGAGACACCAGCTGTGTAGCGATGAGATACCTCCTTGACTTCCCGACAATGAACCACGGGATCAAGATCTGGAGAGCTCGTGCATACTTGAAAATAAGTGCGGATGAGCAGCACCCTCTGCATGAAGATATATTCAGTGAAAAGGGCAGCAAGCGAAAGAGGGGCAAATCATGGATGGGTCGGGCGGACGATATCATCAGACAGGTCTGCAGTCCTACCAGTATCAATCCCGGCAAGGAATGGGTGCCGGTGCCTCCAGCTTTTAAGTGCACCTTCTCCTGCATTATCACACTTGACGGATGGTGCAGAGAACAGAACCCTTTCACTGTAGAGGTCAACGCGCTCATCAATGAACAAGCAGACAACCCCAAGTGCTCATCTATACAGATGAATCTGTTGTAAAGCAGCAGAGAAGTACATGGCATTTACAGCCCGTTCAGCGGGCCGAACTGTCCAAGAATCCAGTGGTGCCCACAAGCAGCATGACGCTGGAGGTAATGGCAGTAACACAGGCTTTCCTATGGCTAGAAGCACAATATTATACCAACGTGTGTGTACTAAGTGATTCAATGAGCATGATTCGGAAGGTCGAAGCTGGATCTGTACGTAGACAGTGGACTGAGTCGCTGAGGAAGTTTGTTGTCCGTAAAGTCACCTTCATCTTCGTCCCGGGACATGCGGGAGTCGAGGGAAATGAACGAGCTGATAAACTGGCTGGCTCTGCACCCCCTGTAGATGGCCAACCCATGGATCGTGCCGATGTTATTAACGTCCTTAAAGACATGTCGAGAACAGAAGACTTTGACGACAGTGAATCCACATCGCTGTCCAGGATGAAAGACTTTGGGAGTAAGAATTGCACTACCAGACACGAGAGGTACATCGGGAAAACGAGGTGCCTCGTTAACCAACACAGAACTGGCACTATTAGCCACCGAACGCTGATGCTTATGCTGGGGGGAGGATCTGAGCACCTATGGGCCTGTCCGGAGTGCAATGAAGATACCCCAACTGAAAGCTGATACAGTATATCACAACAAGCAATGATGTACAGACCAGAGGGAAACAGAGGAACAGGCCGACCACGTAAACGTTGGACGGAGGGAATAGCAAAGTCCATGGGAATATCGATACATGAAGCCCATAATCGGGCACTCTTACGATGTTTATACTTCACCTCGACACCGCAAGGTACAAGAAGGAACATGATGAGATGAGATGAGATGAAAAACGATCTTTTGCGAATCTTGGAATGTGAACGAAAATGAAATCAAGTATCAACATCATTGCACTCAAGACATACCCACACATGATCAGTCCCCTTCCTCAGTGGCCAATCAAAATTTCCCATGCTGATGATGCCAGTGCCAGCCTGACTGAACGTCCGCCTGTGTTTTCCGCTATTGCGTTCAGTGTCGCCCAGAACCTCTGAATGTGAATGAAGATTTCAGGAAAAACTTGGAGGCAGCATGATGTGGTTTCAGAGATGAATATTGTGAATATACTGGACCGCCAGAAAAACTATTAATGACTGACTAGAAGAGGCTAACTAAAGTAGAACATTATATGCAACAATAATAAACTATATATAAAAAAGAAGCAATTGCTGTTAAATGTTAATCGGCATACAGCTGAAAATCATAATCAACAATGAAGACATTGGCTCCATAATCAACAATGAAGACATTGACTCCATAATCAACAATGAAGACATTGACTCCATAATCAACAATGAAGACATTGACTCAATAATCAACAATGAAGACATTGACTCAATAATCAACAATGAAGACATTGACTCAATAATCAACAAGAATGGGGATTGTGCTCCAGAAGTCAGCTGACTGACCACAGCCAGGCACTTGATCAACAGTGTCGGCAACCAATAACACAACAACAGCCAGCACATGAATGGAACATTTGTGAGAACATCATACATCTTTCCTGTGGCAACATATAGATATGAGTCATGGACCATTTTGCAATGACTTCAGAAGAAAAACTGAGGCTTTTGAACCTAACTGTTACAGTCAAGTTCCTGGAATATTGTCTCCCCCTCCCCCTCCCCGCCAAATACTCACAAGATCTGATCACTGAAGAAAACTGACTCATAAACAGCTTCATGTCTCAGACACTGACATGCTGTGGCCATATGAAAACAGAATCTGACAAGTCGAGAGAATCAACTTTGGCCATATGAAAACAGAGTCTGACAAGTCGAGAGAATCGACTTTGGCCATATGAAAACAGAGTCTGACAAGTCGAGAGAATCAACTTTGGCGATATGAATACAGAGTCTGACAAGTCGAGAGAATCAACTTTGGCCATATGAAAACAGAGTCTGACAAGTCGAGAGAATCAACTTCATTGCACCGGGTTTTATCTCATATGGCTCAGTCTATTTCCGCAGGGCAGCCTTCCGAAAACGTTTCACAAAGCACGAACTCCGTAGCTCCAGCGACAACCCCCAGGAGTATCAGAGGAAAATGCACTTGTGAACCAAAGATGTAGCCCGGAATCGAACCCACAACCTTCGGAGCATAAGGCAGACAGCCTGACCACTTCGTCACGGGGTGTATGTACTAAATGTCACAGTGATGGTTGCTGGTAGAAGGGGCAGGGGTCGATCCGCACGAAGCTGGACACAGACTATTAGAAACACCCGACATGAACATACCTGAAGGTATCTTCATGTCCTGCATACAAGGACCTGCTTGATGATGATGATGATGATGATGATGATAAAGAGACAAGAGGTGTTCTTTGGTCATATAATTAGAGCACCATGACGAATGGAAAGATCAGTGGTAGATGAGGTAGAGGCAGACAAGAGAAATGATGCATGGAGAAACATCAACAGAACTGATCCAGAACACCAAAGACAAGATCTGTGGAGACATAACACTTATGCTATTTGACGGGGCACATGATGATATTTACTCTACTAAAATGTCTTTTTATGCAAATGGGCATGATTTTCTTGACTATTTTTAAAGAGGGTTACTTGGCTATTGTATGAGGGGGTGGAGGGTTATTTGGCTATTGTATGAGAGGTGGAGGGTTACTTGGCTATTATATGAGAGGTGGAGGATTACTTGGCTATTGTATGAGGGAGTGGAGGGTTACTTGGCTATTGTATGAGGGGTGGAGGGTTACTTGGCTATTGTATGAGGGGTGGAGGGTTACCTGGCTATTATATGAGAGGTGGAGGGTTACTTGGCTATTGTATGAGGGGTGGAGGGTTACTTGGCTATTGTATGAGGGATGGAGGGTTATGTCAGCAACCGATGTCACAGGCATTCTAGGATACTTCTCTCGCACCACACAAAAGACTTGCTAGTTGTACGAGAGGAATTGGTTACACATTTTATTGCCACTGGCTCTTTGTATCACATCAATGTACAACAAACAGTCGCTAACAAATCACACAAGAATAAATGCACAGAACTTCCTATCACTAGTCGTTTCCTAACCCTATCGCTAATCTATCTACTCGGCTAACGAAACAAGCATCGCTAAGCGATGTTATCACTCTGAAGTCTGTGTCCCGTCTGATTCTACTCCGCGTGCTGTTTACACAGTACGCGGAAGGACTCAGGGCGCACTACGGCTTTTTGCGTGCGGCCTCATTTAGCACGCTCGAGTAGTGGCCTCTCTTGAGTTACACTCTAGATTCACGTTGCCGTGATCATGCCGTGACCAGAGTGCTAACTCTCTGGTCGACACCTCCGTGTCTCATGAGAGAACTATTTAATAGTTCCCCTTCCTATCACCTACCCTGCCCTCATGTAGGGGCACTGAGTTACCTCTAATCTACTGGAGGTAGACCACTCATTCGGGGTGGTCTTCCTCCTCTATACTTGAGTCTTTGACACACACCCTCCCCTCCTGTGTTGCGTTACAAACTTTGACTCATGGTTGTGACGCAAGAGGTTTCTAAAAATTAGTGTATCTAATTTTTGTCAAAGACTCCTGATAACTTGGGTTTGGGATCCCCCAATAGACGTCTACTGACTATTGTCACAGTGTATTATCACTTTACTTGGCTATTGCTGATCGCCAAAAACTTGTCAGGTTGGCGTGAGCCCTCTTCTCAATCGCAATATTATATAATTAGAGGTTTGTCTGAACCGGACCGTTGTCTTATAAGACCTGCCCTCAAATAGTAAATTAACTCACTACCCATACAAAGTTGACTTTCTTAGGGTCAACCCATGAATTGCTTCATGTTCCCCATATAATATTAAACAACCCTTGCACAAGCTGTGTGCGACAGGCTTTACCTATCTCGCTTCCGCGTGTAAAGTTATCTTTCACTGTTAAGTTAGTGTTTCGTTGTCTATTGTGTCCCCTGACCCGAAGTTATATCCCTTTGTTCTAAAAAATGTATGTGCTTTACATGTGTGTTTCCTGGTTGTTTGCGTGTTTGGATCTAACTAATAATATAATTTAACTCCTAACATGTGTGTCTGTCTATAAATATGTATGCAAGTTAGTTTTCAAGTGCCATAATTCGGTTAAATGTGGCCACAAACAAGTGTATAACACTAATTCGTGACTACGTTTCCGTCTTATGAGACTTAAAATACTCTATCTAAGTTTTACTCTACACTACACATAATACATTTAAGACAGCACATTACAACATTGAAAGCAAACGCTCGACGCAGACAAATAATAAAAAGTCGCGCTGAGCGGCAGAAAAAATCCGCTGGCTGCCTTCACTCTCCATTGTATATTTACCATTTTCTCTCACTTTCACACTTCTGTCACACATCTTTTATTCTCACAATTATTTAAAAACCTTGAAGTGACACTGTACAAGTTTAGCTCAGTTTGAAAAGAGTTGAGCTTCATGACTGTGCTTAACTTACTGCACGAGTCATGTATTTACAAAATATTTACATGGGTGAAATCGGGTTGATAGACTGTACCCTGATATTATTAAAAACTATATTCTATATAAATACTAATACTGTCACGAATAGGCAGCCTTTACTTCCCAGAACAATTTTCGGTTCACTTTTGATGGGCCATGTAGAGGATCAACAGACGAACAAACCTGTTTTCTCTATATTCAGGCTATACTGTCTTGACGTAAGCTTGCAAAACCTGCAAGTAAACAAACCAACCAGCCATGACGTAAGCTTGCAGATGGCAAGTAAAATGGGATACTTGAGATGGACACAACTAGATAATTTAAATTAGTCTACACCTTGAAAAACTGCTGACCCAGACGGGCTTTGACACCACACAGACACATTGGCACCTTCTCGTTCAGGTAGACCCTGGCTGAATCAACAATGAACTGGGCCAGTGAGTGAAATAAAACCACTCAGGCGTGAACAACATTGACACAGGGAGAGATAATAGCCCCAGGGCGGTAAACAAGCCCCGTCCACTCAGACTGGCAGACTCAGGAAGGTGTGAAATCACTGATAAGACTCAGTGGGCTAATAATGGTCAGACCCACAGGTGTGAAGGCTAGTGTGCATGCAGAAAGAATTTTTATGACTGGACAGACTTGGAGTTAATTGCAACTAACGTCAGGAGGAGATAAGAAGAATTTATG
The DNA here is from genome assembly GCA_014155875.1 of Cepaea nemoralis. NCBI lineage: Eukaryota > Metazoa > Mollusca > Gastropoda > Stylommatophora > Helicidae > Cepaea > Cepaea nemoralis. The sequence continues at coordinate 31,195 of JACEFZ010010372.1, read as the reverse complement.
AATGGAATTCCTGGGAGATAAGTGTCTACTGCTAGGCTAGGTATAAAAACCCCTGCTAGACTTTTCCCCTTTAGATTAAGTCTGACTTCAGAACAGGTAGGAACTATCTCAATGTCTGTAGTCATACGCATGATTATTATGTTAGATTTCACTACAAAAGTTATTTCTTAGTTACTGATTTTCAGTCTATATCTGATCTAGGTTATTGCAAGAACTATCATTGTCATAGGGTACTTGAGTGTTCTTTCTAAGTTCTGTGTTCAATATCATTGTGCTTCATGTATTACTCTTCTGAGAAGTAGAAACTTGTGAAAGGCAGATCTTGTCTGGGTATACTTTTAGGTGTCTTGGTAGATGCTTGTCATTTCTTTGTACACTATCGTAGTTGCCTGTTGGTGTGTGCATTTGTTGTACAGATTATAGTCAACTGACTATTTCTTTAATTCTTACAACAGCAGTAACTAACTAGTGCATTATGCTATGATGTTAAAGTATCGTAATATGTCTAGTTTAATCAATATGTTTATGTGTATTGGATGTTTGATATATTGATTTGTCATATGCAAACTTACCAATATGAAGTGTTATGCTATTGTCTGCGCATTGGCACATTGGCCAATGATTGTGTTGGAAGCAGAGGTGTAATGGTACAGACATTACCCACAATTGGTATAGGGTGCTAAACTTTCTCAGTGTATTGTGGGCGTGCGTCCACTGTAATGCATGGAAACCTGGCACAGCTACTTGTCACGGCTTGCAAGCCCGGATGATCAGGTATTGTTATAATACCCTTACCGACCCTGTGAGCTGCTAAACTAACATTGGACGGAGCGGCTGTACGACACAGAATTTCTGTATTAGCGACATGGACATGGGGCGGCAGAAATGTAATCATTACAGGCGTGTGAGACAATTGAAAAGCCCGTCCCAGACTAAAGACAGTAGGGAGAAGGAGGATGGTGAACACAGTAGAGCGGGAAGATAAACTTGGCCAGACTGGTCATTGTATATGTTTGTGTTATGATATGTTTTAATTAGGATTGCGCTGATGTAGAACTGATATAACACATTCTTGACTTTCTTTCAAGCTCTCACAAGGAGCACCTATGTTATAGATCTCAAGAACGAGTTATGACTAGGGAGAGCCAGGACTGGCAGTCGTCAGAATACCGGCAAGCTGTTCTTTTGTTGAGTCTACTGGAGAGTGGGGATTTGGACCACAGTTCCAGATAGATGAAGTAACAAGTAAAGTTACGTAATGTTTCTCATCACAATATGTTATATGATTTTATCATCCTCATATTGACAAGCATCCGATGTCTATTGTTATGATTAGCAAATAAATGTTGTAGTATTGTAACTCATAATTCTGTCATTATATTTTTTTCCAATTGCGCATACGTGTTGTGTGTGTACATTGGTGGGGGTTCACTTACACACCAAGGAAAGGAGCAGTCAGGGAGAAAACCTGTACTGAGATAGTCGTCTATAATCACATATTTAGACTTAAAACATCTATCTGAGCTAACCTTCTCTTTCTATTCCTTGGCGAATATTCAGCACAGTTCATTTCAATTTTGTAACGAGCCACTTGGAGCTGTACGTTGGATATTCAGGGCTTAATCTATAGTTCAGCCATATAGTTTTTGTCCCTAGTCAGTTTCTGACTATTAGGGGTTGCTCGCCAGTGAAAAATACTTTCATCTAGCCGGTGGGGCACCCCGACTTCTGACAAATACTCTAACTATCTAAATTCTATTTTGTTGTACAAAATTTTTCTAATTTAAGGGAAGTAATCTAACTATCTAAAAAAAAAAACAATGATGTGAGATGAGTTATGTATCTTTATGAAATGGGTAATGTAAAATGTAACAAAAATTTTAAATAATGTTTTTAATGTTTAAATGAAACAAATATAATGGATATTTTTAAACTACATGGTCTAAATGAGGTATGTTCATAAGTATAATCCTTTTATCCTATAACATATATCCTAATTTTAGTCCTAAATGATGAGGTTGTTAAAGTGTTCATGAAGATGGAATGAAATAAAATGTAATTAAATGAAATTAAATGACTAAATGGTGTTATTCCTATCTTAAGCTATTTATACTAATCTTTGATTCGCTGTCATTTAGTTTGCTGTAATATTCTAATCTACGTTTCTAATTTTTTTTTTAAACCACTTTATCCTACTCTAATTTTATGCTAAGTAAGTGGGTAAATTAATGATTTATCTAAACTAAAAAAAAAAAATCTATTATATTGCCTAAATCTAATCTAAATGTATATTAAAGTAACTAACCTATCTATAATTTACCACTATATTAAAACCGTTACATTACATATCACAATAAGTATATATACATGATGTCTATTTACCTCAGGTTAGTGGTTGCCATAATGTATAGAAATTGCTTTCGTTGGCATAGTTTATATATACACACTTATCCTGGGTATGCTATCTACACTACACAGTCATACTTGTGTCCTATGGGTATTCTTACACTCGTTGAGTCCGCTGGTGTCGTAGACAAGTATCTTCGTGTCTGTTATTTCACAATGTTATTTCACAATGTTCTGACACTGTTCTGATATGAGTAACGCAGGTGATTCACCGTAGCACAAATGGAGCATAGTAAGTAACGAGCTGTCTGTGTACACACGGTGATTTCCTTGTTCTTGGCGCACAGTTGTCATTCTGCTGTCTACGGACACATGGTAGTTCACTGTTCTTAGCACACAGTTCTGATCCTGATGTCTATTTACACAATAGTATAATCTACACAGGATACGTTAAGTGTATAGTAAATGAACGTTTCTTAAACTACCTACTTGTGTGGAATATCAGGTATTTCTACCTCAGATGGTCGACTAAGGGTATCAGCAAGGATGTTGTCCCTACCCTTAATATGCTCTATACTAAAAGTATAATTCTGTAATATTAACGACCACCTGTAGATGCGGTCATTCCGATGTACCCCACTTTGTATGACCGTGATCGGGGAGTTGTCAGTCTGGACCACAAAGTGATTACCCGCCAGAAATCGATGCAACTTCCTCACCGAATAGATGACGCTTAGGGCTTCCAACTCTGATATGGAATATCTGGACTCAGCCGGTGTGATCTTGCGGCTCACGTAGCAAATCGGATGGAAGATGCCATCATAAAACTGGCCTAGTACTGCAGCGATGGAAATCCTGCTGGCATCTGTCCTAAGATAATAAACGAGCCTAGGATTAGGCAAACGGAGGATTAGTACATTGCTAAATAGAATTTTCAATTTTGACAATGCAGAAATTAATAATGCATCTTTGACATCCAATTTTACTGATGCTTTTAAAACATTTGAAAATACACTTGTAATTTCAGCTAAGTTCGGTATGAACTTGCTATAATAATTTACTTAAACCCAAAAGGCTCCTGACCTGCTTCTTTGTTGTAGGCATGGTCAGGTTCATAATTTTGGTAATAATTTTATTTGAATAACGAAGACACAAACAATAGATTGCACGATTTATTGCCTGGCATATTTCGCTGCATCTCGTCAGGTACATACTGCAGAACTCACACAACTTACGTGAAATTAACTAGATAAATCCTTCAAGTTGAAATATACACAATTTCGCACAGTAATGTCGATTGTCTACCACGGTAATTTTAAGCTGACTAACATGTCTTTCTGTTTACACAATTCTGGCTTGCGTTGATAGATCATAATTGCTTCTGCAAATTTTAACAAGCGAGTATTCTGTGTTCTAAACAACACGCGAAATGCAGTCTCTCTGGACACAACATGGCGACTGGCAACAATGTGCCTTGCCGATTGAAGACGCCGGGAGCTTCCGGTGTGTCGGCTCCTCGTGGCTATCATCTCCTGTGTGTTGTATCTTGTTGACCCATTGAGGTATGTGTTCTAACACCCGTTTGTTAAGCTGTCTCTCCGTTCGGCCAATGTAAACGGCCTGGCATCTACATGTGAATTGGTAAATACAATTGTTTGTGGCGTACAGAGGAACAGGCTCTTTGACTGTTGGTGTAGGAATGGGTACGGTTTTACATCTAATGACTGGAGTTGCCGCACAGAATGTTTGACCTACTGCTGTAGTAAGCCGGTCTTGTAGACGTTGCATTACGTCATCCCCTCGAAAGGTTAGCTGGATGAATACCTTGAGTTTAGGGACTGTAGTTACGTCTGCTTTGGGTTTGGGCTGTTGGCAATGGCGCTTTATAAATCCTGTGGAGTACCCATTCAGGTTTAAGACATTCTTCAGAGTTTCAAATTCCTCTGTCAGTGTGTCCTGGGTGCATATCTTTCTAGCACGGTCAAACAAGGTCCGTACTAAGCCCCGTTTGTACTGGACAGGTGTGAAGCTCTGAAAATTTAGGTATTGGCCAGTCCATGTTTCTTTGCGATACACCGATCTTTGAATTGTGCCGTCTGCTCTACGTCTCATTAGAATATCTAGGAACGGTAACGCTTCGTTGTGTTCGTGTTCCATAGATAGAGAGATGTTTTTATGCGTCTTGTTCATTGTGGCCTGAAACGATGTTGCTTGTAGCTCGTCTGTGGTGATGATTAGTATATCGTCCACATAACGCCGGTAAAAGGCCAAGTTGTTGATGTCTGAGGATCTCTTTTCTTCTAAGTGTGCCATGAAGATGTCCGCTAGAATAGGACCAAGAGGACTCCCCATGGCCACTCCGTCAATTTGGCGGTATGACTTAGTTTGAAAATTGAATAGGATGTTGGCGGTACATAGTAGTAGTAGCCTCTCCAGAATAGGTGTTGGTATGCCTAATTTTAGTTGTTTGTCTTCAATGCGTTCCCTTATTATTTTCACTGTCTCCTCTAATGGAACGTTAGTGAATAGGGAGGCTATATCCATGGATGCCATGTGTTTGTTATTTATGTCCATAGTATCCAATAATTCCACCAGTTGGAATGTATCTCTGAGTATTTTTGGATCGAAGGACTGTCGTACTGGTTTTAACAATTCGGCTAACCATCTCGCCATTCGGTGTTGTGCAGAGTTAACCATGGACAGGATAGGTCTTAGCGGGATGCCGGGCTTGTGAAGTTTGGGTAGACCGTACATCTGAGGAGTGTGCGAGCCGCGTGGTGTAAGCGTTTTTGCAGTGGCCTCACTGATGAGTCCCGCATTCACAAGTGACTGGATCTCTTTCCTCATTATAGCATCCAGGTCCTCCGAGTCGGAGGACCTGGATGCTATAATGAGGAAAGAGATCCAGTCACTTGTGAATGCGGGACTCATCAGTGAGGCCACTGCAAAAACGCTCACACCACGCGGCTCGCACACTCCTCAGATGTACGGTCTACCCAAACTTCACAAGCCCGGCATCCCGCTAAGACCTATCCTGTCCATGGTTAACTCTGCACAACACCGAATGGCGAGATGGTTAGCCGAAATGTTAAAACCAGTACGACAGTCCTTCGATCCAAAAATACTCAGAGATACATTCCAACTGGTGGAATTATTGGATACGATGGACATAAACAACAAACACATGGCATCCATGGATATAGCCTCCCTATTCACTAACGTTCCATTAGAGGAGACAGTGAAAATAATAAGGGAACGCATTGAAGACAAACAACTAAAATTAGGCATACCAACACCTATTCTGGAGAGGCTACTACTACTATGTACCGCCAACATCCTATTCAATTTTCAAACTAAGTCATACCGCCAAATTGACGGAGTGGCCATGGGGAGTCCTCTTGGTCCTATTCTAGCGGACATCTTCATGGCACACTTAGAAGAAAAGAGATCCTCAGACATCAACAACTTGGCCTTTTACCGGCGTTATGTGGACGATATACTAATCATCACCACAGACGAGCTACAAGCAACATCGTTTCAGGCCACAATGAACAAGACGCATAAAAACATCTCTCTATCTATGGAACACGAACACAACGAAGCGTTACCGTTCCTAGATATTCTAATGAGACGTAGAGCAGACGGCACAATTCAAAGATCGGTGTATCGCAAAGAAACATGGACTGGCCAATACCTAAATTTTCAGAGCTTCACACCTGTCCAGTACAAACGGGGCTTAGTACGGACCTTGTTTGACCGTGCTAGAAAGATATGCACCCAGGACACACTGACAGAGGAATTTGAAACTCTGAAGAATGTCTTAAACCTGAATGGGTACTCCACAGGATTTATAAAGCGCCATTGCCAACAGCCCAAACCCAAAGCAGACGTAACTACAGTCCCTAAACTCAAGGTATTCATCCAGCTAACCTTTCGAGGGGATGACGTAATGCAACGTCTACAAGACCGGCTTACTACAGCAGTAGGTCAAACATTCTGTGCGGCAACTCCAGTCATTAGATGTAAAACCGTACCCATTCCTACACCAACAGTCAAAGAGCCTGTTCCTCTGTACGCCACAAACAATTGTATTTACCAATTCACATGTAGATGCCAGGCCGTTTACATTGGCCGAACGGAGAGACAGCTTAACAAACGGGTGTTAGAACACATACCTCAATGGGTCAACAAGATACAACACACAGGAGATGATAGCCACGAGGAGCCGACACACCGGAAGCTCCCGGCGTCTTCAATCGGCAAGCACATTGTTGCCAGTCGCCATGTTGTGTCCAGAGAGACTGCATTTCGCGTGTTGTTTAGAACACAGAATACTCGCTTGTTAAAATTTGCAGAAGCAATTATGATCTATCAACGCAAGCCAGAATTGTGTAAACAGAAAGACATGTTAGTCAGCTTAAAATTACCGTGGTAGACAATCGACATTACTGTGCGAAATTGTGTATATTTCAACTTGAAGGATTTATCTAGTTAATTTCACGTAAGTTGTGTGAGTTCTGCAGTATGTACCTGACGAGATGCAGCGAAATATGCCAGGCAATAAATCGTGCAATCTATTGTTTGTGTCTTCGTTATTCAAATTCACTACGGGAAAACATTGTTTTGAATAATTTTATTGTCAGTTTTCAGTTGTCCTTGTGAAATGACATGACCCAAAAAATCAATTTCTTGTAGGCCCAATTCGACTTTGCTCGGTTTGACAGTGAGACCGAAGAGTCGCAACCTATCGAAGACATGTCTTAGTTTCAGTAAGTGTGTTGTCCAGTCCTCTGTATGGACACAAATATCATCTATATAGGTTACTGTATTCGTCACTCCATGTAGCAAATCTCTAGTTAAGTGTACGAAAGTGGCAGGAGCATTACGAAGTCCGAAAGGAAGAAATCGCCACTCGTAAAGGCCTAGAGGCGTTGAGAATGCAGTAAGATGGATAGATTGAGTCTGCATAGGGACCTGCCAATATGCCTTAGTAAGGTCTAATTTAGAAAAGATTTTGGAGGTGGACATATCAAGAATAAGATCTTCGCAGGAAGGAATTGGTTCTGCGTCGATCTTAGTGACGTTGTTGAGTTTTCTATAGTCCACACAAAGACGAATGGTGGAGTCTTTTTTCTTGACCAGGACGATTGGAAAGGAGTACTCAGATGTAGATTTTTGAATAATTCCACTAGCTTCTAAATTAAGAATTTCCTTATTTAGATTTTCCCTATAGCTAAGTGGGATAGAGTACGGCCTGCATTTGATAGGCTTCGAGTCCGAAAGAAGGATGGAGTGCTCGATTCTGTCCGTCCTACCCGGAATGTCGGAAAATATGTCCTTGTATTCAGTCACTAATTCTATTATCTGTCGTCGTTGTTCATCTGTCAGTCCCGTTTCTAATCGTATGCAATCTAATGCAGCAGTCTTGTCCACAATTGGAATGGGTAGTTCCATCCCGTCGTCGTCTACCTGATTCAGTACGGTTGTGGTGCTAAGTGCGTTTTCTGTAATCTGACTAAGTGTATGCATCTCGTCGGATTTGCCAGTCTCGCTAACTAGTGTAGTTGCGTTGTGTACGTCTGTCGTCTCATCCATAGGTGTGGATGCATTGTGTTCGTCTGTCTCTAATTCTGTCTCTTGTCGTGAAAAGTAGGGTTTCACCATGTTGATATGAAATATCTCTAAGTGTCTGTTTATCGATATTTCATATTCGACATCCGAAAGTTTTTGTATCACTTTGAATGGCCCTTGCCACGACGTTACCATTTTATTATGCTTGTCTGGTAGTAGGACCATTACGTCTTGATCAGTTTCAAGTCTCATGGGTCTAGCACTTTTCTTAGGACTGTGATGTTTGAGGATATCTGAACTGTTCACTGGAGTGAATCCATTCTTCTCCTCCCAGATAGATATTTCTTCATCTGTACAGTGCCTTAGCTGGGGTAGACACCCAAGAATTAAATCGGTACAAGGGTTGTCTAGTATTGCACAAGTAAAGGTACCAGAAAGGAACGGGGTGTTTATACGGGCTCTTGCCAGAGGATAGGTTTCTATATTACCAGAAAAAGTCCGGCATTTTACAGAGTCACCAGTATAATCCTTTGGATTAACAAGTTCCTTTTTCACACCAATAATAGAGCTCCCACTGTCAAGCAAACATCGGCATGGCTTCTCATTGACCATTGCAGAGTGAAACAATAGATTGCCTCTGGAGGCTATAGCTGCATTTGCATTCTCTACGGAGGATGTTACAATATGCCCACATGTAAGTTTGCCGTCTGCATGAAATTGGTGACATTGGTCACAATTGTCAAAGCGTAATACATCGTTCACACAACAAACATCTTCAGATTGCTTAAAAGGTAATACATTCTCGATATCACACTCAGTCTCACTACCACTATCAGACGATGTATCAATCAAAATAGCATTGTTGGCCTTCATTCTTTGGCGGCCTAGGCACTTATTAGAATAGTGACCGTAGCTTGAACAGAAGAAGCATTTGACTGCACGCCTGTATGCAGTTCTTTTGTTTTGTTGCTTCTTAATGACCATCTCAAGATGTGTCGGATAGTTTGGTGATTTATCACACATAGAATAAGTATCATGAAACAGTTGGCAATAGATACATTTCGACACTTTCTTATCTTTCTTGTCGACTCTATGAAATGGTTTTCTATTACTCTGATAGCTTTTAGGTTGGTCCTTCACAAAAGAAACTATTTCAGAGTCACTATTAGATGTCTTAAAAATATCTCTATTTGAGGAAAAATATGCAGAGCCTTTCTTTTCAAATTGTTCTATGGTCTCAATGTCTGACTGCTGCAGGAATTTAGCGAAAGGAGATGGTATAGTGGATATGACTTTATCCATGGCTATTAAATTTTTAAGTTTGTCAAAATCCTTTCCTATCTTTGATGCACTAAGCCATCTATTTAGTACGCTTTGGACATTTGAGACATAATCGATAAAAGTCTCACTTGGCTTAGGTTTTAAATTGGGAAACTGTACTTGATACCCAGGGGCATCAAGTAAGAAATGTTGCATTATCCTATCGTGGATGTACTGATAGTTAGATCTAAGATCAGTTGGTATTGATTCTATTACTTTAAGGGGCTCCCCACTTAAGTTCTTCATGTAGATCATGGCCCACATATCGATTGGTACTTGGTGGTATTTTAGTTGATACTCGACATTTTCTGTCCAGGCTGATATGGAATCTTCTTTACAAAATGGTTTGATAATGTTTTTGTACTTATTAAATTTATTTTCTTCTTGCTGACTTTTTAGTTTAGTAGCAGAGATCTCTAAGTGTGAATCTACATCCATACCTTTCATCTTTAACTGTGTCTCTGATTCTACCTGTATTTGTTTTTCTTTCACTCTTGCCATTTCATCTATCTCCCTTTGTTTTAATTCTAATTCCTTCTGTTTAATTTCCTTATCATGTTCTAGTTGTTTTTGTTTCATCTCCTTATCATGCTCTCTTTCTCGTGCACGTTCATCTCTCTCAGCATCTTTTGCTTCTTTAAATGTTCGATCAGCATATTGCTCTAAGTCCTTTCCTGTGTATTCTAATTCCTTGCCTGCTTTTATGAAATCAGCTAAAGTTGCCATGTTGTTGGGAGATTAGCTAGATTTGATAGGCACTTAAATATTTACTCACTTATTTGTACTAGATATGTAATGTTTTTAAATCCCTGAGTAGAAAAGAAATTATACTCGTAGGTTATAACCTGAAAAACAGACCACAAAAAATGTGCTAATACATCACACGCTGAAAAAGAGATGCATTATTAATCATATTGCATGCAAAATCATATGGGTATACTCAACTTAAAATTCCAGATCAATCATGTACACTCATTTGGCACCTCAAGTTCATTCGTCTGGTAATACCACACACAGCTTGAGTTATGCTTTTGCCCAGCTGATGTTCACCCTGGTTATCAAGAGCATCAACAATTAACCACTTGCAAACGATATATAAATCTAGACAATTTTTACAATTACAAGCCCCAGGAACATATAATGTGGTTTAATTAATATTAAATGTCACTGTCCTGTCTTCGTTCTAACGTCTTTTGCCTTCACTAACTCTAACTGTTTAATTTATGGAAGTGTTATGCAGACTGCGTCTCATTTGCATAGCAAAAGTAGTGCCATCGCGACGGCAAGAAATAGAAAAAATAAATAAATAGATAAATAAATGCTTTGAAATAAATATAAAGATAATAATAATGTTTAAATAAATAAATATATTCAATAAATAACTAATATAAACAAATAATATTTGATATAAGTCGACGATTCAGGCGAGCAGCCGCTTTGCGATTCGTAAACAATCAGTCGCTGACTGCCAATGGCGTAATGCAGCTGTTTGTCAGTCGCGATACGTCAGAGGCGCAGCGCTATTTTTAGATTGGAAAAATCGATTTTCTTCTCGGCTCAGTTTTGTGTATCGCTCCGCCATGAATTATATTTGACAAATACTAGTAAATAAATAAGTAATTACAGAAATAAATGATACAAAACTATAACAATAATACTTACAAATGAGAAGAAAACATGTTCATAAGCACAAAATAATTCATTAAGCACAAATAAACATAACTTGGTCACGATGGGCACAGCTCGCACTTTGTTCTGTCTGCACACGCCATTGTCACTAACGTAAATTAAACCCTGTGATTATCTAGCCTTAATACTAATTTAGAGCCGTGGGTGAGTGTTTTAACTTGAACAATTGTCCAAGCCACACTTCTGACACCACTTTATCCTAGCCTGTCAGCAACCGATGTCACAGGCATTCTAGGATACTTCTCTCGCAACACACAAAAGACTTGCTAGTCGTACGAGAGGAATTGGTTACACATTTTATTGCCACTGGCTCTTTGTATCACATCAATGTACAACAAACAGTCGCTAACAAATCACACAAGAATAAATGCACAGAACTTCCTATCACTAGTCGTTTCCTAACCCTATCGCTAATCTATCTACTCGGCTAACGAAACAAGCATCGCTAAGCGATGTTATCACTCTGAAGTCTGTGTCCCGTCTGATTCTACTCCGCGTGCTGTTTACACAGTACGCGGAAGGACTCAGGGCGCACTACGGCTTTTTGCGTGCGGCCTCATTTAGCACGCTCGAGTAGTGGCCTCCCTTGAGTTACACTCTAGATTCACGTTGCCGTGACCAGAGTGCTAACTCTCTGGTCGACACCTCCGTAACTCATGAGAGAACTATTTAATAGTTCCCCTTCCTATCACCTACCCTGCCCTCATGTAGGGGCACTGAGTTACCTCTAATCTACTGGAGGTAGACCACTCATTCGGGGTGGTCTTCCTCCTCTATACTTGAGTCTTTGACAGGTTACTTGGCTATTGTATGAGGGATGGAGGGTTACTTGGCTATTGTATGAGGGATGGAGGGTTACTTGGCTATTGTATGAGGGGTGGAGGGTTACTTGGCTATTGTATGAGGGGTGGAGGGTTACTTGGCTATTGTATGAGGGGATGGAGGGTTACTTGGCTATTGTATGAGGGGTGGAGGGTTACTTGGCTATTGTATGAGGGGTGGAGGGTTACTTGGCTATTGTATGAGGGAGTGGAGGGTTACTTGGCTATTGTATGAGGGGTGGAGGGTTACTTGGCTATTGTATGAGGGGATGGAGGGTTACTTGGCTATTGTATGAGGGGTGGAGGGTTACTTGGCTATTGTATGAGGGGTGGAGGGTTACTTGGCTATTGTATGAGGGGGTGGAGGGTTACTTGGCTATTGTATGAGGGGTGGAGGGTTACTTGGCTATTGTATGAGGGGTGGAGGGTTACTTGGCTATTGTATGAGGGGTGGAGGGTTACTTGGCTATTGTATGAGGGGTGGAGGGTTACTTGGCTATTGTATGAGGGGTGGAGGGTTACTTGGCTATTGTATGAGGGGTGGAGGGTTACTTGGCTATTGTATGAGGGGTGGAGGGTTACTTGGCTATTGTATGAGGGGTGGAGGGTTACTTGGCTATTGTATGAGGGGTGGAGGGTTACTTGGCTATTGTATGAGGGGATGGAGGGTTACTTGGCTATTGTATGAGGGGTGGAGGGTTACTTGGCTATTGTATGAGGGGATGGAGGGTTACTTGGCTATTGTATGAGGGATGGAGGGTTACTTGGCTATTGTATGAGGGGTGGAGGGTTACTTGGCTATTGTATGAGGGGTGGAGGGTTACTTGGCTATTGTATGAGGGGTGGAGGGTTACTTGGCTATTGTATGAGGGGGGGAAGGGTTACTTGGCTATTGTATGAGGGGTGGAGGGTTACTTGGCTATTGTATGAGGGGTGGAGGGTTACTTGGCTATTGTATGAGGGGTGGAGGGTTACTTGGCTATTGTATGAGGGGTGGAGGGTTACTTGGCTATTGTATGAGGGGGTGGAGGGTTACTTGGCTATTGTATGAGGGGTGGAGGGTTACTTGGCTATTGTATGAGGGGTGGAGGGTTACTTGGCTATTGTATGAGGGGTGGAGGGTTACTTGGCTATTGTATGAGGGGTGGAGGGTTACTTGGCTATTGTATGAGGGGTGGAGGGTTACTTGGCTATTGTATGAGGGGGTGGAGGGTTACTTGGCTATTGTATGAGGGGGTGGAGGGTTACTTGGCTATTGTATGAGGGGTGGAGGGTTACTTGGCTATTGTATGAGGGGTGGAGGGTTACTTGGCTATTGTATGAGGGGTGGAGGGTTACTTGGCTATTGTATGAGGGGTGGAGGGTTACTTGGCTATTGTATGAGGGGTGGAGGGTTACTTGGCTATTGTATGAGGGGTGGAGGGTTACTTGGCTATTGTATGAGGGGGTGGAGGGTTACTTGGCTATTGTATGAGGGGTGGAGGGTTACTTGGCTATTGTATGAGGGGTGGAGGGTTACTTGGCTATTGTATGAGGGGTGGAGGGTTACTTGGCTATTGTATGAGGGGTGGAGGGTTACTTGGCTATTGTATGAGGGGTGGAGGGTTACTTGGCTATTGTATGAGGGGTGGAGGGTTACTTGGCTATTGTATGAGGGGTGGAGGGTTACTTGGCTATTGTATGAGGGGGTGGAGGGTTACTTGGCTATTGTATGAGGGGTGGAGGGTTACTTGGCTATTGTATGAGGGGTGGAGGGTTACTTGGCTATTGTATGAGGGGTGGAGGGTTACTTGGCTATTGTATGAGGGGATGGAGGGTTACTTGGCTATTGTATGAGGGGTGGAGGGTTACTTGGCTATTGTATGAGGGGATGGAGGGTTACTTGGCTATTGTATGAGGGGTGGAGGGTTACTTGGCTATTGTATGAGGGGTGGAGGGTTACTTGGCTATTGTATGAGGGGTGGAAGGTTACTTGGCTATTGTATGAGGGGTGGAGGGTTACTTGGCTATTGTATGAGGGGGTGGAGGGTTACTTGGCTATTGTATGAGAGGGTGGAGGGTTACTTGGCTATTGTATGAGGGATGGAGGGTTACTTGGCTATTGTATGAGGGGTGGAGGGTTACTTGGCTATTGGGAAGTCGAAGCTCCCCTTCGAAAAGCCCTGCCTGTCGGAGCTTCGATTTTAACAATAGCCAAGTAACCCTCCACCTCTCATACAATAGCCAAGTAACCCTCCACTCCCTCATACAATAGCCAAGTAACCCTCCACTCCCTCATACAATAGCCAAGTAACCCTCCACCCCCTCATACAATAGCCAAGTAACCGTTCACCCCTCATACAATAGCCAAGTAACCGTTCACCCCCTCATACAATAGCCAAGTAACCCTCCACCCCTCATACAATAGCCAAGTAACCCTCCACCCCTCATACAATAGCCAAGTAACCCTCCACCCCTCATACAATAGCCAAGTAACCCTCCACCCCTCATACAATAGCCAAGTAACCCTCCATCCCTCATACAATAGCCAAGTAACCCTCCACCCCTCATACAATAGCCAAGTAACCCTCCACTCCCTCATACAATAGCCAAGTAACCCTCCACCCCTCATACAATAGCCAAGTAACCCTCCACCCCTCATACAATAGCCAAGTAACCCTCCACCCCCTCATACAATAGCCAAGTAACCTCCACCCCTCATACAATAGCCAAGTAACCCTCCACCCCTCATACAATAGCCAAGTAACCCTCCACTCCCCTCATACAATAGCCAAGTAACCCTCCACCCCTCATACAATAGCCAAGTAACCGTTCCCCCCCTCATACAATAGCCAAGTAACCCTCCACCCCCTCATACAATAGCCAAGTAACCCTCCACCCCTCATACAATAGCCAAGTAACCGTCACCCCTCATACAATAGCCAAGTAACCCTCCATCCCCTCATACAATAGCCAAGTAACCCTCCACCCCTCATACAATAGCCAAGTAACCCTCCACCCCTCATACAATAGCCAAGTAACCCTCCACCCCTCATACAATAGCCAAGTAACCCTCCACCCCCTCATACAATAGCCAAGTAACCCTCCACTCCCTCATACAATAGCCAAGTAACCCTCCACCCCCTCATACAATAGCCAAGTAACCCTCCACCCCCTCATACAATAGCCAAGTAACCCTCCACCCCTCATACAATAGCCAAGTAACCCTCCACCCCCTCATACAATAGCCAAGTAACCGTTCACCCCCTCATACAATAGCCAAGTAACCCTCCATCCCTCATACAATAGCCAAGTAACCCTCCATCCCCTCATACAATAGCCAAGTAACCCTCCACCCCCTCATACAATAGCCAAGTAACCCTCCACCCCTCATACAATAGCCAAGTAACCCTCCACCCCTCATACAATAGCCAAGTAACCGTTCACCCCCTCATACAATAGCCAAGTAACCCTCCACCCCCTCATACAATAGCCAAGTAACCCGTTCACCCCTCATACAATAGCCAAGTAACCCTCCACCCCTCATACAATAGCCAAGTAACCCTCCACCCCTCATACAATAGCCAAGTAACCCTCCACCCCCTCATACAATAGCCAAGTAACCCTCCACCCCTCATACAATAGCCAAGTAACCCTCCACCCCCTCATACAATAGCCAAGTAACCCTCCACCCCTCATACAATAGCCAAGTAACCCTCCACCCCTCATACAATAGCCAAGTAACCGTTCACCCCCTCATACAATAGCCAAGTAACCCTCCACCCCTCATACAATAGCCAAGTAACCCTCCACCCCTCATACAATAGCCAAGTAACCCTCCACTCCCTCATACAATAGCCAAGTAACCCTCCACTCCCTCATACAATAGCCAAGTAACCCTCCACCCCCTCATACAATAGCCAAGTAACCGTTCACCCCCTCATACAATAGCCAAGTAACCTTCACCCCTCATACAATAGCCAAGTAACCCTCCACCCCTCATACAATAGCCAAGTAACCCTCCATCCCTCATACAATAGCCAAGTAACCGTTCACTCCCTCATACAATAGCCAAGTAACCCTCCACCCCCTCATACAATAGCCAAGTAACCCTCCATCCCTCATACAATAGCCAAGTAACCCTCCATCCCTCATACAATAGCCAAGTAACCGTTCACCCCCTCATACAATAGCCAAGTAACCCTCCATCCCTCATACAATAGCCAAGTAACCGTTCACCCCCTCATACAATAGCCAAGTAACCCTCCACCCCCTCATACAATAGCCAAGTAACCCTCCACCCCCTCATACAATAGCCAAGTAACCCTCCACCACCTCATACAATAGCCAAGTAACCCTCCACCCCCTCATACAATAGCCAAGTAACCCTCCACCCCTCATACAATAGCCAAGTAACCCTCCACCTCCTCATACAATAGCCAAGTAACCCTCCACCCCTCATACAATAGCCAAGTAACCCTCCACCCCTCATACAATAGCCAAGTAACCCTCCACCCCTCATACAATAGCCAAGTAACCCTCCACCCCTCATACAATAGCCAAGTAACCCTCCACCCCTCATACAATAGCCAAGTAACCCTCCATCCCTCATACAATAGCCAAGTAACCCACCACCTCTCATACAATAGCCAAGTAACCCTCCACTCCCTCATACAATAGCCAAGTAACCCTCCACCCCCTCATACAATAGCCAAGTAACCGTTCAACCCCTCATACAATAGCCAAGTAACCGTTCACCCCCTCATACAATAGCCAAGTAACCCTCCACCCCCTCATACAATAGCCAAGTAACCCTCCACCCCTCATACAATAGCCAAGTAACTCTCCATCCCTCATACAATAGCCAAGTAACCCTCCATCCCTCATACAATAGCCAAGTAACCTGTCAAAGACTCAAGTATAGAGGAGGAAGACCACCCCGAATGAGTGGTCTACCTCCAGTAGATTAGAGGTAACTCAGTGCCCCTACATGAGGGCAGGGTAGGTGATAGGAAGGGGAACTATTAAATAGTTCTCTCATGAGTTACGGAGGTGTCGACCAGAGAGTTAGCACTCTGGTCACGGCAACGTGAATCTAGAGTGTAACTCAAGAGAGGCCACTACTCGAGCGTGCTAAATGAGGCCGCACGCAAAAAGCCGTAGTGCGCCCTGAGTCCTTCCGCGTACTGTGTAAACAGCACGCGGAGTAGAATCAGACGGGACACAGACTTCAGAGTGATAACATCGCTTAGCGATGCTTGTTTCGTTAGCCGAGTAGATAGATTAGCGATAGGGTTAGGAAACGACTAGTGATAGGAAGTTCTGTGCATTTATTCTTGTGTGATTTGTTAGCGACTGTTTGTTGTACATTGATGTGATACAAAGAGCCAGTGGCAATAAAATGTGTAACCAATTCCTCTCGTACGACTAGCAAGTCTTTTGTGTGTTGCGAGAGAAGTATCCTAGAATGCCTGTGACATCGGTTGCTGACAGGCTAGGATAAAGTGGTGTCAGAAGTGTGGCTTGGACAATTGTTCAAGTTAAAACACTCACCCACGGCTCTAAATTAGTATTAAGGCTAGATAATCACAGGGTTTAATTTACGTTAGTGACAATGGCGTGTGCAGACAGAACAAAGTGCGAGCTGTGCCCATCGTGACCAAGTTATGTTTATTTGTGCTTAATGAATTATTTTGTGCTTATGAACATGTTTTCTTCTCATTTGTAAGTATTATTGTTATAGTTTTGTATCATTTATTTCTGTAATTACTTATTTATTTACTAGTATTTGTCAAATATAATTCATGGCGGAGCGATACACAAAACTGAGCCGAGAAGAAAATCGATTTTTCCAATCTAAAAATAGCGCTGCGCCTCTGACGTATCGCGACTGACAAACAGCTGCATTACGCCATTGGCAGTCAGCGACTGATTGTTTACGAATCGCAAAGCGGCTGCTCGCCTGAATCGTCGACTTATATCAAATATTATTTGTTTATATTAGTTATTTATTGAATATATTTATTTATTTAAACATTATTATTATCTTTATATTTATTTCAAAGCATTTATTTATCTATTTATTTATTTTTTCTATTTCTTGCCGTCGCGATGGCACTACTTTTGCTATGCAAATGAGACGCAGTCTGCATAACACTTCCATAAATTAAACAGTTAGAGTTAGTGAAGGCAAAAGACGTTAGAACGAAGACAGGACAGTGACATTTAATATTAATTAAACCACATTATATGTTCCTAGGGGCTTGTAATTGTAAAAATTGTCTAGATTTATATATCGTTTGCAAGTGGTTAATTGTTGATGCTCTTGATAACCAGGGTGAACATCAGCTGGGCAAAAGCATAACTCAAGCTGTGTGTGGTATTACCAGACGAATGAACTTGAGGTGCCAAATGAGTGTACATGATTGATCTGGAATTTTAAGTTGAGTATACCCATATGATTTTGCATGCAATATGATTAATAATGCATCTCTTTTTCAGCGTGTGATGTATTAGCATATTTTTTGTGGTCTGTTTTTCAGGTTATAACCTACGAGTATAATTTCTTTTCTACTCAGGGATTTAAAAACATTACATATCTAGTACAAATAAGTGAGTAAATATTTAAGTGCCTATCAAATCTAGCTAATCTCCCAACAACATGGCAACTTTAGCTGATTTCATAAAAGCAGGCAAGGAATTAGAATACACAGGAAAGGACTTAGAGCAATATGCTGATCGAAAATTTAAAGAAGCAAAAGATGCTGAGAGAGATGAACGTGCACGAGAAAGAGAGCATGATAAGGAGATGAAACAAAAACAACTAGAACATGATAAGGAAATTAAACAGAAGGAATTAGAATTAAAACAAAGGGAGATAGATGAAATGGCAAGAGTGAAAGAAAAACAAATACAGGTAGAATCAGAGACACAGTTAAAGATGAAAGGTATGGATGTAGATTCACACTTAGAGATCTCTGCTACTAAACTAAAAAGTCAGCAAGAAGAAAATAAATTTAATAAGTACAAAAACATTATCAAACCATTTTGTAAAGAAGATTCCATATCAGCCTGGACAGAAAATGTCGAGTATCAACTAAAATACCACCAAGTACCAATCGATATGTGGGCCATGATCTACATGAAGAACTTAAGTGGGGAGCCCCTTAAAGTAATAGAATCAATACCAACTGATCTTAGATCTAACTATCAGTACATCCACGATAGGATAATGCAACATTTCTTACTTGATGCCCCTGGGTATCAAGTACAGTTTCCCAATTTAAAACCTAAGCCAAGTGAGACTTTTATCGATTATGTCTCAAATGTCCAAAGCGTACTAAATAGATGGCTTAGTGCATCAAAGATAGGAAAGGATTTTGACAAACTTAAAAATTTAATAGCCATGGATAAAGTCATATCCACTATACCATCTCCTTTCGCTAAATTCCTGCAGCAGTCAGACATTGAGACCATAGAACAATTTGAAAAGAAAGGCTCTGCATATTTTTCCTCAAATAGAGATATTTTTAAGACATCTAATAGTGACTCTGAAATAGTTTCTTTTGTGAAGGACCAACCTAAAAGCTATCAGAGTAATAGAAAACCATTTCATAGAGTCGACAAGAAAGATAAGAAAGTGTCGAAATGTATCTATTGCCAACTGTTTCATGATACTTATTCTATGTGTGATAAATCACCAAACTATCCGACACATCTTGAGATGGTCATTAAGAAGCAACAAAACAAAAGAACTGCATACAGGCGTGCAGTCAAATGCTTCTTCTGTTCAAGCTACGGTCACTATTCTAATAAGTGCCTAGGCCGCCAAAGAATGAAGGCCAACAATGCTATTTTGATTGATACATCGTCTGATAGTGGTAGTGAGACTGAGTGTGATATCGAGAATGTATTACCTTTTAAGCAATCTGAAGATGTTTGTTGTGTGAACGATGTATTACGCTTTGACAATTGTGACCAATGTCACCAATTTCATGCAGACGGCAAACTTACATGTGGGCATATTGTAACATCCTCCGTAGAGAATGCAAATGCAGCTATAGCCTCCAGAGGCAATCTATTGTTTCACTCTGCAATGGTCAATGAGAAGCCATGCCGATGTTTGCTTGACAGTGGGAGCTCTATTATTGGTGTGAAAAAGGAACTTGTTAATCCAAAGGATTATACTGGTGACTCTGTAAAATGCCGGACTTTTTCTGGTAATATAGAAACCTATCCTCTGGCAAGAGCCCGTATAAACACCCCGTTCCTTTCTGGTACCTTTTACTTGTGCAATACTAGACAACCCTTGTACCGATTTAATTCTTGGGTGTCTACCCCAGCTAAGGCACTGTACAGATGAAGAAATATCTATCTGGGAGGAGAAGAATGGATTCACTCCAGTGAACAGTTCAGATATCCTCAAACATCACAGTCCTAAGAAAAGTGCTAGACCCATGAGACTTGAAACTGATCAAGACGTAATGGTCCTACTACCAGACAAGCATAATAAAATGGTAACGTCGTGGCAAGGGCCATTCAAAGTGATACAAAAACTTTCGGATGTCGAATATGAAATATCGATAAACAGACACTTAGAGATATTTCATATCAACATGGTGAAACCCTACTTTTCACGACAAGAGACAGAATTAGAGACAGACGAACACAATGCATCCACACCTATGGATGAGACGACAGACGTACACAACGCAACTACACTAGTTAGCGAGACTGGCAAATCCGACGAGATGCATACACTTAGTCAGATTACAGAAAACGCACTTAGCACCACAACCGTACTGAATCAGGTAGACGACGACGGGATGGAACTACCCATTCCAATTGTGGACAAGACTGCTGCATTAGATTGCATACGATTAGAAACGGGACTGACAGATGAACAACGACGACAGATACTAGAATTAGTGACTGAATACAAGGACATATTTTCCGACATTCCGGGTAGGACGGACAGAATCGAGCACTCCATCCTTCTTTCGGACTCGAAGCCTATCAAATGCAGGCCGTACTCTATCCCACTTAGCTATAGGGAAAATCTAAATAAGGAAATTCTTAATTTAGAAGCTAGTGGAATTATTCAAATATCTACATCTGAGTACTCCTTTCCAATCGTCCTGGTCAAGAAAAAAGACTCCACCATTCGTCTTTGTGTGGACTATAGAAAACTCAACAACGTCACTAAGATCGACGCAGAACCAATTCCTTCCTGCGAAGATCTTATTCTTGATATGTCCACCTCCAAAATCTTTTCTAAATTAGACCTTACTAAGGCATATTGGCAGGTCCCTATGCAGACTCAATCTATCCATCTTACTGCATTCTCAACACCTCTAGGTCTTTACGAGTGGCGATTTCTTCCTTTCGGACTTCGTAATGCTCCTGCCACTTTCGTACACTTAACTAGAGATTTGCTACATGGAGTGACGAATACAGTAACCTATATAGATGATATTTGTGTCCATACAGAGGACTGGACAACACACTTACTGAAACTAAGACATGTCTTCGATAGGTTGCGACTCTTCGGTCTCACTGTCAAACCGAGCAAAGTCGAATTGGGCCTACAAGAAATTGATTTTTTGGGTCATGTCATTTCACAAGGACAACTGAAAACTGACAATAAAATTATTCAAAACAATGTTTTTCCCGTAGTGAATTTGAATAACGAAGACACAAACAATAGATTGCACGATTTATTGCCTGGCATATTTCGCTGCATCTCGTCAGGTACATACTGCAGAACTCACACAACTTACGTGAAATTAACTAGATAAATCCTTCAAGTTGAAATATACACAATTTCGCACAGTAATGTCGATTGTCTACCACGGTAATTTTAAGCTGACTAACATGTCTTTCTGTTTACACAATTCTGGCTTGCGTTGATAGATCATAATTGCTTCTGCAAATTTTAACAAGCGAGTATTCTGTGTTCTAAACAACACGCGAAATGCAGTCTCTCTGGACACAACATGGCGACTGGCAACAATGTGCTTGCCGATTGAAGACGCCGGGAGCTTCCGGTGTGTCGGCTCCTCGTGGCTATCATCTCCTGTGTGTTGTATCTTGTTGACCCATTGAGGTATGTGTTCTAACACCCGTTTGTTAAGCTGTCTCTCCGTTCGGCCAATGTAAACGGCCTGGCATCTACATGTGAATTGGTAAATACAATTGTTTGTGGCGTACAGAGGAACAGGCTCTTTGACTGTTGGTGTAGGAATGGTACGGTTTTACATCTAATGACTGGAGGTTGCCGCACAGATGTTTGACCTACTGCTGTAGTAAGCCGGTCTTGTAGACGTTGCATTACGTCATCCCCTCGAAAGGTTAGCTGGATGAATACCTTGAGTTTAGGGACTGTAGTTACGTCTGCTTTGGGTTTGGGCTGTTGGCAATGGCGCTTTATAAATCCTGTGGAGTACCCATTCAGGTTTAAGACATTCTTCAGAGTTTCAAATTCCTCTGTCAGTGTGTCCTGGGTGCATATCTTTCTAGCACGGTCAAACAAGGTCCGTACTAAGCCCCGTTTGTACTGGACAGGTGTGAAGCTCTGAAAATTTAGGTATTGGCCAGTCCCATGTTTCTTTGCGATACACCGATCTTTGAATTGTGCCGTCTGCTCTACGTCTCATTAGAATATCTAGGAACGGTAACGCTTCGTTGTGTTCGTGTTCCATAGATAGAGAGATGTTTTTTATGCGTCTTGTTCATTGTGGCCTGAAACGAATGTTGCTTGTAGCTCGTCTGTGGTGATGATTAGTATATCGTCCACATAACGCCGGTAAAAGGCCACGTTGTTGATGTCTGAGGATCTCTTTTCTTCTAAGTGTGCCATGAAGATGTCCGCTAGAATAGGACCAAGAGGACTCCCCATGGCCACTCCGTCAATTTGGCGGTATGACTTAGTTTGAAAAATTGAATAGGATGTTGGCGGTACATAGTAGTAGTAGCCTCTCCAGAATAGGTGTTGTTATGCCTAATTTTAAGTTGTTTGTCTTCAATGCGTTCCCTTATTATTTTCACTGTCTCCTCTAATGGAACGTTAGTGAATAGGGAGCTATATCCATGGATGCCATGTGTTTTGTTGTTATGTCCATCGTATCCAATAATTCCACCAGTTTTGGGAAAGTATCTCTGAGTATTTTTGGATCGAAGGACTGTCGTACTGGTTTTTTAAAATTTCGGCTAACCATCTCGCCATTCGGTGTTGTGCAGAGTTAACCATGGACAGGATAGGTCTTAGCGGATGCCGGGCTTGTGAAGTTTGGGTAGACCGTACATCTGAGGAGTGTGCGAGCCGCGTGGTGTGAGCGTTTTTGCAGTGGCCTCACTGATGAGTCCCGCATTCACAATGACTGGATCTCTTTCCTCATTATAGCATCCAGGTCCTCCGACTCGGAGGACCTGGATGCTATAATGAGGAAAGAGATCCAGTCACTTGTGAATGCGGGGACTCATCAGTGAGGCCACTGCAAAAACGCTCTACACCACGCGGCTCGCACACTCCTCAGATGTACGGTCTACCCAAACTTCACAAAGCCCGGCATCCCGCTAAGACCTATCCTGTCCATGGTTAACTCTGCACAACACCGAATGGCGAGATGGTTAGCCGAATTGTTAAACCAGTACGACAGTCCTTCGATCCAAAAATACTCAGAGATACATTCCAACTGGTGGAATTATTGGATACGATGGACATAACAACAAACACATGGCATCCATGGATATAGCCTCCCTATTCACTAACGTTCCATTAGAGGAGACAGTGAAAATAATAAGGGAACGCATTGAAGACAAACAACTAAAATTAGGCATACCAACACCTATTCTGGAGAGGCTACTACTACTATGTACCGCCAACATCCTATTCAATTTTCAAACTAAGTCATACCGCCAAATTGACGGAGTGGCCATGGGGAGTCCTCTTGGTCCTATTCTAGCGGACATCTTCATGGCACACTTAGAAGAAAAGAGATCCTCAGACATCAACAACTTGGCCTTTTACCGGCGTTATGTGGACGATATACTAATCATCACCACAGACGAGCTACAAGCAACATCGTTTCAGGCCACAATGAACAAGACGCATAAAAACATCTCTCTATCTATGGAACACGAACACAACGAAGCGTTACCGTTCCTAGATATTCTAATGAGACGTAGAGCAGACGGCACAATTCAAAGATCGGTGTATCGCAAAGAAACATGGACTGGCCAATACCTAAATTTTCAGAGCTTCACACCTGTCCAGTACAAACGGGGCTTAGTACGGACCTTGTTTGACCGTGCTAGAAAGATATGCACCCAGGACACACTGACAGAGGAATTTGAAACTCTGAAGAATGTCTTAAACCTGAATGGGTACTCCACAGGATTTATAAAGCGCCATTGCCAACAGCCCAAACCCAAAGCAGACGTAACTACAGTCCCTAAACTCAAGGTATTCATCCAGCTAACCTTTCGAGGGGATGACGTAATGCAACGTCTACAAGACCGGCTTACTACAGCAGTAGGTCAAACATTCTGTGCGGCAACTCCAGTCATTAGATGTAAAACCGTACCCATTCCTACACCAACAGTCAAAGAGCCTGTTCCTCTGTACGCCACAAACAATTGTATTTACCAATTCACATGTAGATGCCAGGCCGTTTACATTGGCCGAACGGAGAGACAGCTTAACAAACGGGTGTTAGAACACATACCTCAATGGGTCAACAAGATACAACACACAGGAGATGATAGCCACGAGGAGCCGACACACCGGAAGCTCCCGGCGTCTTCAATCGGCAAGCACATTGTTGCCAGTCGCCATGTTGTGTCCAGAGAGACTGCATTTCGCGTGTTGTTTAGAACACAGAATACTCGCTTGTTAAAATTTGCAGAAGCAATTATGATCTATCAACGCAAGCCAGAATTGTGTAAACAGAAAGACATGTTAGTCAGCTTAAAATTACCGTGGTAGACAATCGACATTACTGTGCGAAATTGTGTATATTTCAACTTGAAGGATTTATCTAGTTAATTTCACGTAAGTTGTGTGAGTTCTGCAGTATGTACCTGACGAGATGCAGCGAAATATGCCAGGCAATAAATCGTGCAATCTATTGTTTGTGTCTTCGTTATTCAAATAAAATTATTACCAAAATTATGAACCTGACCATGCCTACAACAAAGAAGCAGGTCAGGAGCCTTTTGGGTTTAATAAATTATTATAGCAAGTTCATACCGAACTTAGCTGAAATTACAAGTGTTTTTTTCAAATGTTTTAAAAGCATCAGTAAAATTGGATGTCAAAGATGCATTATTAATTTCTGCATTGTCAAAATTGAAAATTCTATTTAGCAATGTACTAATCCTCCGTTTGCCTAATCCTAGGCTCGTTTATTATCTTAGGACAGATGCCAGCAGGATTTCCATCGCTGCAGTA
Source organism: Cepaea nemoralis (assembly GCA_014155875.1). Taxonomy (NCBI): domain Eukaryota; kingdom Metazoa; phylum Mollusca; class Gastropoda; order Stylommatophora; family Helicidae; genus Cepaea; species Cepaea nemoralis. The sequence goes on along the minus strand of JACEFZ010010372.1, from coordinate 6,019 downwards.
CTAGGGCCCGTTTTATGATGGGATCTTCCCTCCGATTTGCTACGTGAGCCGCAAGATCACACCGGCTGAGTCCAGATATTCCATATCAGAGTTGGAAGCCCTAAGCGTCATCTATTCGGTGAGGAAGTTGCATCGATTTCTGGCGGGTAATCACTTTGTGGTCCAGACTGACAACTCCCCGATCACGGTCATACAAGTGGGGTACATCGGAATGACCGCATCTACAGGTGGTCGTTAATATTACAGAATTATACTTTTTGTATAGAGCATATTTAAAGGGTAGGGACAACATCCTTGCTGATACCCTTAGTCGACCATCTGAGGTAGAAATACCTGATATTCCACACAAGTAGGTAGTTTAAGAAACGTTCATTTACTATACACTTAACGTATCCTGTGTAGATTATACTATTGTGTAAATAGACATCAGGATCAGAACTGTGTGCTAAGAACAGTGAACTACCATGTGTCCGTAGACAGCAGAATGACAACTGTGCGCCAAGAACAAGGAAATCACCGTGTGTACACAGACAGCTCGTTACTTACTATGCTCCATTTGTGCTACGGTGAATCACCTGCGTTACTCATATCAGAACAGTGTCAGAACATTGTGAAATAACATTGTAAAATAACAGACACGAAGATACTTGTCTACGACACCAGCGGACTCAACGAGTGTAAGAATACCCATAGGACACAAGTATGACTGTGTAGTGTAGATAGCATACCCAGGATAAGTGTGTATATATAAACTATGCCAACGAAAGCAATTTCTATACATTATGGCAACCACTAACCTGAGGTAAATAGACATCATGTATATATACTTATTGTGATATGTAATGTAACGGTTTTAATATAGTGGTAAATTATAGATAGGTTAGTTACTTTAATATACATTTAGATTAGATTTAGGCAATATAATAGATTTTTTTTTTTTAGTTTAGATAAATCATTAATTTACCCACTTACTTAGCAAAAAATTAGAGTGGGATAAAGTGGTTTAAAAAAAAATTAGAAACGTAGATTAGAATATTACAGCAAACAAAATGACAGCGAATCAAAGATTAGTATAAATAGCTTAAGATGGGAATAACACCATTTAGTCATTTAATTTCATTTAATTACATTTTATTTCATTCCATCTTCATGAACACTTTAACAACCTCATCATTTAGGACTAAAATTAGGATATATGTTTAGGATAAAAGGATTATACTTATGAACATACCTCATTTAGACCATGTATTTTAAAAATATCCATTATATTTGTTTCATTTAAACTTTAAAAAACATTATTTAAAATTTTGTTACATTTTACATTACCCATTTCATAAAGATACATAACTCATCTCACATCATTTTTTTTTTTTTTTTAGATAGTTAGATTACTTCCCTTAAATTAGAAAAATTTTGTACAACAAAAATAGAATTTAGATAGTTAGAGTATTTGTCAGAAGTCGGGGTGCCCCACCGGCTAGATGAAAGTTTTTTTCACTGGCGAGCAACCCCTAATAGTCAGAAACTGACTAGGGACAAAACTATATGGCTGAACTATAGATTAAGCCCTGAATATCCAACGTACAGCTCCAAGTGGCTCGTTAAAAAATTTGAAATGAACTGTGCTGAATATTCGCCAAGGAATAGAAAGAGAAGGTTAGCTCAGATAATGTTTTAAGTCTAAATATGTGATTATAGACGACTATCTCAGTACAGGTTTTCTCCCTGACTGCTCCTTTCCTTGGTGTGTAAGTAAACCCCCCACCAATGTACACACACAACACGTATGCGCAATTGGAAAAAAATTTTGACAGAATTATGAGTTACAATACTACAACATTTATTTGCTAATCATAACAATAGACATCGGATGCTTGTAAATATGAGGATGATAAAATCATATAACATATTGTGATGAGAAACATTACGTAACTTTACTTGTTACTTCATCTATCTGGAACTGTGGTCCAAATCCCCACTCTCCAGTAGACTCAACAAAAGAACAGCTTCCCGTATTCTGACGACTGCCAGTCCTGGCTCCCCCTAGTCATAACTCGTTCTTGAGATCTATAACATAGGTGCTCCTTGTGAGAGCTTGAAAAAAAGTCAAAAATGTGTTTATCAGTTCTACATCAGCGCAATCCTAATTAAAACATATCATAACAAAAACATATACAATGACCTCTGGCCAAGTTTATCTTCCCGCTCTACTGTGTTCACCATCCTCCTTCTCCCTACTGTCTTTAGTCTGGGACGGGCTTTTAAATTTGTCTCACACGCCTGTAATGATTACATTTCTGCCGCCCCATGTCCATGTCGCTAATACAGAAATTCTGTGTCGTACAGCCGCTCCGTCCAATGTTAGTTTAGCAGCTCACAGGGTCGGTAAGGGTATTATAACAATACCTGATCATCCGGGCTTGCAAGCCGTGACAAGTAGCTGTGCCAGGTTTCCATGCATTACAGTGGACGCACGCCCACAATACACTGAGAAAGTTTAGCACCCTATACCAATTGTGGGTAATGTCTGTACCATTACACCTCTGCTTCCAACACAATCATTGGCCAATGTGCCAATGCGCAGACAATAGCATAACACTTCATATTGGTAAGTTTGCATATGACAAATCAATATATCAAACTCCAATACACATAAACATATTGATTAAACTAGACATATTACGATACTTTAACATCATAGCATAATGCACTAGTTAGTTACTGCTGTTGTAAGAATTAAAAAAATAGTCAGTTGACTATAATCTGTACAACAAATGCACACACCAACAGGCAACTACGATAGTGTACAAAGAAATGACAAGCATCTACCAAGACACCAAAAAGTATACCCAGAAAAGATCTGCCTTTCACAAGTTTCTACTTCTCAGAAGAGTAATACATGAAGCACAATGATATTGAACACAGAACTTAGAAAGAACACTCAAGTACCCTATGACAATGATAGTTCTTGCAATAACCTAGATCAGATATAGACTGAAAATCAGTAACTAAGAAAAACTTTTGTAGTGAAATCTAACATAAAAATCATGTGTATGACTACAGACATTGAGATAGTTCCTACCTGTTCTGAAGTCAGACTTAATCTAAAGGGGAAAAATCTAGCAGGGTTTTTATACCTAGCCTAGCAGTAGACCTTATCTCCCAGGAATTCCATTCATAAATTCTTCTTATCTCCTCCTGACGTTAGTTGCAATTAACTCCAAGTCTGTCCAGTCATAAAATTCTTTCTGCATGCACACTAGCCTTCACACCTGTGGGTCTGACCATTATTAGCCCACTGAGTCTTATCAGTGATTTCACACCTTCCTGAGTCTGCCAGTCTGAGTGGACGGGGCTTGTTTACCGCCCTGGGGCTATTATCTCTCCCTGTTCAAAGTTGTTCACGCCTGAGTGGTTTTATTTCACTCACTGGCCCAGTTCATTGTTGATTCAGCCAGGGTCTACCTGAACGAGAAGGTGCCAATGTGTCTGTGTGGTGTCAAAGCCCGTCTGGGTCAGCAGTTTTTAAAGGTGTAGACTAATTTAAATTATCTAGTTGTGTCCATCTCAAGTATCCCATTTTACTTGCCATCTGCAAGCTTACGTCATGGCTGGTTGGTTTGTTTACTTGCAGGTTTTGCAAGCTTACGTCAAAACAGTATAGCCTGAATATAGAGAAAACAGTTTTGTTCGTCTGTTGATCCTCTACATGGCCCATCAAAAGTGAACCGAAAATTGTTCTGGGAAGTAAAGGCTGCCTATTCGTGACAGTATTAGTATTTATATAGAATATAGTTTTTAATAATATCAGGGTACAGTCTATCAACCCGATTTCACCCATGTAAATTTTTGTAAATACATGACTCGTGCAGTAAGTTAAGCACAGTCATGAAGCTCAACTCTTTTCAAACTGAGCTAAACTTGTACAGTGTCACTTCAAGGTTTTTAAATAATTGTGAGAATAAAAGATGTGTGACAGAAGTGTGAAAGTGAGAGAAAATGGTAAATATACAATGGAGAGTGAAGGCAGCCAGCGGATTTTTTCTGCCGCTCAGCGCGACTTTTTATTATTTGTCTGCGTCGAGCGTTTTTCTTTCAATGTTATAATGTGCTGTCTTAAAAGTATTATGTGTAGTGTAGAGTAAAACTTAGATAGAGTATTTTAAGTCTCATAAGACGGAAACGTAGTCACGAATTAGTGTTATACACTTGTTTGTGGCCACATTTAACCGAATTATGGCACTTGAAAACTAACTTGCATACATATTTATAGACAGACACACATGTTAGGAGTTAAATTATATTATTAGTTAGATCCAAACACGCAAACAACCAGGAAACACACATGTAAAGCACATACATTTTTTAGAACAAAGGGATATAACTTCGGGTCAGGGGACACAATAGACAACGAAACACTAACTTAACAGTGAAAGATAACTTTACACGCGGAAGCGAGATAGGTAAAGCCTGTCGCACACAGCTTGTGCAAGGGTTGTTTAATATTATATGGGGAACATGAAGCAATTCATGGGTTGACCCTAAGAAAGTCAACTTTGTATGGGTAGTGAGTTAATTTACTATTTGAGGGCAGGTCTTATAAGACAACGGTCCGGTTCAGACAAACCTCTAATTATATAATATTGCGATTGAGAAGAGGGCTCACGCCAACCTGACAAGTTTTTGGCGATCAGCAATAGCCAAGTAAAGTGATACTACACTGTGACAATAGTCAGTAGACGTCTATTGGGGGATCCCAAACCCAAGTTATCAGGAGTCTTTGACAAAAATTAGATACACTAATTTTTAGAAACCTCTTGCGTCACAACCATGAGTCAAAGTTTGTAACGCAACACAGGAGGGGAGGGTGTGTGTCAAAGACTCAAGTATAGAGGAGGAAGACCACCCCGAATGAGTTGGTCTACCTCCAGTAGATTAGAGGTAACTCAGTGCCCCTACATGAGGGCAGGGTAGGTGATAGGAAGGGGAACTATTAAATAGTTCTCTCATGAGACACGGAGGTGTCGACCAGAGAGTTAGCACTCTGGTCACGGCATGATCACGGCAACGTGAATCTAGAGTGTAACTCAAGAGAGGCCAACTACTCGAGCGTGCTAAATGAGGCCGCACGCAAAAAGCCGTAGTGCGCCCTGAGTCCTTCCGCGTACTGTGTAAACAGCACGCGGAGTAGAATCAGACGGGACACAGACTTCAGAGTGATAACATCGCTTAGCGATGCTTGTTTCGTTAGCCGAGTAGATAGATTAGCGATAGGGTTAGGAAACGACTAGTGATAGGAAGTTCTGTGCATTTATTCTTGTGTGATTTGTTAGCGACTGTTTGTTGTACATTGATGTGATACAAAGAGCCAGTGGCAATAAAATGTGTAACCAATTCCTCTCGTACAACTAGCAAGTCTTTTGTGTGGTGCGAGAGAAGTATCCTAGAATGCCTGTGACATCGGTTGCTGACATAACCCTCCATCCCTCATACAATAGCCAAGTAACCCTCCACCCCTCATACAATAGCCAAGTAACCCTCCACCTCTCATATAATAGCCAGGTAACCTTCCACCCTCATACAATAGCCAAGTAACCCTCCACCCCTCTACAATAGCCAGTAACCCTCCATCCCTCATACAATAGCCAAGTAATCCTCCACCCGCTCATATAATAGCCAGTAACCCTCCACCTCTCATACAATAGCCAAATAACCCTCCACCCCCTCATACAATAGCCAAGTAACCCTCTTTAAAAATAGTCAAGAAAATCATGCCCATTTGCATAAAAAGACATTTTAGTAGAGTAAATATCATCATGTGCCCCGTCAAATAGCATAAGTGTTATGTCTCCACAGATCTTGTCTTTGGTGTTCTGGATCAGTTCTGTTGATGTTTCTCCATGCATCATTTCTCTTGTCTGCCTCTACCTCATCTACCACTGATCTTTCCATTCGTCATGGTGCTCTAATTATATGACCAAAGAACACCTCTTGTCTCTTTATCATCATCATCATCATC